>RHPI01002656.1:19890-56697 GCA_009103225.1 Chlorokybus atmophyticus | reverse complement strand
GGGGGGGGGGGGGGGGGCATACATACATGCAGGTACTTACGACTCATCGAAGGTGATGTTATAAGATTGTGAAACGCGCACACGTGTACACAATTCCTGTTAAAGATGCACACGCAAACATGGCACAGAATTGTGTAGATATAAAAAGGCCTAAACATGTTATCATTGGTAATGTACATTATTATTGACTTTGATCTAAAATGACTATTATAGTATAAAACTGTAATCTATTGTGTGACCCACCACAGATTTACAAATGTTATGGGTCGTATACATTACATGGATAACATCATGCAAAAGCATTATGCATGTATTTCATCTATGTATGTTGATTACCGATAATTAAGGTTATGACGCATTTAGTTTAATTCCATTAAATTTTACAATGAAAATAGTATAAAGATACTATTGAATAATCACTGTTTTAAACCCTCGCGACAATAAGGTTGTCATTGAAGTAAAATAAGTAAGTAAAATATTCATACTATAAGGTGCTATTAGAAAATTGTTGAAGGGGGGATAACGTGTTGAACAATGACCATGATGCAGTCATGTAACAATAATTTACTATCTAATTTTATGCGATATATGGCTTATATTGATCATACATTCCCAATACACATTATCAACATATGTTTCCTTGAATTTCAACCCAAGATTCTTGGAAAGTCGTGAACATATCAAGTGAGAAACTCACTGACGCATCATGAACAATGTGTGATTCACTTTATTACCAAGCCATTGTCCTCTGCAGCGTAAGTTTTGGATACAAATTGTTCCAACTTGCTTGTAGTAGTACCTATTAACAAGACGCACGTACCTTTCACTGAGATATTTGCTGCCACCACTGACGCGTGACGTGGACACTACCGTCCTCTGTCAAGATGACATGGTGGTTGAGGCTGCCTCAGCCTGTATGACGCCATTCCGGGCATCACGCGAGTTGCTAATGATCATCAGCAACCAGTGATAATGCCCATCATAGGCAAGGTTAAGACGACGTCAAGAGGCAGAGCAATCGGTGCACTGAGCAGACAGCGGCGGCGGCATTGCCGGTGTTGTCGGTGTTGGCGGTGTCTCGTCTTCCTTGTCGCCGGGCAGCGTGTACGTAGTAAGACTTGGCAATGAAGCTCGGCGACGTGGTGCCGGACTTCACCGCCGAGAGCACGCATGGCACCTTGCGCTTCCACGAGTGGATAGGCGACTCCTGGGCCATACTTGTAAGCAACTGAAACGGAAGCAGCTGGACTCATGCTGCCTATTTTCATCTGTTTGTTGCCACTGACACTTGACAGCACATTGGACAACACCTTGGCTTATGGTGTCATGCCTGACTGCCATACATACACTTCACGCGTCCCTGCCAGTACGCGTGCATGCATAATGCGTTTCTTTCGCACACACACAGACACGAGCACGCACGCACATGTTGGCATCAACAAATCAACCCTGTTTACTGTTGATTGTTGTGCCACTGTGTAGTGCTCTCATCCTGGCGACTACACCCCAGTGTGCACAACGGAACTCGGCAGGATGGCCCAGATGGAGGCGGACTTCGCCAAGCGAGGGGTGAAGCTCGCCGCGCTCTCATGCAACGACGTCGACTCCCATGTCGGCTGGACCAAAGACATTGAAGCCTACGGCAGCACCAAAGTCAACTACCCCATCATCGCAGGTGAATTGCTTGCGTGCGAACGCGTGCGTGCCTGCTTGCAGTTTTTGCATCAATGCCCACTGGTAAAGCAAGCAAACAATAACAACGTGGAAATCAAATGTCGATTCAGCAATACGGCATGCAGCTATCAAAAATTTGCCCACATCTGCTCATTTCCACACACAATGATTGATGATATTACGGCGGCTTGCTTGGCTATGAGTGTGAGCACGTGAGCGTGGGCATGCAGCTACTCGTGCACATGCAGAAGAATTTGTTAGATCAACCAAGCTATGAAGGAAAGGAAACTCTGACCAACCCTACCAACTATTTTACTCTTGCTGCATGTCAAGCATGGTAGAATGAGACTATCTCAATCCAATACCAGCTGGCAAACAGCGTTTGTCTCTGTTGTGTTTAAACTGCCGCATGCCCACCTTTATCACAGACCCGAAGCGCGAGCTGGCCGTGCTGTACGGCATGGTCGACCCCGACGCCAAGGACGCCGCCGGACTGCCCCTCACCTGCCGGGCTGTCTTCTTCATCGGCCCCGACAAGAAACTCAAGTCGCAGATACTGTACCCCGCCAGCACTGGCCGCAACTTCACGGAGGTATTCATATGAAGACAGTTGTATACGCGTGTGAGTGTACGCGTGCGCGGGCTTATCAATGTATCAGCATGCACTGGCATGCATGCTGATGCATTCGAGCTCGCATGCATGCGTGTGTGCCTAAATTGGTGTAGTTGTAGAACCTGCACGCGCACGCGCATGCACATGCACATGTGAGTGTGACCATGTAGCCCTCTTACGAGCGTGCGCGCACACGAACACACAGTTCGTGTACACACCCTCAACCCCACACCCCACATTCACTGTCCGTCTGCTACCGCATCCAGAGTGCCATGTTGGCGCTCCACCTCACACACCACCTCCCCCTCCCAGGTCTTGCGTGCCCTCGACTCCCTCCAGCTCGGCTCCTCCCACCCCGTGGCCACTCCCGTCGACTGGCAGCGCGGCGACAAGGTGATGATCGTCCCGTCCCTGTCCCCCGAGGACGCCAAGACGCGGTTCCCGGACCACGAGGTGAAGCAGGTGCCGTCCGGGAAGGAGTACATCAGGATGACGGAGGACCCCGCCACCGCATCGGCAAGGACGTTGGCGGCGGCGGAAGTACAGCCGTTGTAACAGGTGTTCGAGTTGGTTCTGGTCTGGTCGACTTTGTACAGCGGACATACTGGGAGGGAGAGTTAAGCAACTCTGGTGATAACTTGTGGTGTAGTGGAAAAGTGCTGGTGTGAGTAATGATTTGATGTGTGTCACTGACATGTTTTCTGAATGTGTGCTTACTTTCACTCTTTTACCAGGCACAAATAGTGCTAGGCGATGTGCTTTCAGAGCACTGCTGCTCCTTGACCGCTTTGTGTCACACATGAGGCATCTTGCAGGCCAAACGCCTTGCGTGGTGAAAGCCGTTGACGTTGCTGCTGCTGATGCCCTTCTGTCAGTACGCCTGCCATAGCATCGCGCAGTTTGAAACTTGTCTGGAGCAAGCCCGCCTAGCACGTATGTCAGTGCGCAGGATACACACAAGCCAGCTCAGCCATGCAGGCAGCTCACTTGATTGATGGGTTGTTATCTTTTTCTGCACTGCTTGCAGAAGGCTGCTCTTGCAGTGGACATGTGGAGTTTGCCTTTGCGTTGTGACTCGTTGCAACAGGTTGGAAGCCGAGAGGACTTTGCAGGCCAGGGCTCGAACTTGGGGAGAAGGAGGAGCTGCTTGTTCCTTGTGTTCGCTACCACCAAGCCTGCTCTTGTGTGTGTCTGTTTTGAGACGCTTGCTTTGGAGTGAGACCACCATGGGTCTGATACTGAACGAAGTGGTGCCTGACTTCGAGGCCGACACCACCCAGGGCAAGATACGCTGGCACGAATGGATTGGCAACAGCTGGGCCGGCCTGGTAGGCCTTTCCGTGCTGAACAATATGCTTTTGTGCCTGCACAGTCTTGGGCAGGCGCGCGTGTATGCAGGCATGTATGCATGCCTGCATACAGTTGTGACAAACTCCATGCATGCACGCCTGCATGCATGGAGTCTGTTACTTGCTGTTGCAGAAGTGCGTTGAGCTTTCAAACCTTTTTCTAGCTTGTGCTGATAGCTTGCTTACCACAGCTTTGCTAAGCAGAGTTGTGATTAAGTAAGCTATCAGCTCCAGTAAGTGTAGTGAGCACACTGTAGTGCGGGCAAGGCTAGTACCCACCTCTTACTGATACCATACATGCTTAAGACCGCATGACTCTGCTGCTGGCAGTTCTCACACCCTGGCGACTTCACCCCGATCTGCACGACGGAGCTAGGGCGCATGGCGCAGCTGCAGGGCGAGTTCGACAAGCGCGGCGTGAAGATCATCGCGCTGTCGGTGGACGACATCGAGTCCCACCGCGCGTGGATCAATGACATCGAGGCGTACTCGGGAGCCAAGGTGCAGTACCCTATCATAGCAGGTGAGAACTTTCTCGCCCATGCATGCTTCAGGCATTTGACTTTGCATGCACACACGCGCACACACGCAAACGCAGTGTGAGTGTATGCGCGCGCACGTGTGTGCATGTGTGTTTCTGTCTTCTTCTTGCTGAGGTGGTAAATGGTTGGGTTGGAATCCACAGATGAGAAGCGTGAGATTGCCACTCGTTATGGCATGCTGCCAAAGGCGCAGGAGGGCCAGCCAGAGCCCAAGACGTGCCGCGCGGTGTTCATCATCAACACCAAGAAGCAGCTCAAAGCCGTCATATACTACCCCGCAAGCACAGGCCGCAGCTTCAAAGAGGTGAGTCCGAATCGCTGGTGTTAACATTGTTTGTGCATTGCTTGACGCGAACACACACATACCCACATATCACGCCTCTGGTTGCAGATCTTGCGTGCAATAGACTCGCTGCAGCTCACGGAGAAGCTGCCGGTGGCCACGCCGGCAGAGTGGGAGCCCGGGCAGAAGGTCATTGTGCTGGTGCCGCCGGAGGAGGCCAACAAGTTGGGCTTCCGCGATGTGCAGGAGGTGGAGCTCCCCTCTGGCAAGAAGTACTTGCGCCCCGCGTATCCGCCGCAAGTGTAACGAGTGCGTCTGCCTGAGCAACGACCTGTGGTCTGACTGCTGAGGTGTCATGCATCTACGGGTACCTTGCGCGCCGTGCTTTGTGCAGCAGAAGCACTCAGCATGTGTGACTTAGTGTGTACAGGTTGGCGGCTGCAGGAGTGGTTAGAGCACAACTGTACATCTGCCGACAATGGCATCTAGTCTGTGTCATACAGTGCATGAACACATGTACCGGTTGTGTAGTAGTTGGAGCACAACTACAACGGTTTCCCGGCGATGTCTTGTTCCAAGGTTTGGGGAGGGGCCTGCTGGTATGTGTGCATCCATTTTCGCAACTGGTACCCATATGGACGTGGTAGAATGTGCATATTGCATATCTAGTACCCGTGGGTATGATGACACTAGTTGTGTACGTGTGGTTGCCTTGCGATGGGCGCTTTGCTTTTCCATGCTGCATGTACAGCCAATGCAGAGGATATATGTGTACAAAATGTGTGAAGTACAGCTGGTACGTACAAATCTATGGGAACACGCCATTCAACAACCACATCACAACCACTTACAAAATTGACCACCGGGCTAAGGCATGTGCTTGCATGCTATTTACCCACTACCCCTACCCCTATCACTACTGCCCCCCTGTTAAACATGCATGCATGTATCGCAGTTGTTGTAGTTGCCTGCGCACATGTCTTGATGTGTGCTTGAGAGATTAAGGCTTGTCGACAATTCCGTCCACCCTTGTATGCTGATATGATATGCGTACCCACTTAAAAATTCATGTTTATAGTACGTGGCATTAGGCCATAACAGCGTCCACCTACTAGCAGTATCTAACAAAACTAGCTAGGCGCATGTCGCCGAACTTTTAAGAATACGTATACATCATGGTGTACAACGATAGCTTTCGTGCTTAATCATAGCCGATGTTAACGGACCTAGCAGGCTTGGGAGGACTCAACATTGTTAAGCACGCATCACAACGTGGCTATGATATCATATCATTAATATCAACATTTACATCATTGAGCTGGCTAAAATATGAATAGTAATTGAGAGTATGAATGCTATCTGATAGTGACTACATTTGTAAACGCAATGTGTTAATCTTGCCCTTCATCTATTGCACTTCAGCTGCTGTGCTCGCAATGTTATTAAGGTATCTTGCCTGCGGCAACTGCGGCTCCTAACCCCAGTCTGTGGCCACCATTGCATCGTAGATACTGGAATTGCGAAATCTTAAAAATCCAGGGTCGATCGAGGGACTCTGATGCTTCTTGAACATCAAGTACTACGAGACAATGTAGATGTGCGCGCGTGCGCCGCACGGAGCATGAACCCTACACATATGGGCTTGTCTGTACCTCACATGCAAGGCATGCATGTACAAGATGGAGTATGCTGTAGGCAGCAGACACCATCAGCGACTTTTAAAACGCATGAGCAAGCTATGGCTACATGCTCTAAGTGCTTGCAAGTGAATAGAAGGGGTGGGATGAAGTAGCAGGCATCATACAATTAACCTACCTGTATCATAGTCACAACGATGGGCTGGGGTCATGATCAAGGCGCAGCGTGAACAGGCATGCAGAGCGTACGTGCGCTTATGTTTTAGAGCAGCACCGTCACAACCACAAGGTCAGTATGTCATTGTAGCACAAGCGCTACGATGAGGAGAGGCGTCAAGGGTTTACAATTTATTACAATTGTACTTGATACCGCGTGACAAGCACATGGAGGTAAAACCGTTTATATAAATTAAGCAACTACTTGATTTAAACCTCTCTTCATTTGCTTAAATGTTCACGAGATTACATTAACAATGGCAAACACAAAATGTAGTGTATAGTGTTGTGGCTTTGCCAACACCAAAGACATGGCAATTGCATTGTCATGCACACGGGAACAGCTTGGTTGGCCGTCGGCGCTTGAAAGCCGTGTGGTTAAGGCCGGGGTGGTCGCAGCAGTGACGGCAATAAGGGTGAAAGCAACAGCGTCCTCAGGATGCATAGGCTATGCATGGTCAACGACGCCGCTCGAGCCTCCTTCACTTTCAGACACATACCGAAGTTATAGGAGAAGTTCATGTAATTGCTTCATTTCAACACCTTTAAGAGTGTTTGCATGTTGTTTATGGTCAGCACTGTTTGCACAGCAAGTCGCGCTACTGTTCAATATAGGCGATGCGTATAATAATGTTTCAAAACAATAATGTGTCAAAGTGATGATATGACAATTGTCCTTACAGGTTTGCGGTTGAGTAGTGGTAACTATTACTAGTGATACGTACGAGATTATCACTTATATATTAACATCGACAACAACAATAACACGTTACATGTCGTTTTTCAATGTAAGAAAAGATTTGTCTTATTAAATGCAACAAACTTTAGCTTGTTGGCTCCGAGGTATTCTAGCGCGCGATTAAAGTCTCTAGCAAATTTTATTCTTCAAAATGCTCCAACGTTTTTCAAAACAGCTTGTTTATGGAGAGTATGCCTCGAGGAGCTCTGGCACGATTATCTAATTGATATTAAGTCTTTTTGTATACACACTTTTAAACGGTTTTTTGTTTGCTGCTTTTTGTGGTTAATAGCATTTAAGTAAGTATGACATTAGACACATCATTGCACACATAGCTATAATATAAACATTTATATGTACAATTTACATTATATTATATTTTCTGTTTTTTTCCTTGTTTAAATAGCAATACGCGCATATGGGATGAAATCTCTTGGGGTGCTTATATGCAATGGTGTAGCTAAAGCATACCATGCTGAAGCATGAAAACTCATCTTTTCATCGTCTGCAAGTGGCCATGTTTACGTATAGTGCACTTAAGCGGAGAGCAATATGAAGAACCATTAAGCTTGCCCGCGTGACCGCCAGGAGTTTATTTCTAGCGAACCTGCAACTGCGCAACGACGTGGAAAGGGCGCATTCAGAACAAGCTAGCACATTTTACGCGAGTCTTAATAGTTGCATGCCGCAACTACATTCAATACATATAAGCGATTTTTGTGATCTGCGGCATTCAGCATGGATTCGGTTTATGTGCGTGTGTCACACAACAATCAATCGACAAGCACTCACCTGCATGTATAGCCTACATATGAGATAAACCACTTTCCACACTACCCTTGAGCGAAACCGCATTGCGACAATGGCTTCAATTATGGTGTGCACATGTGCAACAGAGATATCTGCGATCATAACATTAATCATTATAACATTATAATGACTACTATATTCTTAATACTTGTATAAAAACAAGTACTGAAATCGGACTTTGTGAGTCACGACTCTGCCATTATGTAACTCATTAAATGTAAAGCCATACCCATGCCATACATGGTTTGAAGCAAATTATGAACGTCAGCATTTGAAAAAAATAAAGTTATGATCTATATAAATTGAGTAACGGTATTGCACTATGCTAGCACCCTCACAATGTAACAAACATAAGAAAGAATGCAGTTGCTCAAGCTATAATAGCATGACCATGACCTAGTGAAGAATTATGCAATAACATGTCATTTATCATATTGATGGTCCAATATACCATGGCTATATTCTTGCAATAGCAAAATGTGATTACAAGCAGATGCCATACTTGCTTGCGCACTAATGTGTGCGCAAGTAAATATGGCATATATGCCATATTAACTTGCTCATTTCGAAATGTACATACATCACCAAATGCGGGATGTAGTTTTAATGATGACACAATAGCACATTAAGCAACCACATGCTGCATGATTGTCATGCAATGCTTGTAGTATACATAGTTGAACAATCTATTAAACATTCTTCACGCCACACTCGAGTGTGGCATGAAAAAAGTGCAATAGATTCCTTGGTGCACGTGATCACGTGCAACAATAAATCTTGCATGAATCTACACATTATAAAGAATGTTTTGTTTAGAGGTTGTGGTTTCAAAAGGTCTACTTTTGAAGTGATCACAATTCACTGCAACAATACTTAATATAGTACAACTGATGGCCAGCCTAGTGGTAACCTGAAGGCAATCGCAGCAAATATTGCTGCCATAACAAGCCACATGTCCCATGTATGTCTCATTATCATATACATTACATTCCTATTAGCTCAGTACCCGTGGAATTATATCACGTCGTCCACGTCACCTACCGCACTTCCCTCAACCTGCCCACGATCGGCAAGTCCCACGTCTCGGTGATGGTTAATGGGACTCATCGCCAAACTTTAACAAGTCATTTGCGCATTGACTATCAATCATTAACACATGCCCGCGATCGGCGTAGGTTCTAAGCAACCATCGCTTCAATGGGTGCGGACTCGCGATGCTTACCATGATATGCCTTTAATCAACTTTAAAGGCGCCGACAATCTAATCCCATGGAACTTGAAAACTCCCGCTCAGCTTTAATACCATTGCAACACTACCACTAGGGTGTGGCAGCACAAGTTGTCATTCAAGAAGTCACATGTATCATATACGTCGCATAAGCATATATTTTTACAACATGCGCTCATTGCACCTTCTCTCGTTGATGACGTTGCTTGCATGCATTGTTGAAATGTATGCCCCGTGCCGTCAGCATGGCATATCGGGTGTGATGTCACATAGCCATCGTAGAGTCTGTAGAGGCGTCTGCCTTGTTCAATAGCTGGAGGAGCTCGAGTCGATTTCACCACCAGGGCTGAAGTTGCCCTCCTCTGGGGTGCAGGGTCTTCCTTGCTCACATTCTGCACGAGGCTGCACGCAAAAGATAAGCACACGCATGTGAGTTGACACAGGTGATTCCTAGAAGCAAGCACTTACTAAAAAACATCAACAATTATCGCTCAACACCATTAGCAAGTCATTGACCAACAACAGCAAGCACCGTCCAGCACCATCATGCAATGACCAGCACCAGCAAGCACTGACCAACATGACCGGTGCGCACATTTGCCAATACATTAGCAAATGTGTGTACAAGCTGTATAGCTTGTGGGAGTGCAATTTCACCATGCTGTCACTTCAATTTGCCACGCTAATCTAGCAGCAAAATCAGCCATTCAACCAGTAGCCCCATTGCGCTTGTGCCTGCAATTGGCATGAAACATGGCTGACATTGCTCGTGCTTGCAGTACAGCCTCAAGTTGAGGCTGTACTGCAAGCAATGGTCTGTAGTTGAGGCCCTCAACTACAGACCATTGCTTGCGATGACGCCGCAGCTTGGAGCTGGATGTCAGCAATTGCGGTCGTCGCAGCTCTTCTCCAAGCCCAGCAACATGGTAGCTATGTATGCTGTCACACCTCTATCCTCACTCCCTCCCCGCCCCCCACTCCGCACCGCACTTTCCTGCCACCGCCACCACCACAGAGAACAGTTGCTGCATTGGCAGTCAGAGCTTCTTGAATGCACGACACGAGTGCTCCGCTTCCTGGGGGCACAGTTCAGTGCAAATGAGCTGGACTGTTCACAAGGTCAGCGGCATTTCACGCATATCACGGGTGGCGTCAATGGTATACGAATTGTGGCTCCCATGCAACAGCAGCTTACGTTGTGCCGGAGCGGTAAATGCTTGTGCACCGGTTGTGGTAGTCTTGGCATTGCTGATTGCTAATTAGTATTTGCTGGTGCTGGTTGTTGCCGGCTGTTGTGGTCACTGGTCACTGCAGGACTGCTTGTGTGCTATGTTGTGTACAGGATAAGCAAAAATGGTGTAGACATGCCTGTTCACGTCATGCATCACATACCGCGAGCCTTACGCACCTCCATGCTGCACACATGCTGACGACCACCGGCCTAATCTTCCCTACATGCTGATCCCACACCTACCGCCCCCCTGTTAGTCATTATTGCGTGCATCAACGGCTGTGGTAGTGGTAGTGACCTGACCACAGCGGCTGTAGTCAGCGGCCAGCCCTTGCAGCAGAAGCGACAACAATAGCAGCAGACTCAACGGACTGTGCTTGCGGTGGTTGCTGGTCAGAGGATGGTGTGTGCAACGGTGGTGCATGTCAAGCTGTTTGCACGTGCACTTGGCCTAGTCTACATAGCGAAGACGACAAGATAGCGACTGGTTAGCTACTGACCACACGTATTTAGCAGCACAGCATCTGTACAGAAAATGCAAATGGTATTTATGTAATCATATGTCACATAGCAGAACACGCTGTGAACTAAGAACTGATTACGCATGCCGGCTGGTCGCTTGCAAGTGCGGTCCAGTCTCTGTTCCAAGCACCGTAAGTTGTATCCACTTCTTGTCCTAATCCGCTTGACCGCCACCATGCAGCCTGCTTCAGCAGGCATGAAGATGCCCCTGCAAGCACATCATCAGCTGTCAAATGCACATTAAAATGACATGCTTTACGCAATGTTGAAGTTGCCAACTCAACAATGAGGCTGTTTTGAAGTCAAATAGTTGCGTACATAAAAAGAAAGAAAGCCTGACTTTATACCATGTGCGCAGCCAGATTGACATGCGAGGTAAGCAATCGTGACATGTAATTCTGACCCAGGCTTTTTCACGCCCTTGAGCACAAAACTTTTCCATATCCTCACCCTATCAATCCTTGCGATCATGATCCACCACAGTTGAGCGGATATAATGTGACTTGTTTACCAGCTGCTTCAGTCTGCACCTGCTTGTTGCTCGATGTTGTGACGTCAGCCCCTAATTGGGGGACCTGAAACAACTTCAAAGTTTGAGACAACACCAACATGTGAGCACATTGCAATGCCGGACGTTACACTGAGTTCAAGCGACAATGCAGAAGTTCACCATGGGTTGTCATGCATACAGGGACAGGTTCAACCCACGAGTGCAAACTGCACGTACCGGTTGCAAGTCCTTTGAGCGATGATGCACTTCGGTCATTGGACGTCCGCAGAACCAGCAAGACATCAACTTGTTCAAGATACAGATACCCTAATACCGGTGACAGCTGTTCTACATGCTGCTGCACAAAATCAACTCTGTGCAGATAGCCTGCCCACGAGCAGCAGTTGGCTCCATGCGTGTGTGTTAGTGGGGCACGTCGAACATGTTGGAGAGGCGTGGACAAGTGGTAACATTGCACGCGGTTGCTGTCTTGTGTACGGTGGGTTGCAAATTGGCTTGGCTTGCCACCTGCTAGTACAATTGCAGGACCATCGATGCAGGCATTGTGCATGAAAAAACAGGACCACAATAAAACAGAGTTCAATCAACAGCATCGTTATCAGCATTATTACTCTTTAACGCAATATTGCATACCGTCATAAATCAGAAAAGGTCAGAAGGTGCAACATGGCAGCCGAAAGCGGCAGCGGTGGCGCGGGCTGTGCGCGCCTCCCCAACGAGCTTCCTGCGCAGGAAGTAGACGCCGCAGTCCAGCGAGTCGCACACTATGCGGCCTGCGTGGCGTCCATCAGCACCGCCGCAATGCGCACACACCTGGTGAAGACAAGATGAAGGCTAATATGCAATTACACAGATTTGTGGAGAAAGCCGTTAAGTGTTTGCAGCAAGCATAAGGCCAACATGAGATGTAGCTGCATGCAACCATTCTTACTGTCACTGTTGCTGCATAGCGCTGTTCCAGTTCTGCAGCCCTTCTGGTCAAGGTTGTCATGGTGACATGCGGTTCCGCAGCGCACTTGCTGCACACCAACTGCAAAGAATAACAACTTAAATAAACAACCAGTCATGTGGTGTATACAAGATGACTCCTAATCGAAACGGCCTCATGGTGCACAATCTTGACACAACCTGTGCATGCATAGCAGTAGTATACCTGCCCTCCAGAAGCAACCTCGCCACACACGGCGCAGTGTCTGGACAGATAGAAGTGATCGATGGTGGCGCCTCTTTCTCCCCCTCCCCTCTTATTACTGTGATTGTTGTTGTTGTCCATATTGGTGTAGTTGTCCAGAAAGGCTGTAGAGGCCAGGCGCTTGGTGGGCGCGGCGCGCATGGCCCGTGGCATGTTGTTGTACCACGCGCGCACATCTGCGCCGAGCAGCGAGAATGCACGCATTAATGTTGGCACAATCTGCTTCGTGATGTAGTATGTTGCGTGCAGGCGCATGGCACCATTGCTCTCAACCAATACCCTTGGCGACACCACCTGTTTACAACATGACAAACAACGTCAACCAAGCAGTACTGCATTCATACAACCCTATTTCTTGTGTTTCAAGAGAGTGAAGAACTGCATGGCCTCATAGACAAATCCTCCATAAACAAAGTTACTGTGAGCTTGCGTGTAACCTAATTCATACATGCACGCATACCGTGTCAATGAGTCGCGCACCAGGTTCACCATAGATCACCACATAAGGCACTCGTTCGCCGTAGCGCGGTTCGGCGCGAGGGTCGTTGGCCATGGCTTTGGATGCCACAATCGCCGCAGGAGGAATGATGTCGTAACGGGCGCTGTAGGTGCCTAGCTTGACCTCTTTAGCAAACACAAAGTCCTGCAAGAGACATAAAGATGACACGACACAAATGACAAGTTAGCACGCAAGCATGCGTGCGTGTTTGTGTATGCTTTTACGCAAGCACACACTGGCACCTGCGCACGCAAGGAAAAACGCACGCGCCCACACGCACAGCGCCCATGCACGGCCTGGTTAGGAGACACAAGTCTGCGTAGATGCTACAACAGACCTGAAGGTTGATGCGGCCCGAGTGCACTTTTGCCCACTGCCGCTGCAGGTAATGTTTGACCAGGGAGAGATCTTTTGTCTCAAACAGCTTGCGCAGAGAGGCTTCGAGCGTCTTGGCTACTGCACCGCACGAGTCCCGCCGCACCGTTTCAATGCCCTTTGCATCGAACACTGGCACTGTCTGCGCCGCGCTTTCATACTGACAGCCATGGGTGAAAAAGAGTCAACGTCAGAGCTTAAGCACACTACACTCTCGTGGGTTTGGCATCACAACAACCAATACCCCTTACCTTGTAGCCAACATAGCGCTTTTTTGATAACAGTATGCACGGGTGATACACCTTCTCCATCTGTAGCGTTACGGGCGCCGGATTGATGGCCGTAACCGCAGCGGCGATTTCCGCACCAATCCTGCTTGCATTGAGGCCAAATCATGAAGAGCCAAACTCTATGCAACAACACATACAGCATACAGCAGCACATAGCGTACGAAAACAATTTGCATGCATGATAAGCAACAGTACCTGTGAGCGTCACCACGGCTTCTGCCCGGCACGAGCACAAACATGGAGTCTGTGTCGCCATAGACAACTCGCGCACCCCACGCCGGGTTCGACTCCACCATTTGGATGGCACGCTCAAGTGTCGCACGCCCTGTCTGGACAATACTGTACAAGTGCCAGCTGTCAGCCAACATCAAGTACCCTTTGCATACACCTTATGATACAAGACAAACCTGTCGGCAATCTCTGAGCACGGCATGCGGCCGCTGAACCCCGCAGCTGTGTATCCGTACGTCACGTTGGCAATGAGCTTGAGCCCAAACTGGCGTGCATTGAGCACACGCTGGAGGATGTGATCAGTTGGTGCTGCGCGCTTCATCGCGCCCTTAACCATGATACGCGTGTCGAGTATCTCACTCAGTAGCCTCGGCAGCACGCCCTTGCGAACATGCTTCGCCACAAACATAATGCCATTGGGAGCGAGAAGCATGTCCTTGGCTCTGTCGAGCATCCCGTTGGGGACTCGCATTGTCGTGACGCCCAACACGCGGGGATTGATCGGGTTAACACGTCCGAGGCATGTGGAGTAGCACAGGTTGTACGCAATGACCATGGATGGGTAGAGAGACTGAAAATCCAACACGATAACGGGGTCGGCGTAAAAGCGGGACTCGGGCTCCATTACCAAAGGTAAACATTCCATTCCGGGCTGCTCCGCCACCTGCTGCTTGCTCGGCGATATCAGCACGTAGTTCTGCGTACGCGCCAGACGCAGCAGCATCGACTCCACCCTGTACTGACTCCCACGCGATATGACCGAGTAGAAGTCAATGCCAAACACTCGCGCAAACTCTGCTGTCCGATTCACCTGGAATCAGTAACAGGGTACAGGTAATGAGTGCCCTATAACTTGTGTGTAAGTTGCTCATCTAAGTCGTCAAACAATTATACGTGGCAGTGACCATGCAACCATTAATTAAGCATTGTCCCATTGGTGAGGCCAACCACCATACCATGTCGAGTTGGTCAAGCAGCTGCAGATTAATTTCGCAACGGCGGGCAAAGTAACTGAGGCATTTCCAGCGGAGGGCGACGTTATCAAACCACTGCGTAAGTGTGCGAGCAGGGATGTGTGGCACGCGGCGCCGCAGCACCGCTGCTGTCACAACCTCAAACGTGTATATGTTGAGCTTCACCTCTCCCCGCATCAACCGCCACACGTTGAGAGATATCCGCCCCGGGATCGTGAAGCCGGATCCATGCGTGCGGCCCCATTCATCATCCATGCGATCCCTGTCTCTGCGATTTCTCCATGTGAGCTTCAGTGAACCACAACGCTGTAAAAGATCAAGTACCTATGCGTAGGCTTACATTGGGATGTTGGGCGTACGGGAGAGCTGCTGATGGAGATTGTAGTTGATCACCACGGAACGCTCAAGGAGGTAACCGACAGACCCACCTTGGACATCATAGCCTGTCACTATGTCCGCATCCCAATGCCGCATCTGAAGCACCAGGCGTGAACAACACTGTAATGCTCGTGCTTGTTGAAAAGAGCGCTGTGGCAGAACTACTCTTACTGTGGCGTGATATCAGATTCTGAAACCTTGCAGTACACAACTGACCTCAGACACAAACTCGTCGAGGATTGCTGTCTCAGACGACAACAGGCGCACGTCGCAGCCGGGCACCGCATCACACGACCTGTGCTTGCGTGAGCGCAGAGGGATTGTCAGGCAGAAGTTCTCACAACTGCAATCGCTATTGCAGGTTACACTGAGTCAGTGTGGTCCTCACTTGTAGAACTCCAACTTCTCGTCTGCGCAGTTCACCAATGCAATGGTCAACAGATCGCTCACGTCGCTACTGTTCTCTTGCACAGAGAATATGATTGCGCGCACTGCATCATACTGCGGGTTTGGGAGCAGATCCCCTCTCGTGTTCGAATGCACCTGACAGGAAGCATCCAGTCGGCTGGCAACGCATACAGATGCATATCGCATTGATGTTGTGTGGTCATCGACTCGTACCTCGATGCTCATGAGAGTGACTTGCTGGCCTGCATGGGGATCGAGAGCAAGTTTGAACCCCAGCTGGCTCATGGGAGTGGTCTTGCCTGATGACATACCCCCAGGGGGTGATATTTGAGATATATCCCCTGCATGTTTGCGGGCGGTTGACATAACACCTGGCTGTTTAGGATGTTCACTTGGGACAGCTGTCCCGCGCGTCGATGTCGACTGCCGGCGCGAAGCCATCTCCGTTATCGCTATCGTGCTTAGCAGATATCCCTCGTTGTATTTGGGTGATGCCGGCCGTGCATGTGTGCCATCTTCTTGCGTGTCCGCTTCGCTGCTTGGCGTAGCATACATGATGGCCTCAGTGTTGCCAGCTGGCACCAGCTTGCCCGTGTTCGGGTCCATGACAAACGTGTCACCGGCGACATTAGCCTTGCCCGCTGACAATTTCACTTCATCGCTGGCAGTGCGTTGAGCGGCCAGCCAGGCTTCAACAGCTTTGCGTGAAGGCGGCGGCTTCACCGCTGCGAGAACAATCGGCTTCCTTTGTGCTGCCAAATTGCTGTCCTTTTGAAGCTTTTTCCTACCAACCGCCCTTGATGTCAACCCTGCCATGTTCGTTGCGCGAGGGAGATCCTTGCCCCAATGATGAAACTCTGGCACATCTGAAATATGCGACGAACGCACTGCAAGCAGGTACAGTGTCATACACACACCGCACACGCGCCCTAACACGCACTCTCGCACGCACGCATGCACACACGCGTGCGCGCTGATGCACGCTTACACTCACCCTCGCGCTCTCTGCTCACCACGCACACATTGACACGAGCATTCCTACCCAACATACAGCTTCCACAAGTGCATCTCACCTTTGAACTCAATGCCGGCAAAGACTGCAGCGCGTGGTGGCACATCTGCAGGGTCGCTGTAGAAGGGCTTGCCATGGTCGATCCCATTCCCCAGCATCCCGTGCTTGGTAAGGGACGCCACAGAGGGGGGACTAAATGCATATTTCAAAATTACTGTGCCAATGCGCTGTTTTTTATTGCTTGTTGACAACATGTTGTTGTCCTGCTGCGGCTCGAGCTTGCGCTTGCTCACAGTGGTGGTGTGGAGCAACTCAGTGCTTGGGTGCTCCATAGCACTACTTGGGCGCTCTGCCAGTTCTGTGTTGTGATACTTGTCCTCTTGACCATTATTGTGTGTCTTGTCTTCATCGTCCTGGTCTTTGCGCTTGTCCTTGTCGTTAGCATTGTCATTGTCATCCTCGTGAGTTAGCGAGTCAAGGATGTCCTGGCACTCTTGCGACTCGTGATCAACGTCTTCATTGCCAGCTTCACGGGCGTCCTTAACCAAGCGATGCAGGCGCTTGTCATCAACGGAGATGTCGCTCTCTGCATCGCTGAAGTGATGATGATGCTCGCCTCCAAGTATCTGCAAAGATGATGTCACATGTACCACCCCAACAACGTAATGAGCACTGAAATCTGCAAACCGTTGCCCACATTACCTCTGGAATGGCAAGAGACAGCTGCACAAGTTGCTCATGCTCCTTCTCCTCTTTATCCTGCTTGTCATCCTCTTCCATGTGCTCCTCCTCTTCCTCCTCAACATGGCGTGCATCAGTGTTTATACGTTGTGTCAAAGCCGGAAACAGCTGCAAATTGAAGGCGGCTGCGGCATCAGGTGTTGGGCACGCGATTTGCGTGAGGTTCAGCGGTGTCACAAGCTCCGGGAGTGTTGGCTGTGAAGGAGGAGATGGTTGCGGCGGTGAAGGAGATGGCAACAACGATGCGAACTGCGGGAGCTTTGCAAGCCTTCGGATTGTCGCGCGCACGCCCGCGTCTTCCTTAAACGGGTGAGGCGTGCGTACGGGAGACTTTGGCCGCGGTGGCAGTGACGAGACTGCGTCTGGCATGCTATGGCCTCGCAACCGCTCCTCCTATATTGGAATGACCACATGATCAGCTTCAACAATTGAGGACACACCAACATCACATTATGCTAGCAGTTGTTAGTCAGACCGCACCTCCCAAATTGGTGCCAAGGATTGCACCATCTTAAGATCATCTGGTGCAACATTGAGGTCCACATGATGCGAGTCTTGTCCGTTGAGAATGTCTGTTCACCATAGAACACAACAACTAAGAGGACCTCTTGACGAGATACTCATTGCTACTCGTATGCGCACATCCAATTTCTCACCTTCAGCGCAGCCATCTGCTTCAAGCTCGCAGTAAGTTTGGCGCTCAGGCGGGCGCTGACCATTGCCACCACCCCATTGCCAATCAGCGGGCGCCGTGCGTTGCGTCCACAAAGACGAGCGTGCGACTGAGGTCAAGCCACCCCGGACAGAATGAAGAGACGCCTGAGCGCCCTGCACTACACAATAGGATAGAAGTGGGTCTCCAACAGTTACAGTCAGCAGCATTTCTGTGTGTGCACGATGCTTCAATACAAAAGACGCTTCCTCGATGACCACAACGTGGTGCATGCAGCATACTGCACTTGGCAACTGGTCTGTTTGCTGGCACGGTTGCAAACTGCACCTGTGTCCGAGGCGGGACTGATGCCGTCGCTGTGTTGTGACGATGACTCCTGGCTGTTGCGGACGCCGGCACGGATAGGCAGAGGGTTGCGGAACTTCACTTTGGAGAGGTGGATGTGACCCATGCCCTGGAGGTTGAAGTCTATCTGCGCAAACATGACATGTCCTTCAGCTTGTTGATCAAACAGCCCAGTAGTTCCACTGTGTGACATGAAGCGTGTTGAAACACTTGCCTTGAACTGCAGCAGGTAAGGGATATGCGCTTCATGCGGCTGGAACTTGCGGTTCAAAACTGCACCACTCTTCAGCAAGGGCACGCAGTTGAAACCAATCCATTTCACAATTGCAGACAAGAGTATGGTGCAATGGTACGTAAGGCAGAAGCATAACACACCTGCAAGACACTGGCTATACGTCCCACATCATGCGGCTTATACCTGCCAGCAGCACAGTTGACACAGATACTTGCCAAGTATGCCTAGTGCGCACACGCAAAAATAGGCGAAGCGCGTACAGGATGATCTTAACAAAAAGTTTCTCCTCGACATTGTAGCCATAGAAGGGTCGTGCTCGCACGAGTGTGACAGAGTGCAGGCAGCGCGCTCGCCTTCTCACTGTAGGCACGCCTCCTTCCGCGCCTGTGACCGGACCCGAATACTGCCGTGCTTCACATGTCAGTGGAGACAACACATTCACCAAAACACACACAATAACCAAAAGTGACCAGCACTCACCTCTGTGGACTTCTCTACAGCCGCAGCAAGCTTTTTCACGTATGCCAGCGCTGCACATTGGCATATATGGTTGATTTCACAGTGCATTGTGCATGTTGCTTGGTGCGAAACAACTGGTGAGTTTCACACACGACAGCCTGGTCATGCTGCACAACATTGGACATGACACGCAACCGGCAACAGCAACCAATCCTTGGCACAAACACACGCACAACAACAGCAACCTTCGGTTGGCTGCTGTGGCAAGTCGTCATCATATGGGATATAGAAGTAGGGTAGGACCTGCAATGTGAGTGTGCAACTTTGAGTTGCGTTACAACCAGACAGCATCGTGTGAACAGACTCTATAAACTGGAAACCAGGTGCTAACAAACATCTGTGGCTTGCCTTGTGCACATGCAGGCACGTTTTCTGTCCCGCTGGGGTCGCACCAAATATGCGGATGATGGGCACGAGGCCAGCATGCCCACCTGCCAAACGCAATTCAAACGACTATTGCATGTATGTATGAGGCATACTGCATGTAAGCCGCTTTCAGCACGTCGGTCCACGCTTGTTTGAGAATCGGAAAGCAGTCAAACTGTAAGCACTTGCTACGCGGAGTTGATCATGTTTGCACGCATAGTTTTGCATACGTATTTGGTGATTTTATCAACTAGAAACACCAGTTCAAGCAGAAACAGCAGTAGCATGTGACCTGTGAGCGGCGACTGCAGGGCGTCGAGACCGTCCACTGGCCTAGCCATGTAGTGGTCAATGCCGACTATCCGAACGCTAAACATCTGGTGCTGGTGCTGGTGCTGGTGCTGGTGTTTCTGGTGCTGCTGGTCGTGCTGGTCACCCATGTGGTCGTCCATGTCGTCGATGGTGTCGAGATCACCACTGCGCTCTCATGTCCTCAGCCTTTCAAGCTGCACCACATGCAGGAAGAAGGGCAGTGTCAGAGAGGAGACAGAAAAATCAAATCTTATAAACGCTCTGCGCCCATCCACCAAGTTATACGCCCCGTCAGCGTCATCGCCGCCGCATGGGCATGCAAGCTGAAGTTGAGGTTCAATGCACTGCATTCCAGCGACACATTGCAGTAGGCCTATACGAGTCTTGTATGCTTACATACAAATCGATTTTAATGATGCTTTTAACCAGTCGGGACCTGTCGGTGATATGCTTATAGTGCGACCGAGCGGAGGCGTGCGTTACGTAAGCAGCAGCTGAGCGCCTGTCTCTGCTCAACTGAGAGCCCAACAACCAGGCCGGCGGCGGCGGCGGCGGGCTGAGGACTGGAGCCTTCTGGTAGCTGTGATTGTATTTGTTAGTCGTAGCTGAGAATCTTTCCTCATTGTAACGTACTGGAACACAGCAAGGTGAGCTGCACTGCTGCATGCCTTGCTTGCCTGTTACTGCAGCTACATGCTCAGTTGTGCATGCTTGGACCAGGCCAGGCTACGCTATGCCAAGTCAGGCCAGGCCTGACTACGTGCCATTCAACCCGAACTTGCAAACAGGATGGTGGCGTTGACGGAGCTGCCTGAAGGAGAGACGAGCAGCATTCCTTCTGCCAAAGCCAAGGCGAAGGTCCCTGCCAAGGAGGTGGAGAAGGTCAGGGCGGAGGTCGCCGACGACGATGACATTGATGGCTTGGACGACATTGATGCGTCTGATGCGCTGCCGAGCAAGCAGGCTGCTGCCCAAAAGGTCGCAGTCACGGTGGATGCCGGCGATGCTGACGGTGAGGAAGAAGATGAGGAGGAGGAGCTCTGCGAGCTTGCATGTAAGTGTGTCAGTGTATTGTTTACGCAGTGGCTAGCGGTGGCTGTAACTGTTGTTGTGATGGTTGTTGCTGTTGCTGTTGCTGCTGCTGCCTCTGCTGTTGCTGTTGTTGGGTCTGCTCAACTGAGCAGTGGACTGCTCGTCCAGTCAAGGAGCTGAAGTACTCCAATGGAGACGTCTACACCGGCCCTTGCAAGTAAGTCCACTAGCTCCCAGCAGCAGCAGCAGTAGCACCACTACCACCACCACCAACGGTTGGTGTTGTTGAACAACAACCACAATAATCCCAGATATGAGGATGCTACATGGGTGCGGCACGGGCCGAACGGGCGGCTGGCGTGCGCGAGTGGAGACATCTACGAGGGCGGGTGGAGACACGGTGTGCGCCACGGCCACGGCAAGATGACATTTGCTACCGGACCGCACATCTCAGTGAGTACACAAACAGCTCTTAATGTGAAGCCAACTGATGGCAACAAGTCAGTGTTAACTGATAGGCTTGGCTTCAATTGTGGTTCAGTATGAGGGTAGATGGAGAGATGATAAAGCCAACGGCAAGGGCGTGTGCGTGTACTGTGACGGCAGCGTGTACACGGGTATGTTTGTCGGGGACCAGCGCGAGGGCATCGGCGCGCTCGTCATGTCTCCGTCGAACGCTTGCTACGAGGGGGCGTGGGCACGCAACTGGCCCCACGGCAAAGGCAAGTGGATATACGGCGACAAGAGCACGTGGCAGGGTGACAGCGCAAACGGCGAGAAGGTGAGAAGTGCTGTGGTTGTGTGCGCACATGTGTGTGCTCGTGCGCGTGCGTATGCCTGCCTGCCTGCATGTGCGTGTGTGCGCGTCTGTGTGTGTCTTGCGTGCGCATGGGCACATGTGTGTGTGCGTGCGTGTGCATGCATGTGCGCGCGAGGCACATGCTTGTGTGTGTGCGCTCGCGCGCGCTGGTGCCGACAGTATGTTGCCTTCATAGGTGCGCGGCATGGCGATTTCGGGTGATAAGACGATGGAGTATGAGGGGGAGTTTCACGGGGACAAGTGGCACGGCAAAGGCACTTGTCATGTTGACGGCCAGTGGAAGTACCAGGGAGACTGGCGGGATGGGTTGCGCCATGGACAGGTTTCCATTGTTTGTGTGTTGGTTTTGTGCAATGGTA
This sequence comes from Chlorokybus atmophyticus, assembly GCA_009103225.1. Classification (NCBI taxonomy): domain Eukaryota; kingdom Viridiplantae; phylum Streptophyta; class Chlorokybophyceae; order Chlorokybales; family Chlorokybaceae; genus Chlorokybus; species Chlorokybus atmophyticus. The sequence goes on along the minus strand of RHPI01002656.1, from coordinate 34,581 downwards.
CGTAAGCGTGAGATGCGCGTAAAAGAAACACACAGACTTTGTAGGGGTCGTGCATGTACCAAGGGGGCAGCGTGTATGAAGGCGCCTGGCAAGCGGGCGCGAGGCACGGCAAAGGCGTGTACGTTGATAGCGAGGAGCGGTACGACGGCGAATGGGCGGTAAGAGCAGCATTGACAACTTCAAGTGTGTGCCAAAGAACATACATGCACAGCTGCATGTCAGTGTGCGTGCGCATGTGCGCGAGTAATTGTATGCACGTGCGCACATTTACCCGAACACACGCGCATGTGCACACGCTACTTGTTATCAGAACAACCGGCGAGAAGGTCACGGAAGCTGCGCGTACGCCACGGGGGACAAGTACCTCGGCAACTGGTCAAGGTAACTCTCTATCCTGTGCCTTATAACTGACTCGCTCAACAACTGTTGACTGAGATATTGCCAATGTAGGGATGAAAGAAATGGCACGGGTGCAATGGTATACGCCCGACGTGACCGCTACGAGGGCGAGTGGCGCGAGGGCCGGCGTTGTGGCAAAGGCGTGTGCTCTTATGCCAACGGCGACAAGTACCAGGCAAGATGAGTCAACCAACATCTATGTAAACCAATCAGCGAAGAGTATGTTGCTTATGTGCTCACCCCAACAGGGCGAGTGGGTGGATGACAGCAGAGAAGGCTGGGGCACCTGCACCTTTGCGGACGGCATCAAGTACGCAGTAGCCGTGTCTCTTGCTCATTTGGTGGTGTGCATATTGTTTGTTGGTCATACCATGGCTCTGACAATGAGTGTGGAAGTATGTCTCTGTGTGTGTGCACTTATAGTACGTTTGTGCGCTTTTGGACAACTTCATGCATACCGTGTACACTACCTCGGTGCACATGGCATAAAACTCTCCTCTGCCTCAACAAGGCGTAGTTATCATCAACATCGTCATCATCACCTTTACCATCACCATCGTTCTCGAAAACCTTTGTAAGAATAGCAAGTTTTCCTTGGCTCACTGCTACTTCTGCTCTGCACTTTGCTCTCAGGTATGTTGGTCCCTGGCGTTCCAACGGCCCGCACCAGCCCGCGTGCACCCCGGCGCTCAGCCGGGCTTCCGGCGCGGGGCTCGTGCGCGCGGTGGCCGGGAAGCAGGCCCAGGCCGCGCTGGAGACGAGGGATGAACGGCGCAATCGCATGCGACGGGGAGGTAAGGTTGACGCTCAAATAATGTTTCAATCTTGTTCAATTTGTTAAGTAGCACAGTTGATGTATGGCAAGTCCAGAGTAAAGATGTGTTACAACACCGCAATGTGCCGTAGACCTACTACTGTGTGTGTATGTGCACGCGCGTTCGCGCGTGCATGTGTGCATGTGGGTATGCGCTTGCTTGTGCCTGTATGACAAGCTCAATAGGCTTTCCCACAGGTGAGCCTTTGACTTCCCAGCTAACCTCATCCAACAGCGACGACATCATCCACATCCCCGTCTCCATCACCGACAACAACGACGGCACGTACGGCCTGGCCTACGTCGCGACCGTGGCGGGGCGCTACTCTCTGGAGGTGCTTGTCGTGGACCAGCACGTGGTGGGGAGCCCGTTTGCGGTGGAGGTCGCGTGTGCGGAGGCCGACGGGAAGAAGAGTGAGACTGCGGGGAAGGGACGAAAGAAGGTGGAGGCTGATGAAGAGGGCCAGTTTGATGTTGTGGTAAGCAGCACTCGTGTGCATGAGCTTGACTGTGTGCCTCACATGTCCATACACTGCAAATATCACCGGTCGTGTTAAACAAGTGATTCCATATTTCAAGCATGAACATGCACATGGAAGGTGCACCTCGTTCCATGTTCAACGAGTCCATACGCATGTACACGCTATGTAATGGTGCGGGGATACGCAATGTGACGCAAACACATGCAACCATTAACTCCGGAGGCACTCTTTCATTGTGCACATGCGCGTTCATGTGCTTTGTTTTGTAACCACAAGTGCATGCGCACATGCTCAAGACGTCACTTTGTTGCGGCTGCTCTGTCAGGGGAGGGACCGCTTCGGCAACGTGGTTCCCAACAAAGATGTCTTGCTAAGCGTGCAGCTCACCTCCGCCAACGGGCACGACGTCCCCGTAACAACAACCCTTGATGAAGGAGGACCAATATTATGCTCGTACATTGCGACAGAGCCGGGGCCGTACAAGCTAGAGGTTGAAGTGTCCAGCAAGCCCATATCAGGCAGCCCCTTCAGTGTTACAGTAAATGGTACCAAGACAAGTGGCGTTGGTGATGCTGCAAGCAAGGATGTCCCTCTTGTGGACAAAATCAAGCAATGGGAGCTCATTGCAAAGGACGCGTGGGGCGGTGATAGCGGCTGGGACTCTGACCTTGACGAGACCGACGAGTACATCAAGAAGCACAACATACGGGAGTGGCCTGTGGCCCCACCAGAGGATGATTAACTTCAGTGTTATACACAGATTGTTGTACACGCATGTTGAATCAGTACGAAAGTGATACTTATTGCACAGAATATTCAACCGTGCAAGTCGGCGTTGTGGCAGCAACAGAGATACCGATGATACTGTTCATACTCATGACAGTTATCACAAAATGTGCAAAGTTGTTGTTGGTGATTGCCATGTGCTATGCGTGCTCATTCTTCCTCTGGGCTCTGCGCTAACAGTTCGTCTAGGCCCCGCACTTTCAGTGCTGACACGCTGCCGTCGGCATCAGTGGTGCCCCAGACTACATCCGCTCCAAGCACGGTTGCATCCTTCTCCCCATTCACCTGTGAGAGGAGCATGGGGTATGTCAGAGAGACGCGCACAGTGAGAGTAGGGATTGTCATTGACGCTTGATGATGTTGTTGTTGTGGCGCCAAGTGCCGCCAACAACGTGTTGTGTCACAACAGCACCAACTGTTCATCATTGTGATGGAAGTCCCAACAAGTACATGTTACTGTTGTTTCGTCACAACACCAACAACACTGCCAGACAACAAAACAACAACAACATAAGCAACGACAATGACGACAACGACAATGACAACACTTGCCTCAATGGCGACGAGAAGTACAAACTCCCCCACTTCCTCATCATACGGCGCCTCCCCATAGGCGTCCTCCGCAACCTCCTCTATTGGCTTGTCCGCCATCAATGCGTTCATGCGCCATGCATCGAGCCCGGCCGCAGCTCGCAGCTCAGGAGGCAAAGCTAACTCCTAGTTCACAACAAACACATGAGTACATGTGGCTTTGTTGTTGCGAATAACAGTATTTTAGTGGCTGATGAACCCGTACCGAGTCTTGACTGTTAGGAGCGAAGCAGGCACGGGGAAGGTATGAGACTGAGGTGCTTGTGGACTCGACCTTCACGTCGTCTGCATCTGTGATCCGTGTTTGCTTTGCCGATGACCCGAAGCCTGCGCCGGAACCCCCTCGCACCGCGCTCACCACCTAGGATGGACATTGGACCACCTGGTGGACATCTTGCTGATGATGCGAGTAGTGTGTATACATGCAGAATTTGTGATGGTGCAATCAAGTTGTGCCAGTAAGTGACAAAGCAACATGGTGTTGGTAAACGGTCACGTTCGTTGCTTGCAGATTGCCATGACCACCAAACACAAGCGCAGGCACAGGCTCCATGCATGCGCGCAGTATTTACGCACAAGCAAACACGCACTCATGCATGCGCACCCGCAGAGAGTACTGTCACAAGCGCATGACCGTGTAAATGATGAGAGAGACTCTCACCTTTTCCGACCACAGCACACAACCGCGACCATGCCTCTCCTGTCCACTCTTGGCACATGCAGCAATCTGCCGCGCTCGCTCTGGTTCCCTGCACAATGCAATCACTTTGTTGCTAGACACAAGACCCACACATAATCCTAGTTTCAACTTACCAAACTTGTGATGGTGATTGGAACAATAATGTATCAACGAATGTGACAGCATGATCGCTTCACTTAAAAGCTTACGTGCAGCAGCGGTCAAAGACAGAGTCCCACACGAGCATCTGGTACTGGAACACCTGTGCTTTGATCTCCTCCGCCTTCTTGCTGGCGTAGCCATTGCTACTGGCAGAGGCGGGCTGCTTCTTCCTGGCGGCCGCCTTCTTGTTGCCGGCTTTGCCCATACCGGCGAAGCATTCAAGCGGCTGGGGCGGCGGCGACGTAGGTGCAGGTGCGAGCGTCGTGGGCGAGTGCCGCCTCTGCCTATCTCTGCATGCTGTATGCAAGCGACTGACGCCAAAGTCAACCAAGGGTAATGACGCGTGGGAGATCACCCAGCTAGACATGCCGCCGCCGCCACCGCCGTGCTGAAGCGCCATATGCATGTGACCGCCGCGTGGGATATGCGTCGGCGCAGCACACAAAGCTCGCTATGGTCTCCCTTATAACTTGGTACTACTACCTTAGTGAGGAGGATACAACTTGGCGGCACAGCAACAACACACACAAGGTCAAAGCAGGCACAGTTACCTCGTGAACAATCACTTTGAAGCGTATGGTATGCTTCAGCTTTGGTGAGTACGCGGTGCTAGGACATAGGACATGCGCAGAATGGGGATACGCACGCTGTTGCTACATGATCAGTATGCATGCACGCAGTCATCAACACATACCCAACATTCTATTACAACCGCCAGGCTATATGCCTACGCTAACTCCACTACCCCTAGCCCCCAAAACAAGAGTACACAATCAACACATACCCAACATTCTATTACAACCGCCAGGCTATATGCCTACGCTAACTCCACTACCCCTAGCCCCCAAAACAAGAGTACACAACTTGCTGAATGCGTGTGCATACAATAAACATACATGCGCAGGCCACAACAGGAAAGCTGTACTTACATCATACAGCCAATGCAAAGGGCAAGCGAAGAGATGCATCTATCTACTTGTGAGGTGTTTCATGTAGGACTTGAACCTTCATGGCACTACTAGTTACGCCAGGCGCGATTTGCTACCTCCATGTGGTATATCGTTTGCGACACATGCACTCCGCATATATGATGCAACATGCTTGTTGCAGCAACCATTCATTTGTGACCATAACGACAAGCCTGCGCATGCATGCAGTCTCCAGGTTGCAACATGCATGCAAGCCTGGAATATTGATAGATACACCACATCTCGAAATCGCCAAAAACTGGTGCAGTAGCTAACTGTTACTAACAGCCCCTGCGACTGCAACAACTCTCCTGCACAATAACATAGCAGAACACCTGTTCTAAACAACGCACATCTTCAAGCAACCCCCCCAAAGCACCCTTCCAACTAGGCAAACGCCTGTGCACAACACGCCCAAAGCTCACTTGCTCAGTAGACAGGTCTAAGCACTGGCCTCTTCCTGAGCAGCCTCTTCAGCTGCAGGCTCAGCAGGGCCCATGGAGACCTTCACCATGGCGGGACGCAGGAGCCTGCCATTATTAGTGTAACCCGCGCGGAACTCCTCAATGACAGTGTCTTCGGGGTACTGATCTGAGGGCTCGCGCATAATCGCGTCGTGCACTTCAGGGTTGAAGGGCTGGCCAGCGGTGGGCACCTGCTCTAGGCCAAGCTTCTTCATGATGTCGAGCACTTGTGTGTAGATGCTCTGGTAGCTGTTTGCAATCTTCTCCTCGCGCTCGTTCTCCACCTTCACGCTATTCTTTGCCAGCTGAAACAGGTCCATCATGGGCAGCAGCGACTCGATGACATCACCTGTCATGTAACAAGGGAGATGCTTTTGTTGCTACATGCATAGCATAACCGACAAACTAGCTGCCAAACAGCAATACAGAGAGTACATGTCCATGAGGCGAGCAGCACGCAGCAAACACATGCTGCGCAGGCTTTGAGTTGATAAGCGTACCTTTCACAGTGACGCGCATGTCATCTTTCTCCCTTGCAGACCTTTTCCTGAAGTTGTCAAAATCTGCTGTCAGCCTGACCAAGGCGTCTTTGGTCTTGCTCAGCTCGGCCTCAAGATTGGTCGCCTGGTTACCAATGATGAATTCAAAACCATTCAACCAGTACAATGAACTGCTTGAAAATGTGTACTGCATGTAATCCCACCACTGGCAACGTGCATTGAACGTACTACACTATGCACAAAGTAGTGCCACTGACCATGCCATAATGCAATAAAAACTTGCAATCAAGGACCGCATGCATAGCTGCGGCAACACAAACAAAGCACGTGCGCCAAGTGCAGTACACCCCACTGAACCACGGTAGCAAGCCACCAACTTCTGTGGCAATTGCACTGAGCGCATACTGAATCATGTCATTGCAACTCAAGGCACAGCACACCAGCTGCCTCTTGCGTGGCCACCACGACTCCAAGACTACTCGCTTAAAGAGAGCTAACGGCTGTACGCCATGTGGACAGGGCACAGACATAAGGCTTAGCTGTTTTCATGCCGTGCATGCACGTGCTTGGATTGATATGCCGAGCATAAGCAAATATCCTCTGAGTCTTGGAAGGTTGAGAGACAGCAAGCGACGCCACATGCGACTTGCACGCAGGAACACGACCCCGCAGCACACTCAAACCCAACTCGGCCATGCACCTTAGCAGTCGCGTTTGCTGCAGTGTTCTCCAAAGCAGCAAGCTCCGCATCCACAAGAGCAGTTGTTTCTTGCACGACAGCATCGTCTACATTACCCTCTTGCACGGCTTGGCTAACCCTTTGCAAGAGGTCACCACCCTGCTCATCAGACAACTCAGCAACTGCAGTAGTAATATTGATATAGCAACAACAGCTGACAAACAACAAGCATGCCCGTTTTGCACCAGCACACGTGCCAATCACGATGATCCCCCTAGAACAAACCTTGGATGCGCCTGGTGCAACGGGCTCCTGTGTTTCAACTCCAGAAACGTCATCGTTCTCCTTCTGTTACATCACGAGTTCATGCCTCGACTAGAATGAACGCAGTGCACCTCAGGTCCAGGTCATGACCAATTCTCATGCAAAGTCAAGCAGTCTGACGTGCAAACTTGCATGCATGCACAGTAAGGACTTGCTCGGCAAGACGCTGCAACAACTTGAAGCAAAGCGCTTAAACAGAACCCACAGACCGGTCAAACCCTCGCAATCAGCTCAAGAACTTGCTTGCTGAGGTTATAAGCTGAAGGTCACGACACAAGAAAAGTTGGTGGAAGACACGAGAAGCTGCCTCACCTTCTCTGTCTCTTCAGACACGGAAGCGGAAGCACGTACACGCCTGGGACGCCTTGAAGCAGAACCTGAGTGCCTAGCATGCAGAGGCTGGGCGGCGCCAGCAGTGCGCAGCACAGCACGGGCGGAGGGAGCAACACGCACAACAGCACGGCCAGCTGCAACAGGCGCGGTCTGCCTGTTCACAACCACCTGCGTCGTACTGGCCGAAGCCGACCTCGACAACACCGTCGTCGCCGCCGCCGCCGCCATGGTCACCCTCACCCCGGACACACCACCACCAGCGTTACCGCCGCACACTGCTACCTAGCCACTTTACAATCTGGCTTCTGCTGCGCGGGAAAAGCCACTGAAAGCGTTCTGGAAGCGTCACACATTTGGCTGTACGTGCTATCGTGGTAGACTGGTTGCAGGACACAGCGAGTAAGGACCGGCTTCGAGATTGCTTTATAAAATCTTTCGCTTCTGCTGTTTCCGCTTCTACTGGGTGCACTGCACTGTGCATGCAGCTTCTGCTTGGCAAGGTGGTTGAGGCGGTGGAGAGACGGTGGAGGCGGACGAGGCGGACGAGGCGGACGTCAAGAAGGTAGAGGAAAAGGAGCGCAAGATGGAGCCAAGTGTGGAGCCCGATATGCCAGCTAATGCCGAAGGCTTGGTGAAGCAAATATGGGAGACATATGCCCATGTTTGGGACTACAGCATGGAGGCTGACCCATTCAGCGCCACCATCATTGGTGACTACCGGTAAGCTTGCTGCAATGTACGCCATCATGGCAATGCATGTGTGGCAGCTCCTAACCGCTCGTCCTTGCCGCCAACAGCTTCAACGACTCCCTTGGGGACCTGTCAAAGGAGAAGCATGATGCCATACAGAAGTTTTTCACCGACACACTTGCCAAGGTTGAGCAGGCGAGTGCACATATACTTGTGCAGCCATCGTTTGCATATTGAACAGCCGCGACGCGCAGCAGCCGCTGTGCTTTGAAGATGCAATGCACTGCGATCCCCTAAAGATGAACGTGCATTGGCTGGCATCAGCACTTGCAATGCAGCTGTCAAACAGTCGTCTTGTATGAAACACTGTGTTTCATGATAATCTGATGACTGCTGGCTGTTGTGCTTAGATTCCTGAGGACGAGTGCCCTCCATCGGAGCTGCAGAACCTGCTGTACCTGAAAGACATGCTGCGGTTAAAGCTGAAAGCTCTGATCATCCTGGAGGCGTATGAGACGCCCGCCATGCAGCTGTTCGGTCCTCACCTCATGCTTCCCCAGCTCCCGTCCTTCCACCCGTTCCATAATGAGAAAGACTGCCAGGACTTCATCAAGAGACTGAAAGCCTTTTCAAAACTGGTGCGCTGCTCTGCTGTTATCGTCAACACATGTGTTCATCCGCTGGAACTCAGTTATAAACTCCTGCTATGTTCTCGTCAAGATGAGCCATTGCATACACACAGAGTGCAGTGTGTTGAACCCTTGAGAAGCATTTTCCAGGCATGCTATGTGCATGAAAATTGCCTGTTGCAGTGCAGCAATGTGTGTGCCCACGTTGTTCAGGCTGATCAAATCATTGAGGCTTTCCGAGCTGGGATCACAAACAAAAGGACGCAGCCTCCGCCAACTGTGGAGGCTCTTGTAGGGCAGTGCCGAGCGCAGCTGTGCCCCGCCAATGAAAGCCCCATTTACACAGCAGCAGCACCGAAGTTTGAGAAACTCAACGTCCCAGCAGAGGAGATCCTTGAAGTCATTGACACTGAGGTGGGCACTTAGTATTCTTGGATGAAGCCGCACACTGAATGACAGCTCACAGGATGTAGTAGTGGTTGGCTGTGTTGACTCATATGGGAGTAACAGCGCGTGGACACAGCTGCTGACGCTTTTGACACAGACTGGCGTTGACAGTCAGGATGTCACGAGTCCAGTCTCATCACATTTGGCTTGTTGACAAGCAGGTGAAGCCTGCTTATGAGAAGCTTGCGAACTTCTTGGAGACAGAGTATGCGCCTCATGCTAGAGACACTGCGGGGATTATTGGTTGGGAGCATGGTAAGATTACGCACAGCTGTTGGTGTATCTTGGAATGGGTTCTGCTGTCAGCCTGAAGTCCTATTCACGCACCGCTGCTGTTGGTCCTGTCTTGGAACAGGGTCTCTGGCGCAGTATTCCTTGCAACGTTGCACCCATACAATGTTGTGGCTGTGGGTTGCATTTCCAATCTGGTCCAGTCGTAATGCTTACTTTGGTTTATCATCAACTCTGCTGCAGGTAGGGAAATCTACGCTGATGCGGTGCAATATTACACTTCACTACCTCTCACCGCAGCTGAGGTGCACGAGAAGGGTCTCAAAGAAGTAGCGCGCATCAGGGTATGCACTCACCGACTCTGCTATTTGCACGATGGCATTTACTGAATAGGATCACCATTAATGCTAGCCTCTAGCAGTCCTACATGATGGTCGTACTAGCTAACAGTGCCTACTGAGTGCAGCTGTCTGCTCATGGTGTGCTACAACATTGGTGGTTGCGTGCAGGATGACATGGAGGGGATCAAAAGCAAGCTGAACTTCGATGGCACGTTGAAAGAGTTCATGGAAGCCACCAAGGCAGACCCTCAGCATGCTCCCAAGAGCCCTGACGAGATTTTGCAGGTAAAACAGAACTGCTTGTTGTAACGCCATGGCCAACTGTTGCTTCAGCCGCATGATGCTCTGTTGATTTCACAGGGCTACAGAGACATCTTGGAGATATCCAAATCCAAGCTCAAGGACTATTTCGGTGTTCTGCCCAAGTCGGATTTTGAGATTCGTGCTGTTGAGCCCTTCCGGTATGTAGCCTGACTGAGCCGTTCAACAGTCATCAGGGCAGTATACTTTCTTTGGTTACTGCGTGTGTGTAGAACGCACAATTGACCAAGGCTGTTATTACTGGCAGCGAGAAGAACAGTCCGCCTGCGCACTATTACCCGCCACCAGAGGACCGTTCTCGACCAGGTGCAACCTGCACATGGTCGTATGTATGATTGTCTTTCCACACCGCAACACACATTGACCAGAAGTTATGTGCGCAGGCATCTTCTATGCAAGCACCTACAAGTATGAGACACGCGTCAAGTACGTCATGGAGAGCATTGCGCTGCACGAGGCTGTCCCAGGGCATCACCTTCAGATTGCTGTTGCTCAGGAATTGCCCAACCTGCCTCGAGCGCGAAAGCAGGTGCGTCATGTTTGCAGTACAGTGCATTTGTGTGCGCTTGGTTTGGTTGTGCAAGATGGTTTGCATGCGTGGTGTTGTGAACTGCTGCTGTGTGCTTAACAGCAGTCGTTCAAACAAGTAAATCTTTGACTCAGGTGCAAGAGTTCTGCACTGGATATGTGGAAGGCTGGGGACTGTACACTGAAAGGTTTGGCATCGAGATGGGCTTCTACCAGGACCCTTATCAGGTGAGTGCCCTGCAGCAAGTTTGTCGCACCCGCATGCTCTCCAACAATACTTAGCTGCCTTGGTTATGAATGTCGCATCCAAATTGTGTTTGGCGATCGGCTACAGGACTTTGGGCGGCTTGTTACCGAGATGATGCGCGCGGTGCGTCTGGTTGTCGACACGGGCCTGCACGATTTGGGCTGGACACGCGATGAGGCGCTTGAGTACTTTTCAGCAAATTGCGCGATGGGTGAGGCGGACGTCATTGCCGAGATCGACCGCTACATGGTGTTGCCCGGCCAGGCCCTGTCGTACAAGATCGGGGAGCTGAAGCTGTGGGAGCTGCGGCACCGCGCGGAGCAGCAGCTCAAGGACAGGTTTGATATCAAAGCGTTCCACGATCTCATACTTGGGAGCGGTGCATTGCCGCTCACGTCTTTGGAGAAGCTTGTAGACCAGTGGCTGGCATCGCAAGCTGCATGAAGCCATGCAGGTTGGTTGCATGGTGACATGATGATGCCTAAGCCATTCATGTGTTACTCATTGCTACCTAGGCAGTTGTACAGGCATTGCTGCGATGTTATATACATGGTGTACCGAACAGAAACAGTTGAAGTATCGTTTTGTTGCCTTTGCCTCACTGCTGTTTTCATGGATGTTGACAACAAAGAGTGCCAACTCAAGCTGTCATCAGTTTGTTCAGCCCTGAGTTCCAGCACCAACCAGGTGAGACTACAGGTGGTGTGTGCATGCCTAAGCAATTGTGATGCAGTTGTTAGTGAACATTGCCCACAGCATGTTCTGTCGAGTCAATGCAAAAAAGCAGATGGCACAGTCACACATTAAGGATGGAGTCATCAACCACTACTCTTGGGGATACTGTATGCAAGAAGTCACCCCACTGCGCTTCTTTTATGATCGGTATCCATCCCCAGTGCACCGCATATATCCTTGATTAGTCTTATGTAAAGCAGTGCTGCTGTTTGCTGCCTGGAAACCGAGCCCACCACATGGAGCAGTCACTGATATTGATGACCTTCTTCTCATTTACACTGAAGAGTAATTTGAGCATGCGACAATGAGTGCTCTCATGGAGACTACCAAAGTGCACAGGTAAGTTAGAGCTAGTATCCCACTACTGCCTTCAAGCCACAACTCCACTGTCTCTACACCAACATGCTACAAGTAAGCCTTCACCCGGCCCGTTTCCACGAGGAACCGCATCAGGTGGCGGCACGTGAGGTCGTCGCAAATCTGGGAGTCGGGTGCATAGTTGATGTCGTTGAAATAGCCCTCGTCGTAGTAGCAGCAGTCGCCGCGGCGCGACTCCGCTGCTGCTCCTCGTCGGTTTGTGGCCGCGCCATACACCTTAGCCCCGCCGTCGTGCCGCCGGTGCCCCGGCGTGAACACCTTCGGCCCGCCCACGGCCGCACCATACACATCTACTGACCCACACACCTGCGTGTACCATCACGTCAACCACCCGCAGCGTCAAGTGTTCAGATATGACTGAACCACCCAAGTTGGCACCAGTGACAGAGTTGCAGTGTGCAACAAACGGGGGTGCATGGCATGGTGCCAAACATTGGACAGATACAGTATGTACCACATGGAGTGCGTGTCAAAAAGAGAAAAGTCGTGGTGCACCTGTAGTGAGAGCACTGTGGCGATGAGGAGCGGTGAGAGCGTGCGCGGGGGCCCCTTGTAGCACCCGTATCCCTGCGATCGCACGATGGACGCCACCCGTGCGTGCACCTCCGTTACGCGCCTCAAGAACATCGGTGAGAGCAACACGTGCCTAGAAGAGGCACACACTCAAGGTCACGGTTGCGTGCAAAGTCAGGCCATTGACACACCACGTGCGTCTGCTCAACATTGGCAACATTAGCTTGGCTTGCGTACTTGTTGCCAGGGAAGATCTCCGGGAACGGCGTATACGCGTGCGGGTCTGGCGGGCGCAACTGCTCTGAGCTACCAGTTGGCGGCGTGGACATGATGTATGTCACCTGAGGGACATATGAGGCAAACTCACTGTGAGCAATCTGTTGTTGCCATCCACTCCAACAAGAGCATATGGATGTGAAACGAGTAAGACATGCCATGTATACGTACCCTTTCAACAGTCGGGTAGCCCCCCGCCCACCATGTAGAGGGTGTGACAACGCTCTTCGTGCGGTCGTCCACAACCGTCTCCGCCCCAAGCATCGAGTACACCATCCGTGCGTACTCGTGGCTCACGAGACGGTGCGTTGTCCGCCGCCCGGTAAACCTCTCATAGCTTAAGGGGAAAGCAACAACATCGGCATCAATGCCACAGCCTTGCGCGAACGTGCACAACACATGCATAACGTGTGCCTACAACATGTTGGGCTAACACACCAATGCCACGCTTGTGCGCATATGCACAATGTGTGCCCAACACGTGCCAACGACATGTTGGGCTAACTTGTGCACAACGTGTTAGCCCAACATGTTTCATCTCTCACCCTTGTGTGGGGGCATTGTCAAAGCGCAGCACCATGTCATGCACGTCAATCTCCTTGCCGTGGCCCTCAGCGGACCACGCTGCTGAGAGGAGGCGTGGGGGCTCCTCCTCGCCCTCGTGGCTCCAGCCCCGCACCTGCCAAGGATGATGTTGTTGATATTGAAAGGGTGACACGAGTAGATATGCTGCTAGCGTATGCGTACCAGCTGCTTGGCGCTGCTCACAATTGCACACGTGGCGTATGGTGGCCAGGAAGGGTTTGAACTCACTATCTGAACAAGGGAGCATGGCAGTGGGTATGTTGCAAGTGTTGCACATGATACATGTGAAGGACCAACGAGTGCGCTGTGCATTGCATGCGTACAACAGGCTAGTACATGCACACGAACATGCGAATGCAAACGCACATGCAGGCAGACACATGCACGCACCCACATACTTGAGTGCACATGTACAATTACACATACTCGCGCATGCCCACACGCACTTCCGCACCCCCACGCGCACTTGCCCTTGTGTATTTGGGTGGGGGCATACAAGTGCATGTGGTGACACACGTGCGCACGCACGTACAGTCACATGCACCGCATGCTGGCATGCGCTCACAACAACAATATTGCTAACACATGCATGCGTAGCAGCTCCTTACAGACTACCTTCGCTCCGAAGAAGTTGTCCTCCTTTGGGAGGAAGTTGATGATGGGTGAGAGAGCGGCCGCCCATGCAGTCGAGCAGGCCCGCGTCTTGCACAGCGCGCGTGGGTACTGCCTCACACCCCTTGCCGTCATCGCCTGAGCACACACAACAGCAGCAACAAACATCAGTCAACAACACCCCACAACCCCCCACAACAGGAATATCACAAGTCTAAACGGCCTGCTCACTATCTCAAGCTCGGGTTCGAAGCGCGTGGTGTTGGAGAAGGGCGCCCCGAGGCGCTCGAGCACCGCGGGCGTGCGCACCTCCGCCTCGTCCACCCCGCAGTCCGCTCCCACCCAACCCTGCATGATCAATGACATCAAAAGTCAGTGACATCCACATAGCCTCATGCAAGAGCTCGCGCTGGTGTCAGTATTTCCAACAACATTTTCGCTGTGCGGTAAGCCAGCACTTCTCCTACTCGCAACCACAAGCTTCTCTGTTGTAGCTAGCAGGTAGGTATGTAGGAATAAGGATAGATTACTAATATTGTCACACAGCATTCTAATCAAGGCTTGCAGTTGCACCATTGTTGACAGCTATAGTTGCAACGGTGTAAAAAATGTCACAGATATGTATGTATAAAAGATGATCATGAACAATAGCAGCCACGTTCATATGCACAAATTGCTGCTATCATTGTAAATGTTCTACCTTTCACCGAGGTCGGGTGTTGGTATGATGGTTCAATACTAAGTAGTTTGTTGTGCTTACTTACCCGATCGCACATGCAGATCCCAATGGGGAGGCACAGCCCCTTGCCATTGCAGCCATTTGGGCAGGAAGGGATGGAGCAGTCGCGACCACTCCACGCGGGGAAACACTCGCACTCGTCACCGCCGCACCGGCCCTTCCCGCTGCAAGTAGTCATGAACATGTTGTTGGTATATAGGGATGCACATCGGTATTGAGAACGCGTCCCTCCCCCCCT
>RHPI01002656.1:0-12607 GCA_009103225.1 Chlorokybus atmophyticus | reverse complement strand
TTCCCCCCCCCCCCCCCTCCTCCCCAGGTTCCGCGATTGTTTTCATATAGGAGTCCTGTGCCTATCATTAACAAACCTTCAAGTCTTAATAAATCCATGAATAGGGATTCTACGGAAGCATTATGGTATAATTATTATTTCTATGGTTGAATTAAGCACATAAGAGCTGCTAACCTAATAATTCATCCAAATATTGCGTATTGTCAATCATAATCCCGCTTGCGAGAATGGCATATTTATTTATGCTTGAATATCATTATGGCGCATTTACATGGTTAACGAGTTCAAACGTGAATTGTTGCTTTAAAATGTATACTAAAAATGCCATCTTAAGCATTGAGATCAACGGTTCGTGTTTGTATGGTCCCCTAAAGCATGTGATGAAAGTTCAACTTAGGACTCCTATTTGGGAGTCGTCCCTAATGATGACTCATCATACAAGTAGAATGAGAAAGCAGAGCTAACTTTATGGACATGTGCATGCCCATGAAGTTAGCTTGTCCAAGTTCCCCGTATCCAACGCTGCATAAAACATGACGCACTGCCACGCTGGTTACTCCACGTTGGCCCAAATCTTGCGATCTCCCGACGTCGGCAGGGCGCAAAGCACTCAGACGATGCCCTGAGACTATCTCAGACACAAAAGGACTACCTCCTGTAGGGTAGCCGCCTGTTTTCATGACGACGTCAATCTAGAGTGCGCCGAGCAAGCAAAGCACAGTGCTTGCGGCTCGCCAGATGCAATCAACGTCAGCGCACGGATACACTGACGTCGCCCGCATCCACAATCTCCAAGCAGACAGTCGGTTGCGTTAGTTACTCCTCCCCAGCAGAGTGGCATCTTACGTCCACAAAGCAGACCTTGTAGTGTAGTTGCTACACAGTGCTCAGGGTCATTGTCGCGAGGAAGGGGAACACTTGATTGGTTAACACCCAGGCACTTCATACACGTTTACTGCTGTCCAAACACAACTCCATCATGTCGGCTCATCCCGCAGCCCGTGCAGCCCAGGAGGGCAGGCCCACCACGGACCACCCCAAGCGCCAGGAGTACGCTGAGCAGGCGCGCGGTATTCACTCAGGCTCTGAGCGCCAGGTTTGTTTTGGTTTGGTGTTCTGTTATGCTCGTACGCTTGTTTCCTTGCTTGTCCGGTTTGGTTAACTTTGGCAGCAGCGGAGAGGGTACTGATGAGTTGTGTTTTGGTATCTTTCTTCGTGCCTTTACGTTTGTCGCTCTGAAGTGAAGACTACGCGTGACTCTGTGTCTATGATGTTGGTGATGGTGTTTTATAAACCACAGCAGTTGCATGCACATGCGCAGAGATTCAGAGTTGTACGTAGCTTCGGGCTTGTGGTGGTCTCACTAGCTGGCCACATGAGTCAAGTCAAGATGCATACTGGCTACAACATGCGCTGTAATACCTCAGCACTAGTAATGCCATCCTATGGTTGTGCTGTATGAGACGTTCAGCATGGTCTTAACATGCATGCATCCACAGCCGATAGAGGCCGAGGCGCGCGCACAGGGCCTGAAGGAGAGCGAGGGCCACGCAAAGAGATGGACTGAGAAGATCGCGGAAGTGGTTCACGGCGACAGTGACGATGCCGGCGGCGAGGACAAGAAGGAAGCCAGGACGGATGCTGCCGATGACCGTAGGCCTAGTGGCACCAGCGATTACAGTGAGATGTTTGACAGTGCCACCGGCGACTCCTCAAGTACCCCCTCACTCCTGGACCAGGCACCAGTTTAAGCAGCTTACTACATGTCACCTGCTTGGTGGTTGAACTTGCCACGCAATGTTAGTGTAACATAAGCGAGAGTTGGTTTGGAAGCTGTAGAAAGGGATTGTTGTTTCTGCAGGGGTGTGTCTTGTGCTCTGCTGCAAGGGGCAGGAGAAGTACATACGTTGTGCAGGACGCAAGTTTTGACTTAATACTGGGGCTATAACGCTTTTTGGGTATAAGATGCTCGCATTCAGTTGCTGCTCAGTGTATGGTCTTCTTGCTTACTTGCTGTGGCCACTTCGTTTGTTTGCCACACATGCATGAACCGGTGTGGTTAGCTCGCACACCCATGTACACGTGAGTAGGTTATAGCTCGGTGGCTTGGCTGCTGCTGGACTGCTTGTAACCACCAGTGCACAGCAGATAGTACACTTGAAGCGCAAAGCAGTTAAGCAGAGTATGGAATTCCAGGTGCAGAGTCGACTTTGTGGATCTGCCTGCTATGCTAAGTGACATTGCGGATGGGAGTGTATACCTGTGTTGTCAGGCGACATAACATGGTACACATGCTCAGGTAGTGTTTCGAAACAACACATCAAGGTTGCCCCACTATGCTTGCTTGTCTATGTTGTTCATTACCTTACGGTAGTATCTTACTGGTATCATGGTATCAAGCGCCAGGCTAGGCCAGGTTATATACTTGATACTTGTCCAGGACGTTGACATTGCATAGCGCAAGACTGTGCTTAATGTGGATGAAAAGCGCACAATTTGCGTTACTGTTAATTTATGATGTTACCAGAGGGGGGCAGGAGAGGGGAGGGGCAATGTACAAGTAACAGCACAAGTTTGTCAGNGAGAGAGAGAGAGAGAGAGAGAGAGAGAGAGAGAGAGAGAGAGAGAGAGAGAGAGAGAGAGAGAGAGAGAGAGAGAGAGAGAGAGAGAGAGAGAGAGAGAGAGAGAGAGAGAGAGAGAGAGAGAGAGAGAGAGAGAGAGAGAGAGAGAGAGAGAGAGAGAGAGAGAGAGAGAGAGAGAGAGAGAGAGAGAGAGAGAGAGAGAGAGAGAGAGAGAGAGAGAGAGAGAGAGAGAGAGAGAGAGAGAGAGAGAGAGAGAGAGAGAGAGAGAGAGAGAGAGAGAGAGAGAGAGAGAGAGAGAGAGAGAGAGAGAGAGAGAGAGAGAGAGAGAGAGAGAGAGAGAGAGAGAGAGAGAGAGAGAGAGAGAGAGAGAGAGAGAGAGAGAGAGAGAGAGAGAGAGAGAGAGAGAGAGAGAGAGAGAGAGAGAGAGAGAGAGAGAGAGAGAGAGAGAGAGAGAGAGAGAGAGAGAGAGAGAGAGAGAGAGAGAGAGAGAGAGAGAGAGAGAGAGAGAGAGAGAGAGAGAGAGAGAGAGAGAGAGAGAGAGAGAGAGAGAGAGAGAGAGAGAGAGAGAGAGAGAGAGAGAGAGAGAGAGAGAGAGAGAGAGAGAGAGAGAGAGAGAGAGAGAGAGAGAGAGAGAGAGAGAGAGAGAGAGAGAGAGAGAGAGACTTGCTAGACCTGCGGTAACCTGTTGAAAGATGAAGTTGCTACTGTCCGTGTTGTTACAGTAAGAATAGTACCTCAATTGTGCAATGTCATGAATACAACTTCCAGACTTGATGAACGGTCATCACAGTAAATAGTTGGTAATTATGGTCTCAGCGTTCAAGACCAATCTGACTACATTCACAGCTGTTGCAACACCCTCTATCCGAGCCTTTACATCCTCATAGCTGGAGAACTCTTCGTGATACACGCGCACCTTGGTGCTATACTCACCTGGCGCACAGCCAGCAAACAACTTGTCTGCCTCAGATATACGCTTTGCTGCAGCAGAGCGGTCCAACCCCTGGTTGGTCACTGCAATGTATAGTATGCTCCTGAAGCACTCGGCCACTGCAGCAAAAACAGACTCCGCTTCACTGTTGTGCGGTGCGTACTGCCTTTGCAGTGAGGACAAGGCCTTCATACAGCTCAACTCTGCATAGCCAGTAGGAAGTACCTTTCCGCACTGCGTAACACCACAAAGTCATGTATGGGCCATGCTTACTGGATAACAAGAAACGAGAGACAGATGTTGCTGCTGACATGCTTCCACGTAGCATGTTGCGCACATATGATGTACAACACATCTTGCAGTTCGCACCTGCAATGCGTTACACAACATGGCAACACATCTCTCAACTTGGCTGGCTAGGGCGGTAGCTGCAGCAGCTGCCGCAGAGCACGCCATTACAGTCACAGGTGCAAGCGACACAGGCCCGGTGCCAGCCCCATGGCCTTTGTTGACAGTTGAAGGAGTGATGAGCAAGTACAGTCGCTCGATCTGATGCTGTCAGGACGAAACATATTCCATCAAGCATATTCATATTCTAATTGTGGCGCGTGATTGACAAGTTGTGCGGTAACAGATTGCACTGGATACGCTGCAATTTTAGGCATACAGTACTTGCGAACTCACCTGGGAGTGCCTTTTGTGCATGCCAGTACTTTCCTCGAAATTCCACCCACCAGAAGGAAGAGTTACAACCTGTGCATCTGCTATAAGTTACGAAAGGACTGGCTCACAGATGCCACCATTGCAGCAGTCAAACAGGCTTCCGGATAGCATGATCATTGCAATGCAGTCAAGTATACAATGGCAACCTGTGCATGCCTGATGACTCAAGCGAGAATGCTATCAGGAGCATCACACCATTGAGGCTTGCATGCAGCTTTATACCATGTCTCTGCTGACATGGTTAGTCCTGAGCCCCACCAAGCCCCAAGCGGCTTGCACTCCGCATGTCAGTGCAATGTCTTCAGCTTTGTTGGTGCCAGTACTGGCTACCACTGAGACTCCTGCTTGCTCCAAAGCAATCTTTAGATTGGACTCGACACGTCCGGAACTGCAAAGCATAGTCACGCCTAGGGACTGTACATGACTTGTCAAAGCCTGCAAGCAGCACACAACAGACTCTGTCGTTGCGCCCAACCCCCTCCACACACTTACACAACTGGACATATGCAAAGCATTCACAAGTATTATGCTGGGCGCCATGCGTCATGGTGGCAACTGTGTTGGGAAAGTGACCTTTGGTGAAGGTCATATTCGCAATTGTAATCTTGATGCCATACACAATGCAATTGTTGGCACAGCTGTTGCCAGTCGCGAGGCTGTGCCTACCTGGAGGAAGGGCAAGTCAGTTGCAACAGTGCCTTTCTGAAAGCCTTCACCAAAAACCGACCATGCCGCTGCCGCTTGCTCTAGCATGTCCTTCTCACAGTCTGAGCATATCACTGCAACACGATGCAATTCCGAAGGTGCGGTGCGCAACTGGTGTATAAGGTGGCTGTAAGCGTTTGAGCTCAGATCCAGTGCAACACTTGTGCCGAGGAATGCACAGCTGTTGACGGACGTTGGACCAGCAGCAACCTCAGTTCGCAGTCGCTGCATGCTGCATGATCCTGCGGCCTGGTTCATAAGCAAGCAGGCTGCTAGGGCAAGTGAAGCTGGCATTGTGTTGGTGGAGTGCCCAGAACCCAATGCCAGTTGTGCCAGGAGACCAACATCGGCTGCAGGGATGCCATTTGCACGAGTTGCTGCAGTTGTCTGGGAGACATCCGTTGGCAATGTGCCGGTTTCTGCCTCATCTTCAAGGAACCAGCTGAACTCATCATCATCACCAGCAGCAGCATTCCTCTCGAGCTCTTTGGGTGGCAGTTGCCGGTCTGGTGGAAAGATCTTCGGGTAGCCTGCACCGGAAGACAACATCAATGCAGGATGAGCGTGCCGCAGCTACGTGGTGACCATGACAGAGGTTCAAATACCATGCTGCGTGCTGTCAGCCACGTGATACTGCTAAGTATGATGCAGCCTCTCTGGAACAGCGTACAACATTGAAGGCTACAAACACAGTTGCTGTATACAGGCATCCCGCGCATTGATAGCAATGCAAGTATGGCAAGCATGCGTGTGGTAACTCAGTGTACCTTGTGCAGAGAGCAGCAGGCGCTGGGCACATGGCGTTACAGCAGGATCGTGCAATTGTTCTAGTGTAACCGCATGGCAAGTGATGGCTTGCTTGCAACAGTCAGCGGCCTGCTGCATCCAGTAGTCAATGCGCTCACTGCACAATGGGTAACGTAGTGGGCGCTCACACGAGATGCACAGCATACACACGTCTCGCCGACGCACCTGTCAATGCCAGAGTCCTCCAGCTGCAACGAGGCATCAGCAAGCAACCCAGCAAGAACAACCGCCCACGTCACGCCCTGCAACATGAAGGTGAGTTGGGACGCACACGCAGTAGCGCTGCTTGACCATACATACATTCACGTCAAGGGATGAATGCGCACACAATTCTGGCAACCACCATATACACAATAAGCTGGACACAGTTTGTGGTCATACATGCAAGGTGCTAGCGCGGTCAAGCAATGGATGGTTTGGGAACGTAAATGGACACTGTAACAGAACAGAAGTGAGCCTACCGTTCCATTTGTGGCTTTGAGCCCAGTCGCATACTCCACCAGCAGTGTCACAACGGGATGCTTGTCATCAAGCAGGGCGAGCGTCTCGCAAGCGTCCGCAGCAATCATCCCTCTCCCATCGCTTTCGGAAACAATTTTGAGCACCAGCTGGCGCCCGAGCTGGGAACGGACCACCTCTGCAGAAGCCTGCGGGATGCACTGATGTTCACGATTTGCCAACTGAAGCAGCATGATGCTACTGCGGATCTAGGCAAGCTGCACATCATCACACACGAGTGTCGACCGATACACAATGCGGCAAACCCACAGTAGTCAAACCTGCAATGCGGCGTAAGCTTGCCGGCGCTGCTGCTTCGCTTCCCACCTAGACATAGTAGGTGTCAGACATGGCACCCTTTACGCCGTGTGAACTGCCCGTCCATCGTCAGATGCTCCATAAATGTCCAGATGAACCAGCTCAGTACTCTGCGGCATGCGGCAGTGTATTCTGCTCGCTCAAACTGCAAGCGTCAATCCAATGCTTGCAGCACTCACACCGTTGACTTTCGCAAGCATGCTTGACAAGTGTTGAGCTCAAGCTTGTGGGCGAACTTCCCAATTATTATGTCGCCACCTTGAGGCGGCCTCAGGCAAGCGCCAAGCTACCCAACATGCTGCAACTGAGCGGTTCATTGTCGTTCACTGTGCTTGCCGTCGGTTCGGTAAGGTAAGGAGTTCAGCATGTTCACTCTGTTCAGTGAAGACTTAGGGTAGCCAGGGAGGCGGCGGCGGTGGCGGAGGAATGGGCGGGAGGGAAGCGGCGGCTGCAGCGGTTGAAAGGGATGGGTCACGGATGCTGAAGCGTTACGCTGCCAGCCTGAGCGCCTGCTCGACCCAGGTGCCGTTTTGCTGCTTGCGTGCACTGCGCTGAGTTTAGGGTTCCAGCCACTGCGCTGTGTTTGAAGGTCACCATTTGCGTTTGTATGTGTACTGAGTAGGCAGCTACGCATGCTAGCATGGCGTTGCACATACAGTCCATTGTCTCATGCTTGCACATGACATACATAGGCAGAGTAGTAGACTGTGTATGCTATCCTTCACCTCTTTGTTTCCCAGGCTGCTGCGTACGGGGCGTGCGTTGCGGCAGCAGTGCCTGACGTTTCGCGTGGCTGCTGTGACGCTGAGTTTCAAGCACTGCGCACCTGCTTTGCTTCTCAGGTAGTATAACCGCGTCCTTGTGTACGTGTTCATTTGGCTTTAGTCGCTTAGGTATTGCGTGGGTCCTGACTGCCTCCGTGCATCAATGAATGGCAAACGGAAAAGAAAATAGACAAATCTCCCCATTGTAGGAGTGTTGCCTGCGACGAAACTGGTGCATTGCATAGGGGTATAAGCTTGCTTATCCTTGGCTCTTTGCTGAGCTCTTGACACACTGGATGCAGTTGTCAGTAAAATAGTTTTTGCATGGTTGTACTATCACAAGCCTCGCTTCCATGTGCAGTGTGCACTCATTGCGAGATGGTGCTGAGCACGCTTTTTGCTGCTCTGCCACCGCTTAAGTCTGATGACTAACAGTATAGCTTTAGGTATACAGCGGATAAAGTCCCTTCATCCAACTGACTCAATTGCATTCATGGCCTGTGACAGATGAAGAAAGCAAAGGTATGAGTGAGAACGTTGCTCCAGGAGTCTGATGCCACGGGATAGTGCAGTTCAGGTTTATCAGAACGGTGACAGCCCTCCTCAACATAGTTCGCAGCCAGACCCCAAACGTTCACGACTAGATCAGCCAGAAATGGTTGAAGATGCCGCCAGGCAGAGAGAGCTTCGTGCTGCAGCTGCGGAACGCCGGGCTCGTTCTCAGCAACAAGCAGCGTCATCTAGTCCATCCCAATCTCAAGCTAGCGGTGGTAGTACGGAAGCAGGCCCTGCAGCACCCGTGCAGAAAGCTGCGCCAATCTTCCCGGAAAAGCCATCAATCAGCGACTCCACATCCTTTGCTAAGGACGAACACATGTCAAAGCAGTTGCCAGCAGCTGTAGCTGAGCGCCTTTACAAGTTGTTGTTTGGGGACAATCCAGCACCTTCCGTTCTTGAACAGTGGTGCAATCAAGGCTTCAGGTATCACGTGTTGTACATGCTGCTGCAAATGCAACTGGGCACGACACGGTTGACCAGCGCATGTCTTCACATTGCTGCTGCAGGTTCAGCACTGATCCAGAGACCAGCCTTGGTTTAGTACAGCGACAGGGCGGTCCGTGTGGTGTGCTAGCTCCAATTCAGGTAGGCTGCTAGATGGCACCATTTTGCGCCCAGTAGCTGCCACAAGGCCTCGCATGTTGCAAAACATGTTTGCAAGTTACTGAGGACGTTTTGCATTTGCGCAGAGTGCTGGTTTTCGATGTTATTCTTCAAGCTCGTTTGATTGCCTTTGTCATTTATCCACTTATCTGCGCAGGCAGTGGTGCTCAAGCAGCTGCTGTTTACCGGAGAGGGTGCACGTGGTGAACTGGTAGCAGGCAGTGACGAAGTTGCAGTTGCACCAGACGACTATCTAAGATTAACACCGCAGCAGTGCCAAAGGTGCGCGAGCCATCTGCAAGCATCGTGTACTGCAGTCCTTCCACTCCCCATCCTTCCATGGAATGCTGACTACTATCAACATTCTTTGCGTGCAGGTCTCTGGTGGAGGCAATTGCCGAAGTGCTATGGTGCTGTGCAGATGACAGCAACAAGTCCCCAAGGCAGGCCTTTGTTGTGGACCTGTGCAGCAATGCCTCGGCCGCAAAGGTCGTACGGTTATGCGCCATAATCTGCATGGTCCAGTTACGTTTTGCATGTTGTTGCCTTTGCAGAACACAACGTATGACACCATTTGTCCCTGTAGCTTTGCCAGGGTTCACCTTCTTGTGGCTGACAGTGCAATGCTTGTGCAGCCGGAGCTTAGAACCGAGGAGCCGGAGGACTTGCTGCTGAGCCATTGTGAGATGCTGCAGAGCTTGTTTGTGGTTACGCCTTGTGGTTCTGAGTCTCAAGTGCGAGCAGTTGTCGCCAGTGCCTTGCCCTCCCTTCAGGTGCGTGTTTCAAGGTCTTTGCACTGGTGCTTTATAGCTACGACAATTACCACCATGGATCCGCTTTGGTGTCCCCAGAGCACTTTGGGGTACTAGTTAGTGGGACTTGAAGCTCATTCAGCTGTTGCACTTACAGGGCCCGCTAGGCGTGATGCTGGTTTTGATCAGTGCTATACTTAGCCGTGGTATAGAAGGCGTTGAGTCGGACAGAGATGATCCTGGGCAGCCGCTTATTACGGCACCATTTGGTCATGCATCACAAGTGAGTGTGTCTACCTCCGGTTGCTGCAGGTATTTGCTCTGAGTACTTGAGAACAACGAGTGTTTGCAGGAAATGGTCAATCTATTCTTGTGTGGGCGAGCTGTTGCCAATGTGTTTGATGGGGCAGTGCAGCTGGAAGCCATGACATTGCAGGGCATTCCTCATGCCGTACAGGCAAGCAGTTTGCAAAACCCTGGGCAGGAGGTCAATTGCATAGCGACTTGAACTTGCATTTTGTTTATGCGAGCAGGTCGGGTTTTTGACACTTTTGGAGTCTTTGCACTACTGCACCGTCGGCAACTATTTGAAGCGGCCAGCCTGGCCAATATGGGTTCTTGGTTCAGAGTCGCATTACACAGTGTTGTTTGCCCTCACCATGTATGTTCAGGTACGAGAAGCACATGCATTGGCAACGAGCGAAAGGATTGGTCTTGGCACAAAACTGATTGCTGCTCGTATACCCAGGATGATGTTGAGCAAGAGTCCAGGGAAACGAGGATACGCCGCGCCTTTGATGAGCGCGACAAGAGTGGAGGTGGTGGTTTTATCGACCCAGCGGAGCTCACACCTTTGCTGGAAGCTGTTGGGGTATCAGTCCCAGCAAACGTATGCGAGACTCTGCGCTCTCCAGGTGTTATTGTGTGGCAGGATTTGTGGGCAGCAATTTGCCAGCATGATCCGACAAGCGGTAAGCTTTTTAGTGCTTCACTTGTTGTTGGTGCATGCTGGTTGGTGTTGCCTGATCATGTTGTTGGCGTATCTGCATTATTGATTGGGGTATCGCCAACCGCAGAAGCACACCCGCCAGCAACGGTTCGCAAGTTTGAGCTTTTCCACTTCAACGGCATTGCCAAAAGCAGCGATGACGCTGTTGCAAAGCCGGCATTGACGCGTATGCGTGTCTTCGTTCCACCGAAGTGGACGCCAGCAGAAGCCACAGCCTGGGCTGTTGCAGCCTCTCAGGATTCAACCTCCGGAACCATACCTGGCACGGTCATTGATGTTGATGCGGAGGATGAAGTGCGATCCGCCGTTGTGGTTGTTGATGACTGGGCAGAACCTGCCCAGACAGGCCAAATAGTGGACTGCATAAAAACGCGGTGGCCTCGTGCTAAGTGCGCTTGGACGGGGCTTGCACCGAGTATAGTTTGACAAGTTACACTTGTGCTCGACTGGTGTCTGTGATCACTTGTGCATATTGTTTGAGTGTGCCATTATGTACGAGATTTATCAAGATAGAGAGAAGGATACATAACACACAAGAGTTGCGTAAAGTAAACTCCGTAGTATAGGCAAGTAGCATGCATCAAAACCAGCCAGCAGACCAATGCACACATATAAGTGGGGGCCAAGACAGAGTTACAAGCTAGGTAACAACCGCACAAACTATAAGACCTAATAGAACCTCAAGGCAGCAGCAGCAGCAGCAGCAGCAGCAGGAGGTTGTGGAAGGCAGGAAGGATAGCAGGATAGCAGTTGTAACAATCTGTGGAGTGTAGGGAGAGCGCAAGGAAGGAGAGGTTAGACCCCAGCAGGTAGCACCAACGGCATGCACAACAGGACGGACAGGACGCCTAGACAGCCTGGCCCCCAGCTAGTCGTGTGCAATCCCTCGCAGTTACGGCGCCGCCAACAGTTCTAGTTTTACCGAGTAGCGCGGTGCTGTGAGTGATGTCATGCATGTCTACAAACTACAAACTACATGTACACCTCCCCACGGTTAGCAACGGCTGCAGGCGAAGTCGTGACTCCCGAGATAGATGGTGTCTCATGAGTTAATTAATGATGCATGAGTGATTCATGAGTTAGTACTGTCATGAGTGAGTCGGCATCAGCATCCGGCAGTTCATAGCAGCATCATATCAACAAATGAACCAAATGCATTGACCAGTCCCCTATGACTTACATGCGGGCAATCAGACTGCTCCCCAGACTTCTGACCTCCGGAACTTACCTCACTCAGATGTTTGTCGTTGTCGTGTTAAGCTTGTTGCAGACCAAGTGGAACAAGTACGTCCCTTGTACACCATGCCTTGCTGTCTATACATCCGCCTGCGTAAGTTCTCTATGACAGAATGCTTAGCATAACCCACATATTCCACATTGGAAAAATAATGTACTTAAACAAAGATAGTCCTGTAGTTATAAGGATGTTTTTTATATGGCAATGACAAGTTGTGTACCTTGGCAAATGCTCATGGAAAGCATGGCACAAACAGTTGGAACACGAGCTAAAATCATGAATGATGTATCTAGCATTATCGCAATGTTGGGGTCTGCAGCGTATTGAGACTCGTTGTAGGGTGTCACGCCCACAGGGCAGGCAAAAGTCATTCTCTGTCCCTTACTTATGTGGTAAGTCAGATGAGACCAAGTGGGGACCCACACTACGCAAGCGTGTGTAGTGCTTGTGGGTGTGCTCTCATGTAGGTCTGCTCTAGAGCCTGTGCGGCCTTGAGCATGATGAACTACACAAGGCATGATGGCAAGCACAGGGCTGATCATAGCCGATGAGACATCATGTGATGTACAGAGACATATGTGTGCATATGTCCGCATGTGTATGCATGTATTTGCATATGTGTGCACATGTACGCATATGAGTGCATATGCGTGCATGAGAGGTATGTACTAGATGTATGCATGTATATGCATGCATGCGCATATGTGTGCATATGCGCGCATATGTATGCATAAGGATGCATATGTATGCATGAGTATGATGTCCTAGGCTGATGTGACCAGCCAAGGACGTTCACAACGTCCAAGGATGAGGTGTGTGATGTCCTAGGCTGATGTGACCAGCCAAGGACGTTCACAGCGTCCAAGGATGATGTGTGTGATGTCCTAGGCTGATGTGACCAGCCTAGGGACGTTTACAATGTCCGAGGCTGATGTGTGATCAGTCTTGGGCGTTGAAAGAGGTCCAACGGCTGATGTGGCAGCCCTAGACATGAGTTGTGATCAACGCAGCCATGACAAGGCATGTAGCCTTGGACTTATTTACAAGGGACTGAAATCGAAACTACTTATGCCTGAAGGTATAATGGAGGTTTTGAAAAAAGGGATCTCTCAAAAAGGAA
>RHPI01002630.1:49320-83284 GCA_009103225.1 Chlorokybus atmophyticus | reverse complement strand
GGACAACTTGTAATAGATGAATGTGATGTGACTTGTGTATGCTCTGGTGGCGGTAGCTCTGTCTCTGTGCATCCATGCTTGCCTCGCTACATGTGCATGCTAGTCCTTCAACACACCGCGCGCAGTCCAGCCCCTTCAAGGCTTTGTCCATAACGCGTTGAAACTTGGCGGGGGCATTTTTCAGCCCGAACGGCATTACCTTCTATTGGTACAACTGTCGGTTGCCCCAGAAGGAGGTCTTGTGCTTGTCCTCGTCCTTGACGGCAAATTTGGTTGTACCCCTGACGCATGTCCAGGATGCTGAAGACTGTGCAGTCTCCCACATCATCAAAAATACCCTCTGCTGTGGGCATGGGGTACCGGTCTTGCTTGGTCTTGTTGTTGAGGGGGCGATAGTCGCCACACATGCATCGCTCTGTCCAGTTACCCGCCGAATCCTTCTTCAGTGGCATGACGGTTTGTTGAGATTCGGACACTACTGACCATGCATGGAGTTGGTGCAAGCACAAGTACACACACTCTACCAGAGCATACACACAAGGCTGATCCAAAAGGCTTTCTAAGGATTACAACAAAGTCATACCGCGGGCTTTTACACCCGACAGTTCTGCACCTGTCTACTCTAGAAGCCACCACAACTTCTACACTCAACCGATTCCTGCGCTCTAAGTTGCACCACGTAGCTACTTTTAAGAGCTTTCCAACAAGCTATGACACGCGCTATACAATGACATAACCACCGAGCTACAACGTTTCTTCTACAGCGCCTGGAAGTCTCCAGACTCCGGACTCGACTCCGCGCCTGAAACCTTCTCGACTGAAGTCCTCGCCTGGACCTTTCTCGACTGGAACCTTCTCGCGCCTGAATCTTCTCGCGGCTATTCTTATCCACAGGGCAAGCTGACCGGATACAAGAATATCCTCAACACGGTTGCTGCTGCGAAGTCCGATGTGGACTCTTCGATAAAGCCTGCATCCAGCAGCGCCTTACATCTCTGTTCCACCAAGTCTTCTTCCAACTTGGAGAGCCTGTATTGTCGTCGGAACACCGGCTCAGTGTCCACCAGCTCGATGTCCATCTGGTACACTGAGCATGTACCCAATTTCTTCACATTGAAGCTGAATTGGCTCCTCCATTTGTTGAGGAGAGCCTCCAGCTTCTCTCGAGTGTCTTCTGTGGCCAACGGGCCAATGGCATGGTCCCAGGAGGTTGCATTGGCAACCACAGGAATGTCCTCCACTGTCACTGCTGCTTGCTCCTCCATGTGGATCACCTCGAAGGCTGTGTGAGCTGCCTTGGTGTCGGCTACGCGATCAGCCCACCCCCCAGCCAAGTGTTCGAGATCCTCGAAGGACACGTGGCGGTCCTGCAATGCGAAGCTCAGCTCCAGCAACCATACCATGCTGTTTTGGTCCATGGCGCAACCAAGCAGCAGGCAGTGCTGACTATCTGTCAGCGATGAGCCCGTGATGCTGTTGGGGAAGAATCCCATGGCGCGTTCACGTTCGCGTGCGTTGGGTTCTTTCATCCTGTTGGTGGTCGCATCGAACACCATTCCGTCACCACCGTTCCGAAATGCGTAGGAGCCCGGGTAGGACACCAATGTGGGGAGTGCGCGACGGGGCTGACCGGGCTGATTGCACGGGTAGAAGTGGTTGTGGTCATGACGCAGGACAGGTTGTGCTGTCCGGCCGGGGT
Organism: Chlorokybus atmophyticus; assembly: GCA_009103225.1. Taxonomy (NCBI): domain Eukaryota; kingdom Viridiplantae; phylum Streptophyta; class Chlorokybophyceae; order Chlorokybales; family Chlorokybaceae; genus Chlorokybus; species Chlorokybus atmophyticus. The sequence goes on along the minus strand of RHPI01002630.1, from coordinate 81,585 downwards.
CAAGGATGTCATCGACCAGCAGGTTGCGCGGCCGAGCGCTGCGTGTATATTCGGCGGTCATGAGTTCCTCCACGGTGGCCAAGTTTGTCCATTTAGCACGTACACAATGTGCGCGCGAGCCATGTCGTGCCGCGTTTACCTTGAGTGGGTGCCCCAGAATGGAGCAAACTTGTCGGTAGCTGGAGGCCACGTGCGGACGCTTGTCGTCCTCTGAATGCACATTTTCGATGACGTACCCCAGGGGTCTGGAGATCTGGTGGTGTTGAAGGAGGTGGATGATTCTCATCAGCTCCCAGAACAGCCCGGAGCGAGGGTTTTCGAGGCCTTGCCCCTTGCCTGCCCTGGAGTGCCCTTGACATTCCCATCCAGCTATTAACAGGTCGACGTTGCCGAGGGACAGTAGGTGATCTTAAGTGATCAGCCGGATGTCCTATGGCAATGCTTTGAGGCTGCCTTGCAGCGCCGAGAGGGGTAGTTGACGTGGATACCTGGCGTGCAGCTGGCGTAAGTGGTGCTTGAGGACCGTTTGCGCGCGTGGGTCTGAGTCGCAGTAATAGTATTTGACAACCTTCACGCCCGTGTTGAGGACCGCAGCAATACCGCTACCAATGCCTCCAAACAGCTCCAACACTGTGATGCCTTGTTGCTTGCGAATGGTGTGGAACTCCACCACTCCGGTGGCCACTATATGGTGGTCCTGCACCTTGATGTGGCTTCGGTAGTTGGGGAAGCGCGTGGTGATCAGTGGATGGCTGAGCAAGACGTGCGCACCCACCTGTGCGCGCCAGCGCCGTTCAGCTGGGTCTTGTAATGCTGCTTCCACGGTGGCATCCTCCTGCTCCTCGTTGTACGGGGTGGGAGAGGAGTCAACGGTTTGACACGGGGTTGTGGCACCAGCAGCGACTTGCGTCCGAGCGCCGTCGTATGTGACCATTGCAGCCGTCCGGGTGCGGGCGTGGTTGCGGGTGGCCATGGCAGCCATTTTGCGTTGAGCGCGCGTGCACGAGACCAACTCGAGAGGCAGGAAACCCTGCACCTCTCCGTTATCCTCATCCCAATGTGGCCGAAACCATGCTCGCTCTGTCTAGCAGTCGAGGCCCATGCCCACAGGGAAGTTGAAGTCCTGCCCAAGCAGAAAGTCGAAGGAGCCGGCATTGGTGATTACACATTGCTGGACGATCTCGGTCATGTGGGTTGGGTCCAGCCCTGTCAACCGAATGCAAAAGGCCTCCCTGGTGACTCCCATCACCTTATCTCGGCTACCTGTGGCAGTGTCCAACACGTACGGGCAAGGCACCAAGTCGGAGCTGGTTATGCCGAGGGACCGCGCGAGGAAGCGCCCGATGATGACAGGCTGTGCTCCCGTGTCCAACATTACTCGCTTGGGTGCCAGGCCGTTGATGGTAACGTGCTTGCCTTGGTTGGCCACCATGGCAGCGTTGGCGTCGATACGCAGCCTCTAGATACGAGCTGTCTGCACCTTTGACTCAGTTCTCTCGGCTGGGGGTGCTGAGCGCATGGCAGCCAGAGCTCCTCTGCCTGCTGAGTCCGGAGAATCCCCGCCTTGGCCTCTCCCTCTGCCGAACCGACCTTGTCGTGGTGGTTGGTAGACACGGGGGGGCCTCGGTGCTGGAGGTTCCAGCGCTGGTTGTGGTGGCGGCGCAGGTGGATGCCGCCTTTGCGAAGCTGGAATCATGCCCGCGGGTGTACCGAATGGCTGTGGAGGAAACCCCGGCGGACCCGGTGTTTGTGGCCTGCCTCGCGTTCAGCTTGCTCCGCGGCGTACGTCCATTGGACAGCATGAGCCGCTTCTCTGACCAATGTCCCTTCCCACGTGGCCGTGGGTTCGATGTCCGTGTCGATCCAATGATGATATTGAGGCATGGGCTGCAGGTATACGGCGCGTAGTAGCTGTCGCCGCATGTCGTGAGTGATGGTGGGGACTCGCAAGATCCTTGCCATGTAGGCATCCCACCTTCCTTGTACCACTCCCACATCGAGCACGGTCATGGCGCGCGCGCGTAGGGTGCGCTGGAGGTCAGTCTGCTGTGCGTGTAGCTCATGAGCAATGGCGATGCGCCGCCGTTGCCGTGCGGCTTCCACCCCTGGCAGCCGCAGCATTGCCTCTTGCACTCCCTCCAGCGTGTCCGGGGCTGTCACTCGGCGCCTGCAGCAGAATCCGTTCTCGGCACAAGCCAGTTGTGCCGTCAGCGGCACCTGCCTTCAAGTTCTGCGAGCAGTTCTTTTCCCAAGACGGCACAAGTCGCTTTGTGCCGGCAGAGGATCGTAAGTCACCATCTGTCAGCCGGCACAAGCTGGTTACTGCCGCTGACGAGGCAAACTGCGTTGGGCCGACCTCGGCACAGCAGTACCTCTAACGTCTTCGGCACAGCAGCGCTTCTGCCGTCTTTGGCACAGCTGCGACCCCACCGTCTTCGGCACAGCAGCGCTTATGCCGTCTTCTGCACAATAGCACTTCTGCCGACTTCGGCACAGCAGCGATCCTACCGTCTTTGGCACAGCAACGATCCTGCCGTTTTCGGCACAATAGCACTTCTGCCGACTTCGGCACAACAGCGCTTCTGCCATCTTCGGCACAGTAACACTTCTGCCGACGTCGGCACAGCAGCAGCAGCAGTCGTGCCGTTGACGGCACAGCTTTTGGTGTGTCGACCTCGGTGGACCAGCAGTCATGCCGATAACGGCCCAGCCATCTTCATTCCACAATTAGCAGCACAATATAGCAGGCATATGCAGGCAAATTGCAGGCAGTTTTCCTGGTAAAGAAATCTTAACCTCAAATGGAAGTTACATTGTACCTTGTACTCTTAACTAGTACTAGAATAGGCTCCAATTGTTTGCAAGAAGCTAATTACTACCAGGAAGCTAACTGCTGGTAGCAAGCTAAACTGCTAACAAGAAGTTAGACTTTTAGCAGGAAGCTAGACTGGCGGCTGCAAGGAAGCTGCATGAAAGCTAGACTGGTTGCTGCAAGAAAGATGAGCGAAGGTCTTCAGCTTGGTACCCAATTATGGACCGGGTTGGCGCTTGGCTTGACTATTCCAGTGCCAGCCATAGCGTGCTTCTCCAGAGTCATCCTGTACCAGCCAGCGCTTGTTGACTGCAAATGTAACAAGCATGAGACCGATCTGCGAGTTAGTGAACTTTGCAAGCAGATGGTCCTATTTCGGCAGCCTCCCAATCTGCGTCCCGTATGTCCCCCTCCAGGAAGTGTACACCTCCAGCAAGCTCTCGCGGTTGGGAACATTGGCGCAAAAGGTATTGCAGCAGATGCCAGCCAAGTGCATGAGGTGGTCAGAGCAACGACTGATCTGCAAGCAAGAATTGTTACAAGTGTGCATCATGCAAGCATGCTGCACACGTTACGACCCACTGCAACGTTCTTACCCTTTGATTGATGTCATGCTGGTCTTCTGGCTGCACGCGCTTGTCAACCACGAGCGCGCACGCATCTTGGGGTGACTTCTGCTCCAGCCAAGTGCATGAGGTGGTCAGAGCAACGATTGATCTGCAAGCAAGAATTGTTACAAGTGTGCATCATGCAAGCATGCTGCACACGTTACAACCCACTGCAACGTTCTTACCCTTTGATTGATGTCATGCTGGNCTTCTGGCTGCACGCGCTTGTCAACCACGAGCGCGCGAACGCATCTTGGGGTGACTTCTGCAATGCAGTCGCCTGAAGAGCAGTCTGAGCAAGGGCAGACTGCAGACGGGGCTACCAAGGATGCAGGCCAAGCACAACTGCGTCCCTGCATCACTCAAGCAGCCGCATTGCATGTCACGCATATAATCTTCCTTGCAGTTACGCTTGCAATGTGCTGTGCCGCAGCACACACTCTACTACGCTCACCAAGATATTGCTGCACAAGTGCTCGTCCCCGGTCAGCTGGCCAGCATACCCGTCCGTGTCACGTACTGGCATGTAGACGCGTTGATCACCGATACCCTTGGCGTTGAACCACTCCAGCACCTTCACTTTGTAGCTGCGCCAAGGAGTCTCTTGCTCAAGCACCTCCAATACTTGACCGCGCCCAACAGCCACAACCCTGTGGCTGCTGCTGCCGCTGGTGCTTGCAGCATCTCCTGCGGGTCTGCAGCACCAGCCGCATTTGAATTCCTTACGAGTGCGGGTGCAAAGCCTTGTGCAAGAGGATAAATAGCGTACCTGAAAGCCACCCAGTCCTCACGCAGCTGCGCTTGAGAAGGCGGCTCAGCAGTCAACAAGGCAAGCAGCACAGCATTTTGGCTGGAGGGAAAGTCTGCAACGGTGAAATGTGGGCCAAGCCCGTAGTCTGTGTGCGAGCGGCGTGGAGCTGGCTCCTCTGCGTTAGCGCGCTTCTCAGCGCGTGCAGCGCGCATCTTCTCCTTGCGCTGCTCACGGGTCAAGCCTACCGTTTCGCCTGGCGTTAATGGATGGCCCCGTCTTGCATTATCCACAAACCGGCGGATTTGCTCACGAATCCATTCTGCAAACAAGAGGCAGTGAGCAGTCATTCTGCAGGAAGCACAAGACATCTGGCAGGTGGCATATAAACGCACATGCACATAGGCAGACGCAGATTACTTACTTGCAGGCCAGCGCAATGTCTGTCCGTTGATCTCCAGCGGAGTGTGATTCTGCATTACATCCGCCACCACCTCCTCCCTCATGTCATAATCTGGGCCGGCCCGATTGAAGCTCCTGCCAACACAGTGGTCTGGGAACTTGGCCCACAGCTTCTCCTTTAGAAGCTTGCGGTTGTCCTCCTGTATTCTCCACTGTGTCTCGTCCTTCTTCTTCAAGTAAGCTTGCCCATTTTGCTCTAGTCCCCTAGGCTTATCAGCGACAGGGGCAAAGGACTTTTCCTGCAGCTTTGCCTTCTTGACTGCCTCTGACTCGTCTTCGCAGTTAACTTCAACAACAGCTCCTGCGCACAAGGCCAACAGTTAGCGCATGGCACTTGCAAAAGAGAGCAAAGCAAGCAGAGCTTTAGCCAAGCTGCAGCTTCAGCTATGTTGCAGTTGCGGCTTGGCTAACGCTGTTGCTTAACTGAAGCTGCAGACCGAAGCGTACAAAATACAGCAAGTAGAGCTTCACCCAACCTACCACTTCAGCTAAACTGCAGCTGTGGCTTGGCTGAGGCTCTGCTTGGCAGAAAGCCGATATGCAGCTTTTACTCAAGCTGCAGCTTCAGCCAAGCCGCAGGTTCAATTCAGTTGTAATTTCAGCTTGACTGAAGCTGCAGACCAAAGCATACCAATAAGCAAGCAGAGCTTCAGCTGCAGGAGCAATTAAGTTGCACCAGCAGCTTGGCAGCAGACTAGTTGAAAGCAAGCACACCTGTGTCCCCAGGTTGTGCTCCCGCCTCGTCTTGCTCCTCTTCATCTTCAGCTTGCAACCTCGGCTCATCCCTGTTTAACTTCTGCACGTCTTCAAGGATCCGCGAAGCAATGCTCAGCCTAGGTGTGATCTGTGCAAGAATTTCTGCTGAGAGGCTGTAGTAAGCTTCACCATCAATCTCTTCCTCCTTGAACTTCTCCGCTATTGCTTGTGCACTTGGAACCCCTCTCAACAATTTAGCTACCCGTTTGGAGATAAGCTCAACGCTCATCCTATACACTGACATTGTGCTTGAGAGCAGCACACAACTTTGCAGCTTGGTAGCAGCTAGAAACAGCTTCCAGCACCGCAACCTAGCAAGTAGGCCCGGAAACGCCAAGACGCAAAACAGTCAACCACCGATTTCACTCTCGCCACCACCTTCACTACCGCCACCTCCGCCGCCGCCACCGCTGTCGCCGAAGCACTGCGGACAGCTGTGCTTCTTCGGAGTCTTACTGCGCAGAAGTCAGCTGCGCACAAGTTAGGGTAGGGTTAGGGTTAGGGTTAGGATTCCTGAGTAATAAATAGCCACAGCAGCATACATAGGACATACAACGGCTATTCCTGTGTGTGGCGGCGGCGTGCTTGGTGGCCTCGGTTTGTGAAGCGTTGAGCTGTTGCAGCGTATTGAGCATAGCAAGCATGAAGGGCAAGGCAGAGGCTAGTGCATACTGGCAGTCTGGTGCAGAGCAGCCTTGGCGCTGCAAATATTGTCAAGTCTTGTTGCAGAGGTCCGTTGTCAGCAAGGTCAAGCAGCACATTGGCTCCCTCACCTGCACCAAGATTCGTGTGGGCCCTGAACAGTTTGAGAAACTGCCAGGAGCAACGCCCAAGGAGAAGCTCCCTCACGGCTCCGAGTTGCAGCAGCTCACCGACCAAGTTGTGCAGCAGATAAAGGTGAGCTTGCTTGGTTCATGCTTACATAGCTGCATTTTTGCAAGTTTTATTGTCTGTGTTCAAGCTGCTATCTGTATGTATGCTGCTGCTGTAGGTATGCTGCTGCTAGCTGTATGTATCTCTGTCTGTGTATGCATCTCTGTCTGTTTATGTATCTTTAAAGCTGAAGTAACTACCCATACAGGATGGTGAGCACTTGGCAAAACCGGAAGATTGGGGACCTAGCGGCCCCCCCGAAGGATGGAAGCTGGAGAAGACTTCAACCGGGCACAAATGGGTGTACACGCATCCTCCCAATCCAGCTGCATCAGAGCAGAAGGACAAGGGGAAGGAGGAGGAGCAGGAGGAGGAGCAGGAGGTGTCGGATGAGGAGGAATCAGAGGAGGAGGAACCACCAGCAGCTGAGACCCCAGCAAAAAAGCCAAGACAAGAATCATCCTCCAAGAAGAACGGCCAGCCTTCAGTTCCACAAACGCCAGCAAAGTCTACCAAAGCAACGCGGTCTGGAAGTGTAAGCAAGCAGCTACATGCAGCCAAGCTTGTGGATGTAGGGTCTGACGGATGCACACTGACTGACTGAATGCATCTGCCCTGCAGGCGCATGTCAAGCCCACAGAACTGGCACACCCTACCTGGGACATGGTGCTGGCCACCGAGGAGCTTGTGGACAACTTGAACGAGGTAAGTCCACAACCCGGTCTTGATTGCTTCAGTTTGCGCTTCATTGGTGCATTTACGAATGGCACAGGCTGTCAAGAAGATGTCTTTAGTGTCTAAACGCGTGGAGAGAATGCTAGACCTTGCAGCTGAGGAAAAACAGAGCTTGCAACAATTGCGGAACACCATCCAAACGGAGAGATCACAGTCGCTGACTGTTCTTGACAACATGAATTCTTGTCGTGAAATCTTGAAGACTGAAAGAAAACAGCTAGACTTGGACAAGGTCTTTGGTGTGTTTACTCTTTGTGCATTCTGCAGGGGATACACTGACTGGTACACTCACCTTGAGTTGTATGTGCTTGCAGGCAGCAGCCAAGGCTCTTCTGAAAGAAGCTGCCAGGGAGCACAAGGAGCTGCGCACTGCACGCGAAAAGCTGGAGAAAGAGCGCAAGGTGCTGGAGGACAGATTACGCAAAGAGGCAAACACTCCCTCAGCTCTGCTGCGCGAGACCCATAACACCGTAAAGATCAACGAGCAGCACCTCTTGGAGATCAGGCGTATGCTGGCGGGTGGTCTTCAACAAGCTTCAACAAGTAGCTTCCATTCTCTGCCGGGACCCGAGGCGATGGAGGTGGAGGCGAGGAGCCAGCAGGAGCTGGAGGAGGAGAGGAGGAGGCAGGAGGAGGAGGCAGAAAGGAAGAGGCAGGAGGAGGAGGAGGAGGAGAGGAAGAAGAAGGAGGAGGAGGAGAGGAAGAAGAAGGAGGAGGAGGAGAGGAAGAGGAAGGAGGAGGAGGAGAGGAAGAGACAGGAGGCGGTCGCACGGCTACAACAGGAGGCTGCGCGCTTAGGGTTCGTCTTGAAGACGCCGGTGGATGAAGAGGAAGAAAAGGAGCAGCAGGCGGAGGAGCGGAAGAGGAGGCTGGAGGAGGAGACGAGAAAGAGGAGGGAGCAGGAGGAGAAAAAAAGGAGGGAGGAGGCGCTGTTACGGCTACAGCAGGAGGCTGCGCTATTAGGGGTGACCGTGGCCCCACAGCCTTCAGATTCTGCTGCGGGGACCTCACAGCCTTCACCTTCCGCTACTTTAACTGCGTCGGAAGAACAAGAGCAGGAAGAACAATCTTCCAGTGACGAGGACGAGGAGAAAGAACCCGCTCCGGCTGCCACGACAGCTCCCGCTCCCGCTGCCACAACAGCTCCTGCTCGTAAGTTTTTATCAGTGAATGTGTGAGACTGCAGGAGAGACTGTAGGAGAGACTGTAGGAGAGACTGAGCTTGTTTACGTGTGTTAGCAAGAGAAAGAATCCGAATTCCAAGAACACATGGAGGGTAGGTCCAGTAAGATTAGCTCAGAAGATGGAGATTTGTACCTGCTTGTGAGCTTGTGAAAGGTGATCGGTTGCTGTGGTTGCAGAAGCCGGCGAGGATGAGGAGCAGGAGGAGGAGGAGGTGCTGGGGGTTCCCCCGGGAAACGCATTCCTCGCGCTAGAGGAGTATCTGGCGCAGCAGCAGCTGCAGCAGCAGCAGCAGATAGTGCCAGCACCCCCACAAAACCCAGTTCAAGATTTTGACCTCATGAGGCAAATGTCAGATCTGCAACAGAGGTACCAGGAGCGTGTCAGGCAGTTCAGGACGTTGCAGGCCTGGCGGAGCAACATGTCGGAGTTAATCAGGGAACAAGTAGAGGAGCGTAACAGGCAGATCAGGAGGTACAGAGCACAGCTTCAAGAGCGAGAGAGAGAGATCACAGCTTACCGCGCACAGCTCAATAGGTTGCAAGTGTCTCCAACCTACGTTGTGCCTCAAGCAATGGAAGCAGTTCCAATGCCTTCTTCACCTCTCATTGCTATTCCCGCTCTGCTGCCTGGAGGTAGAGGAGCCATGCCTTTGCCTGCGATTCCCGAGGATACTACACCTCCAGCTGCTCGTCCTGCTCTGCTGCCTTCTGCTCCACGTGGACATGGGCACAGAGGTAGAGGTAGGGGCTTCTCGCTGGTCATGCATGGATCTTCAGCAGAGTCCACTGGCGGACAAGAAGCTGAACCTCCAACGAGACGACGAGGTGGTCCTCCACGCTGCAACACGCACTAGTTTGGTGATAGTTATGTGTAGATTGCGTGGCTTAGGAGCGACTTACAGTGATGCTGCTGTACATATATACAAGCCCTTTTCTGCTTAATACCAGACTGCATGCCAAGGCACAGCTCACCTTAATTACGCGTACACATGGTAGTTGCAAAACTTGCTGATGTGAGGGTAGGACCGGCCCTGCTCGCGCCAAGTATCATGATCAAGCTTGACCCAATGCATGAGCTTGCACAAGGTAAGCCTCCCGACAACTTCGCCAGTGTGGTTGTCGTTCACCCTCCAGACACCGGGCGCGATGCGTGTAAGGTAATCGACCTCAACCTGCTTGTCCTCCTCTAATATGTTCCTAACCACAGCATACCAAGGTCCGGGATCATCCTCGTCGCAGGCGTCTTCTTGTGAGTCTTCATCCACGGCAGGTGCCTTGCGCGTGTTTGCTCTCTTACTGCGACGTGGCTGCTGGGTTGCGCGTGCATTGCTGTCGTTGAGTTGCTCCTGCAACTCCATGCAGAACTCGTTTGCAGGTTCTGTGGGCAACTTCAAGTCTCAAACGGACTTGGCTTGATCGCGTATTTGCACCACCTCGCCGACTTTAGGCCAGAAGGGGACATCAACATCGCCGGCCTTGACATGCAGGTCAGGGTTCTGCAGATCATATGCTAGTTGCGGAGCTCTGTCAGCCTTGGAACCAACTTTGGTCTGCCGACTGGGCAGCAGCATGAACTTTCGCAGGAGTCTGTCAGCTGGAATACATACTTCGTCGGAGCTCAAAGCCTTCACCAGGGCCGACCTTGTGTCAAGGTCACGGGACAAGGCACCAGTCGTGTCTGTGTACTTGACGTATTGGCGACCAGCAATGAAGACTTGAGGCTTCTTCTTGTAGATATGCACAAATACTTGCTTCACAGCAATGTAACTGTGGTCGTCTGTTACAACGTTATCAATGCCTAGGGGCGACTCTGTTCTGCACAGTAGAACACAAACTGGCAGCCAGTAGGTCTTCTTGGGGTTGAAGAAGTCGGAGATCTCTCTCATACGAGTTCCAACCCAGACTTCATGTTGACTGGCAGGAGGTACTGCTGGATCTTTGTCAAGCCACCGCTCCCGGTGCAGCCAGGCCTGGAGCCATTGATGACAAAAGGTTGGCATGCCCAACATAAGCTGCAACCTTGACCTGAGAGGGAGGTAGTAGAAACTCGTGCCTTCCTTGCGTTTCTGACTGCAGTCTGGGCACTGTTCTTTTGCCATGGCCTTGCGCTCCTTCTCGCGCTGCCGGTAGCTGGAGCGCACCGAGTCTTCGTCTTGCACAACGAGCTCAGCATTTGGATAGGGCTTGTCGAACAGGTGGCCGCAGGCACAGACAGAATAATGCAGTGTTGAAGGCATCCCCATGCGCTCAAACATGCCAATCAGGCTCTTGCAAGTAGTAGGCAGCTTGAAGCCTTCGCTCTTCTCATCGAACAATCCCTTCTTAGCCAAAGCCATCAGGGAGCTTTCGCCCTTAAAGAGGACAGGGAGCAGTTTGTTGAAGCAGTCCTGCGAGACTCCAGCTTCGTCTAGGATGGATGAGATCTCGATTATCTTGTTCAGGTAAGCTGTAGACGTTTGCTGCAGATCAGGCAACTTGTCTGCATAAAAGCTGTCCAAAGTGGGTTGCACAGTGGGAATGCTCCTCAGCCGTCTGGCCGCCTGGTCTTTGGCTAAGTGCGCATCAATGACCAAGCGCGGCTGCATGATCTACGACACAGTAAGGGTGTGTAAGCAACGTGCATGCATGGTCACTTGTTCATCAGCGCAGGCCAAGCGAAGCAACTTACCAAGCCTTTGCACTTGGAGCAGAGGCAAAGGTCGCGACTGAAGGTTGGAGGCTGCTCAGGCTCAGGCTCTTGGTTGCCATGATCAGATTGCTCGGCGGCTCCAAAGTCCGGCATCTCTGGAGAAGATTGTTCTGCTGTCTGCTGGTTGGACAGGTGTGGTTGATCTTCAGGCGCAAGCTCGGGCTCCAAGGCAGACGCAGGTGCAGGTTCGGGCTCCAAAGCAGACGCAGGTGCAGGCTCATGCTCAAAGGCAGACGCAGGTGCAGGCAGCTGCAAATCACCTCCTCCTCCAGTGAGGTGCGGGCTGATGTGTGTTGGACGCGCTTGCTGGGCGGCCCTCATCTCTTTAAGCAGTGACCGTTTAGCACGTACACTGGCTTTGCGTGGCTTCCCACCAGCATGCTTGATTAGTGCAAGCGTTTCATCGAACTGCTCACGCTCGCGCAGAACAGCAGACTGTTGAACAATGCGTCCTGCCATGGCTGCAGATGATAGCGTGTAAGTCGGACTTGATTACTGCTAACAGTGACAGCATATGACGGACAACTTGGGGGCTAATAATTGGCAGCAGCGGTCACTGATATCTTGGATTTAGCAAACGAAAACGGAGCGACTACAAGCATTCACCTTGAACAAGTGAGACTGAATGCAAGACGCCCAGCAGCAAGCTAACAGGCTGTAAGGGAGACACTCTCGACCAAGCCTCACTGATAGAGCAAATCAAGCAACAATAACAAGCTAGCATAGGCCTTACCAGCAAGAGCTCGTGAGCAGAAACAGCTCCTTCTCCCCAGCAGCTTGTCAGCAGCTCCGCTCCGCAGCAGCAGCAGTTTTGCTTCGCAGCAGCAGCTCTTCCGCTTTGCAGCAGCAGTAGCTCCGCTCCGCAGCAGCAGCTCAGCCACTGTCCTCAAGAATCCACGAATCCAGATACAGCTTCATCCAACCTGCCGCAGCTCAGCTCCAGCTCTAGCTGCTGTGCGATTTTGCCGGATCTGCTTCTTGGTATGAGCAGCTTCTTCTCATAAGCAGCTCGCTACTTCTCAAGAGCAGCTCAGCAGCAGCAGCAGCAGTAGCTCACTGGCTTCTCCAAGTAGCTCAGCAGCAGCAGCTCGCGCCGCCGCCTCCTTCTCTTCCTCCAAGCATGCAGCTCAGCATCCGCTCCGACCCAGCTCAGCTCAGCTCCAAGGCTGCTGGTCGGTACGAGTGTGTTGTGCCGTTCTTGGCACAAGCCACTGATGTAATCCGCTGCCGGTCACAGCGCAGGAGGAGAGAAGGCTGCTGCTTGCTACGGTACAAGTTCACTGTGCCGCTCTCGGCATAAGTTTTCTGCACCGGTAGCGGCACAATGATTGACGAACCGTCAACGGATCGCTAGTCTCGTGCCGTGATCGGGATGTGGACCTTGTACCGATCACGGCACCAGCTCTGTTGTGCCGACTTTAGCTTGGACTGTCTTGTGCCGTCAATGGCACAAGGGAGCAAAGGCGCCGACGCCGGCACAAGACTGCAGTCTGCGTACCGACCGCGGACGGCTTTTTTTACCAGGAAGTCCCGACGGCACAGCCTGGTTGTGCCGTCTGCGCCGAAGAAGTTGGCTGCTTGTGCCGTGAACGGCACGCACTGCAGGCGCCATGTGTGTGGTGGCAGCCTCGTCGTATGCTTGTCGCAGCGAACGAACGAATGCCCCCAACCATGATGCTCGGTTGCCAAAGGCAAACAGGGGGACAGCAGGGTGATTGGCAACGAGCCATGTCACGAGACGGGCTCGAGCGGCGCTGCCCTCTCGCATCCCCATCATCTATCTTAATGTGTTGCCCTCAGGCCTGTGCAACATGACTGCTTGCCGGATGAGTGCGGTACGGAGTTGTTGCTCCCCCACCATACCAGCTCCTCCTCGTTGTGTGGTGTCCCCTTGCGGGGTGAGGTACCCTCGCCCTGCATCGCGTTGATCCTCAGGCATGTCTTCGACCAAAGGAGGCAGCAGCGGGGCGATTACCCCCCTCAATTGTTGTGCCAACGCCCTCGCTTGGTCTGCAACAGTTGCGTGTCCTGGCTGTTCGATGGCGACTGCCGTGGAGTACTCTGTGGTCAGCGCCGTGGAGGCGCTGACAACATTTGCCGGCGCTACGGTTGGTATGATAACGGCGTGTGCTGCTTCGTACGCTTGTCGGCGCGCGTCCACTTGGGCAGCTTGGTCCACCCGATAACAATGGGCCTGTTCGAGGGCAGAGAAACGCTCTTGACGATTGCCTGGAGTGAGCCCCCGGAGAGCGGGATCAGCGCCCAGCGCGATGTCAGACATGGTGACCACGAGGTCTTGTATTTTGTGTCGCTGGAGGCCGAGTGGGTCCAGTGGCGAGGGCTCAAAGTCGATCTGTTGAGCGGGCATGGGTTGCCGCGTTTGACTGAGTGCGCCCTGCAATGGTGCGTGTAATGCCAGGAACAACTGGATGGCCAGCTCCAATACTGCAGGTCGCCGGTAGGTGACCCCGATAAGACGATCCCTCATCTCTGGTGCAGTGCCGGCGAGGATTTCATCCTCAAGCTGCTGTTGTGTGGGTTCCGGCAGCGTGTGGTACTCTGGAGGTGGTAGGGGCAAGATGCGAGCATCGCGTGCCACGCGCGTGGTGCGTTGCCCCCCTGGTCCGTACGCAATGGTGGTGGGCTCCACGTTGCGTAGATACGACGCCCAGGCGCGTTCTGCTTATGGCCCGCGTGGCACTTGCTGTGTGACGTCCAGCGCTGGTGGCGGTGCCGTTCGAACATCAAGAAGCGGTGCAGTGGGTATGGCAACACTACTGGAGGCGATGGTGGTGGCACCTGCAGCAGTCGTCGTTACTGAGGTGGCGGCTGTGAGGGTGGCAGCAGTTGCGGCCGATGTGGTCGCTTCGATGGAGGCAGGAGTGGTGGATTCACCACTTACGAACCCAACGACCATGGTTCTTGCGGCGTGGGTGCTCTCCATCACCGGGGACAGCGTGGTGCCAAGAGTGCTGACACCTGCTGTCGCGGTCGGTGTGGACGCCGACGGTGTCGTCGACGGCGTCGTTCGAGCGGTGGTTGTGGCTGCCGAGGCAGCACCACTTGTGGCGTCCGCCGCTGCCGCTGGTGACGACGCGCCAGCTTCCCTGCGCGCACGTCTTGATGGTTGTACGCGTGACGGCGTGGGAGTGTCCCTATCCCGTTTTGGTGCCATCACTGCCCACCTAGCAGCATAGCAGGCTTGATAGTCCTGCTTCTTGTTCTCCTCCAGCTGTGCCACGCGCGCCATCAGGGCTGCCACTTGGTCAATAGCCGGTGGATTGGTTGGTGCCTTTACAGGAGCAGCTCCAGCGCGAGGACGTCCCTCAGGTCCTTTGTGATGTGGAGGGCGGTTTTTCCCTCTATAGCCAGCTTCTTCCTTGCGGGCCCCAGCGTTGTTGTTGTTGTTGGGGTTGTGGCCACCATCGTTGTTGCCGTTGTTGCAACCACCAGCGTTGTTGCTGTTGTTGTAGCCGCCAGCGTGGTTGCTGTTGTTGTAGCCAATAGAGGGCCGCAGCTTAGGGAACTTGAGCCAGCATACTGTCTCCAAGTGTCCCGTCTTGTGGCAGTAGTTGCACATAAGGTTGCCGTAATCTTCGGTGCACTCCTTTTGGTAGTGGCCATGTCGACCACACCGGTGGCACAGCACTAGAGCCACAAGGGCAGCATGAGCTGACCTTTTATCCTTGTGGTGGATGCCTTGCGGCTCTCGGCTGCGGTCCCGCCGAAGAGGCTCTGCACTTGTGCCTGCCATAAGCCGTGAGGCACTGCGGTTGGTGTCCAGCACCGCTTTCTCATACACTGCACGCTTATGGATGGCTTGTGCAGTCTCAAAAGTTTCCTTGAGGGTGTAGCCGAGGGGCCTGCCTTAGTTCAGCGTCAGGCGCGTTGACTCACTCAGGGTGGGATCCAACTCGGCCACATACACCACTGCTGCCGCCTCCTCACTGACAATCTTGTAGTCCGTGTCTTTGAGCAACCCTTCCAACCGTGAATACAGTCGGAGAGGGTTCTCGTGGGGCTTCCGTCGAAAACGCCTCAACTCCTCCACCTTGCTGTTGGTTTGGAGTGGGAAGGTGCGCCGGAGTGCGGCGTAGAGGTCCTTTAATGGGGAATCCAACATGGCCGCGCCCACCGTAAGAGCGGGTGCACGCAATGCCACTGAGCCGAGGGTGAAAACACTGCCTCCCGCTGGAGCACGCGAGTTCGGTGTTGGTAGAAGGGGCGTACCCATCTCCAATGCTGCAGCTTGCTGCTCCTCTTGTTGCTCCCTGATGATGGCAGCGGTGCGGTTGAGTATCCTGATCCGGCGCTCGGCCTTCTTGCTTTCGATCTCTGCAGGAGTCAATGAGGCCACTACCACCTCAACTTCTCCATTCTCTGCCTTCTCCATGGCTACAGCTAGAGTGAGACCCGTGACTGAGGCGGGCGGGGCCGCTGCCACAAGGACAGTAACCGATGGGCTGTGCAGTGACGTGGCGGCTATTGTGCTGGCCAACTCGCCATAGCCATCAATCTTGTGCAACTCAGCGACGGACTTCCACACATCACGTGCTTCGTGATCGAGGTATTGAGTGGACACATAAAACAATACCTCATCTGTCCAGTCCTTGCTCTTGAGGGCTTGCTGCCGCACCTTGGAGTGGAACTTGATGATGAACTCGTCAAGTGAGGTGGTGCCAGGGCGTCCGGAGAAGCGTAGGGAGTTGGTTGAGCTGGAAGGCTCCATTTCTTCGTCGTCACTGTCCGACGGTGGTGGAGATGCTCGTTGGCGAGGAGTTGAGTGAGAGGAGGTGAAGCCGGAGACGGGGCGTGAGCCTCTGCTGCTACGGTAATCGCTCCCTTCACTTGCGCGCTCGTAGGTAAGGTTGGAGGTTGGGCTCCAGATGTTGAGGTCCCCTTCTTCTATTGGCGAGAAAGGGGTGGGCCTGCTCATACAGCTGATGCAATGGTGAAAGTGGATGAAGGGTAGAGTGTTTGTGCTCTACAATGGGATCCCCAGTGCTATTATCACCCAACACACTAGCGCTTGTGCGCGTCATGCGATGACGGTGACAACACTGCACTGTGATGTGTACAACTACAGATTGCGATGTAGATGTACAGCCTGCAACTACACTCACTTGAGCAAAGAGGGTGACACTGTAAGTCAACAAGCTACTATTATAGGTAGTGCTGTTTACACAGTTCTTCGCGTGAGTGGAAGAGAAATTACACTTTTAAGTGAGGTGAATGAGCAAGCAACACGTGGATGCTATGCCCTGCCCATGCCAACAAGCACACCGCGACCAAGTACACAAAGCTCACAGCAAGGACAAGCACAGTGCACAAGAACATGCACAGGCTCTCACACGGTGAGGGGATTCTTGGGAACCGGGACGGTGTGATTCGTAGTTCAAGTCGCTTCACAAGCTCTTAGCATTTTCACTTACAGTGTCACCAGCTGATCCGGTGAACACTGTGCCTACTTATACAAGTCAACTCACGACTGTCCAGAACATAAGCTAACGGTCATATCGAGGCTATTTCCACAGGAAATTCCCACTCGATATAGAACCTGACTTATAACTGAACTCACAACTGAACAGCTACGCGCGGTGCCTATGTAGGCTAAGGTCATGAGCTACTCTAGAGACATGACCTAGCTACTGGTCAGAGACGCGCGCGGGTTGCCATGCTGGTAAGCCGGGCGAGGGTCTCGCTGTAGGCATGCCCGATGACGACTGGCATGCTTGGGCGATAGGCATGACAGCATCAGCCTCCTTGTCCTGCTCCTCATTCTTCTCCTCGTGCTCGATCTGTGTTGAGAGTCATTCCTACATACGATCAGCATCGACCCTCCACACAGGAGTAGAAGGTCGTAAGGACGAGCACTAAGTCCGGACTTAGCAAGATAGCGTCGTCGGACCAGACTCCGGACTCCAGACTGGAGCCTTACTAATATTGGGCATGTGAGAGCTTGTTGGAAAAGCTCTGGTTGTGAGAAAGACAACACAGCTTACAGAGCGTCAAAAGGCTGAGTATAGCTTACGCAGTGCTTGCAAACGTAGACATGTGTGTAACTGGCTGGTATAAGAACCAGCGGACAACTTGTAATAGATGAATGTGATGTGACTTGTGTATGCTCTGGTGGCGGTAGCTCTGTCTCTGTGCATCCATGCTTGCCTCAGCTACATGTGCATGCTAGTCCTTCAACAGGTTATGGGCCCACACTACGCTTGAGGAGTGTGAGACTAGCTTGTGTGCATAGTAGTTCTACACTACGGTAGCTTGTTGGTAGCAGAGCCTTGGGTGTCAACTGCACGTGAAGGCAGGCATGACAAAGATGGAGGCGACCTACGACAAGGGGCAGATTGCAAAGCTGGACACCGACAACTACAACACATGGTGCTTGGAGATGAAGGCCTTGCTCATCCACAAGAAGGTGTGGAAGTACGTTGATCCGAAGGCACCACCACCAACACCAGGAACGAACACTGTGTGGTCAGAGCATTCAGCGAAAGCACACTCTTTGCTTGTGTTGAACTGCAAACCGCATCACCTTCCCATGCTCACTGCATGTGAAGATGGTAGACAAGCTTGGGAAAAGCTATCAGCCGTTTTCAAAGCCAAAAACAATGCCAAAAAGTTGCATCTATCCAAGCAGCTCAGCGCACTCAGAAAGGAGGCAGCAGAACTCATCACAAAGTATGTTGCGCGCGCGAGAGAGCTGTGGGCGGACCTCATCAATGTCGGCCACAACATGGGGGAGACGGAGGTAGTGCTGGCCATTGTTGCAGGGCTACCAGCAGAGTACGAGGTCGTCGCAACCCTGCTGGAGACGTCATCATCGGAGTTGACGTTGGACGATGTGCTACCGAAGCTGCTCACCGTGGAGCAGAGGGTTGTGAAGAAGGACGAGCAAGCGGATGCCGTCGCCTTCTACACCGGCAAGCACGCAAAGAAGAGCAACCATGAAGAGAAGTACAAGGGCAACAAGCCAGGCAATCCTTGTCACAAAGACCTCACATGCCATTGGTGTGGTTGGAAGGGGCACATTGTGAAGGACTGTAGGAAGAAACAACACGGGCAACCTAGAGCAAGCACCAGCAACAGCGGCAACGAGCACAAAAACAAGGAGAAACATGTCGCCTTCACTACATCCAATACGAGGGCGGGCACAGCTTTCTGGGTGGTGGACTCTGGCTGCGATCGTCATCTCACATCAAACATGGAGGTGATGGAGGGCTACAAGAAGCTGACGTCCATAATCAAGGTGGCGGGCTTCGGTGGTGAAGTACTGGTGGCTGAGGGAGTTGGCAACGTACGACTCCAGTGCAAGGTTGGTAACACATTACGCGAGGTGTTGTTACGCAACGTTCTGCATGTCCCTAAGGCTATTGCGAGTCTATTCTCTGTGAGGGTTGCGGAGCGCTTAGGCGCGGAGATCCTATTTCTGAAGGGTGGCTGCACAGTCATCCTTGATGGGGTCGTGCACATGGTTGGAATCGCTGATCCGGGAGGGCTCCACCACGTGGAGCAGCACCCTCAGAACATTGACATTCAAGCCATGGTGGTGAAGGACAAGGAGTCGCCAACATTGTGGCATCGAAGGTTCGGGCATCTCAGCTACGTCAACCTCACTCGCCTTGTCGCTGAGAAGATGGTCAAGGGCATCCATCTCAGCACAGAAGAACTCAAAAATGCATCAGGTGCACTTTGTAAACCATGCCTGGTTGCAATGCAGCATGCTATGCCATTCCCATCATCCTCTTCTAGCAGTCAGCATCCTTGCGAGCTTGTGCACATGGATGTCTGTGGCCCTATGCGCATTGTGGCAAAGGGAGGGGTCAGGTATTTTGCTACATTCCTCGACGACTGCAGCAAGTTATCCGTCATCTTTCCGTTGACACTGAAGTCAGAAGTTGTTGGAGCCGTGCGCACAGTTGTGGCCTTGTTGGAGACCCGGTCTGGCAACAAGATGAAGGCAATGAGGAGTGATCGAGGAGGGGAGTACATCAACAAGGAGTTGAAGGAGTTCTTCGCCAGCAAGGGCATACGCCACGAGACAACGACACCCTACACCCCGCAGCAGAATGGAGCAGCTGAACGCCTCAACAGGACACTCTTGGAGCGTGTTCGAGCCATGCTCAACGACACAAAGATGGAAGACAGTTTGTGGAAGGAGGCGGTACTCACTGCCAACTACATCCGCAACAGGTCTCCGGTGAGCTCAGAGCAGAAGACTCCGTGGGAGCACTTCTATGGAGCCACACCAGATGTGAGTGGTATGCGTGTGTTTGGATGCACGGCATATGCACTAGTGCCTAAACAGCTCAGACACGAGCTGTTGAAGGTGTTGAAGGTATTCCTACATCCGGTCAGCTTGCCCTCTGCAAAGGAATACACAAGAGGACCTCGATGACTCCGGACTGAGTTCGAGCAGACTGCAAAGCAAGGCCTTACAAGAACCGTTGGATTTTGATGGATACAAAGCCGAATGACACGTGGAGTAGCTTGTTGGATAGATCTTGAAGTTAGCTACGTGTTGCAACTTACAGCACAGGATTCGGTTGAGTAAGTCGTACGGTGTGGCTTGTAGACCAGCAGTGTGTGTATCTGGTGCAGAATCTGGCGGGTATAAGACCCGCGGACTTGTTGCCTTAATATAAGCTGTGGTGTGTGATGTAGCATGTCACCCATGTGCATGTGCTTGTCAACGTGTGTATGTCAACAGGTTATGGGCCCACGCATGCATGTGTAGGTTGAAGTGTGTTGCAATTGTGTGTGTAGCTGTGGTTGCTTCGTGAAGACTCTGAAGACTTCGAAGATTAAAGACTGAAACTCTGAAGATTCTGAAGACTCTGAAGGCCTTTAAAGACTGGTGTGAGAAAGTTGCAAGCTTGGCAAAAGGCAAAGAAGGCAACTTGAAGACTTGAAGGCTGTGGCGAGAGTTGAAGAGAAAGTTGCAAGTTTTGCAAGAGGCAGAAGGCGACTTGAAGAATTGAAGCATGGACGGCTTAAAGTTCACAACTGAGCCACTTGAAGTTGACAACTATAGCACGTGGAGTGTGAAGATGGAGTTGCTACTGGTTCACAAAGACTTGTGGAAATATGTCGACCCCAAAGAAGAAGTGCCTGCAGGGCAAGGAAGTATTTGGGCGACACAAGGAAGGAAGGCATTGGCCTTGATAGGCTTGAATGTTGCGGAGCATCATCTGATGATGGTGAAAGAATGCAGCACCGCGAATGAGCTGTGTTTGAAGTTGGAGAGCCACTTCAAGTCGTGCAACATGGCAAGAAGGCTACAGCTAAGAGAAGAACTCAACTCGTTGTGAAAGATGAGCGGGGAGCCAATTAGCAAGTTTGTAGCGCGAGCGAAAGCGTTATGGAAAGACTTGTTGGGCGTTGGCCATGAGCTCAAACAAGTTGAGGTGGTGTGGGCTGTGCTCTCGGGTTTGCCCACAGAGTATCGAGTGGTTGTCACAATTTTGGAGTCGACAACGGAAGAGTTGTCGCTGGATGGGGTGACGCCAAGACTTCTTTAAGAAGAGCAACGCTTGAAGAAGGATGATGAAGCAGAGCATGGAGCATTGCCTTCAGGTGTGGCGTTTGCGGCTTCGAAGTATGTGAAGAAGGGCGCTCAAGGCAGCAACAGAGAGTGTTGGAACTGCGGGGAGCGTGGTCACTTCAAGTACAAGTGTCCCAAGTTGAAGAAGTCAAGTGAAGAGGGAAGAGGGAGAGCGATTGCATTTCATGCAACGGAAGAAGGAGCAGAGTATCCTGGGTGGGTGCTGGATTCGGGAGCTTCGAGGCATCTCGCAAGCGACAAGAGCAAGCTCGTCAATTACACTCCTCTGTCAAAGCCTGTCACGGTGGACTTCGGCAACAAGACGATGTTGCAAGCGGTTGCAAAGGGGGACGTCAATCTTAGGTGCAAGGTTGGGACTGAAGTGAGGAAGGTTGTGCTGAGGGATGTACTGCATGTGTCAGGTGCATCCGCGAATCTGTTTTCGGTGCGTGTAGCCACGAGGGTTGGTGCGAGTGTTGTGTTTGACATGCACAAGGCTAGGATAGTGCTTGGGGGTGTTACACAGTTGGTCGGCATCAACAAGGGTGGACTCTACTACGTGGAGGAGGACATTGAGCGCAAGGCGGTTGCTGCAATGGCAAGGGGTGGTTGAGAAGAAACCACAAGGTCATAGCAACAAGACATAGAAGATTGTTGTAAAGGAAAGCTCAGAGCCCGTGGGAGCTGCAAGAAGCTACAAGCAAGTGCTTGAGAGCAAGGTGCCAAAGGTGGTGAAGAATGAAGTCAAGGTTAGCACTGAAGGCCAAGGTTCTGTCGAGGGAAGACAGGTGCAGCGAGTAAAAGGCGGTAACGAGCATGCGCAGCAAGTACAAGTGAAGACAGGCAAGCTGGAGATGAAGCTTGCAGCTGAAGGCAACAACGACTTTAAGGCGAACAGGTTTCAAGCACTGATAGAAAGCGTGGAGGAGCTGGAGCAAGAGGAGCTCAAGAGTCGGGCTTACATGATCGCCAAAAAGAGAAGTAAGGAGCGCGTGGGAGTTCACCATGCGTGAGTGACAAAGGAGCAAGTGATGAAGGCCAAGCTGCCCGCGTGGGAGTGTTGAAGGTATTCCTACATCCGGTCAGCTTGCCCTCTGCAAAGGAATACACAAGAGGACCTCGATGACTCCGGACTGAGTTCGAGCAGACTGCAAAGCAAGGCCTTACAAGAACCGTTGGATTTTGATGGATACGAAGCCGAATGACACGTGGAGTAGCTTGTTGGATAGATCTTGAAGTTAGCTACATGGTGCAACTTACAGCACAGGATTCGGTTGAGTAAGTCGTACGGTGTGGCTTGTAGACCAGCAGTGTGTGTATCTGGTGCAGAATCTGGCGGGTATAAGACCCGCGGACTTGTTTCCTTAATATAAGCTGTAGTGTGTGATGTAGCATGTCACCCATGTGCATGTGCTTGTCAACGTGTGTATGTCAACACAAGCTGGAGCCGGTCAGCAAGAAGGGCATCTTCGTTGGCTATGAACCGGGTTCCAAGGCTTACAGGATCTTGCTCGAGGACACTCAGAAGATCATTGTAAGCAGAGAGGTGGTTTTCCACGAGGGATTTTTACAACCCGAAGCAGGCTTCTTTCCTGAGGATGAAGCACAGCTGGAGCATCCTGAAACAGTGGAGGCTACAGGCAAGGCCATCATCGACGATAAGGGTGAGCAGGACTCTACTGTAGCAGACAAGCAGTCGCACCTGCAGCAGGAGCACGCAGCTCGGAGATACCCAGTGAGGGAGAGAAAGGCACCTGACTTCCTACACAAGGCACACGACGCCAGTGTGCAGAATGAGGAGCCAAGCACCTACGAGGAGGCATTGTTAGCACCAGATGTGGAGCAAGGGCAGCGTGCTATGGACGAGGAGATTGCGTCACTCCATGCCAACAACACTCGGTCACTGGAGCAATTACCGCACGGAGTGAAGACCATTCTAGTGAAATGGGTCTTCAAGGTGAAGCGTGATGGTCAGGGCAACATTGAGCGCTACAAGGCAAGACTGGTGGCAAAGGGCTTCTTGCAGCAGGAAGGTGTGGACTTCAACGAAGTGTTTGCACCTGCAAGTAAGCATACCACGTTCCGTGCACTGCTAGCTATGGTTGCTGCTGAAGACTTAGATCTGCATCACCTGGATGTGAAGACTGCCTTCCTCTACGGAGAGCTGGAGGAGGAGATCTTCATCGAGCAACCACCTGGATATGAAGAAGAAGAGAGAGGCACAGCGTGCAAGCTGATCAAGGCACTGAACGGGCTGCGACAGGCACCGCGTATGTGGCACATCAAGCTCACAAGTGCCTCAAGCTCAAGGAGCTGGAGGCACTTGGCTTCATCGCATCCTCTGCAGACCCTGGGCTCTTCATCCATGCAAACAACAAGGTCTGGCTGCTCGTGTATGTCGATGATATCATCATCACCGCCAGGCAGGTGCACCACGTGCAGGAGACGAAACTTGCTCTGCAGCAAGCATTTTCAGTTCGTGATCTTGGAGAGGCCAAGTGGTTTCTTGGCATGGTGATTGAGCGCGACAGGGCTGCACGCACAATGAAGATTAGTCAGGAGCAGATGGTGAGAAGACTCGTCACCAAGTTTGGGCTCACTGAAGCGAAGACCAAGACCACACCGTTGGCACTTGGCACTGCCCTCATCAAGGCAAAGGATGAGGAGGTACTCGACAAGGCTCAGTATCCATATGGTGAGCTGGTAGGCAGCATGCTCTATCTGGCAGTGTGCACACGTCCCGATGTTGCACATGCTGTGGGAGTACTTGCTCGCTACATGTGTCTGCACCGAGCATGGAGCACTGGAGAGCAGCAAAGGGAGTACTGCGCTATGTTGCTGGGAGCGCAACAGTTGGCATCAAGTTTGGGAGCGGGAGCACTGAGTTGGAGGGCTACTGCGACTCGGACTTTGCTGGTGACCTCAACAGCAGGAGGTCCACTACAGGCTACGTCTTCAAGCTGAACGGAGGCGTGGTGAGCTGGAATAGCAGGCTGCAGCCAACAACAGCAGCATCTACATCAGAGGCTGAGTACATGGCAGCGGCAGCAGCAGTGAAGGAGGCACTCTGGCTTCGCAAGCTCATGGCAGACTTGGAGCACCCCATGGCGTGCATCGTCATCAACTGTGACAACTAAGGAGCCATCAAGTTGTTGAAGCACCCTATCGCCTCGGCAAGGACGAAGCACATTGATGTCATGCATCACTTTGTGCGTGACAGAGTCACAAGGAGGTGGAGTTCCAGTACTGCAACACCGAGAGCATGCTGACGGACTTCATAACAAAGCCATTGTCACCGCTCAAGTTCAAGACTTGTTGCGCAGACTTCGGCATCTGTGTTTGACTACAGGAGCAAGCGTTGGAGGTCAAGCTGCTCGCGTGGGAGTGTTGAGAGTCATTCCTACATACGATCAGCATCGACCCTGTTGACATACACATGTGCAAGTGACACGCCAACAACATCAACACAAGAGCATGACTGCTACTGCCGCCATAGCATCCGCACACATGCTACATCGTGACCTCTCATCTTCATTGCAACAAGTCTGGGCTTTATACCCCGCCAGTCTCTACACACGTCTACATTGGCAAGCACCGCGTGCGCTATACTCAGCCGATTGCTGTTCTGTAAGCTATGCTGTTTAGCTCACAGCCAGAGCTTCTCAACAAGCTAAGCCACGCCTGCTAAGCTTACGTATCCACAAAGCTACGCGATTTCTCCCAAGGCTCTACCAAGCAGCCTGGTCCGGAGTCCGTCATGACTCGACCGTCTTGCTAAGTCTGGAGCCCACGCGCTTCTTCCTGGTACCTTCGACCCTCGACTCCTGTATGAAGGGCAAGCTGACCGGATACAAGCATCACCACATGTAATACCTTCAACAGACCCTCCACACAGGAGTAGAAGGTCGTAAGGACGAGCACTAGGTCCAGACTTAGCAAGATGGCGTCGTCGGACCAGACTCCGGACTCCAGACTGGAGCCTTACTAACTGCTTCGTATCTCCGCGTATACTTCCTCATATTAGGCGTGTAAGAGCTTGTTGAAAAGCTCTGGTTGTAAGAAAGACAACACAGCTTAGAGCGCGTAAAAAGGCTGAGTATAGCTTATGCAGTGCTTGCAAAGGTAGACGTGTGTGTAACTGGCTGGTATAAGAACCAGCGGACAACTTGTAATAGATGAATGTGATGTGACTTGTGTATGCTCTGGTGGCGGTAGCTCTGTCTCTGTGCATGCTAGTCCTTCAACAATGTGCTCATTGACAATGACACGCAGCGCGTCTTGCATCTCCTTGGAGAGGAACTTCTTCTAGCATGTTTAAAGGAATACCTGTTATCTTCTTCTCCCAATGCTTTTCCCTTTCCTCCTGCTGCAGTTCAAACGATACAACCTGCCGGGTAAGAGCTTTCTCTATGGCAGCCAGGCCAAGTGTATGAGCTTGGTGCGCCTCGACAGTCATGGTGTAGATGGCGGCCATTTTCTCCTGCAAACAAAGGTAACAAGTCAGGGCTCTGTGTGGAATGTTGAGATGCAAGCTTCCTAGGCGTAGACACACAACACAACACCCTCAAACCGTCTATGCAAGCAGAAAATGTTGGCTAGAGATGCTGCATGCAACCATGCACAACAAGCTTGTTGCGCATGGTTGCTTAAGCATACACAGCACAGTGGTAAGAGCAGAGCTACACCGCCAAAGATACTGACCAAAGAGTGAATTAACTCAATTACCCGCGGCCTGTCGGCTCTGGCCCTCAGTCTGGGTCCTACCAAAGACCAGACCAGACTGTACCAGTCATAACTGCCTGCAGCCTATACATACAACTGCAGTCTATGAGTAGCTTGTCAAGTAGCAACTTAATAAGCTACAATAGGGCTAGCTAAGCTGACTGGACAATAGCACATAAGTGTCATATGCTATACATGTAGGCAAACACTGCAAACCATGCTATATTCTCTACACTCCATCAGGCAGCTTGGCCAGCTCTGAACCCTCAGAACTCGGTTTTTATTGTCTTCATCTTCACTGCCCTGATGCCCAGTCCTTCACAATATGCCTTGAACTTCTTCACAGGCAGTCCCTTCGTCATGAAGTCAGCCAGCATCTCCTCAGTGCCACAGAAGACAAACTCAATCTCATTCCTCGCCACTCTGTCTCTCACAAAGTGATGTTGCACATCAATGTGCTTGCTCCTCGCTGAGGGTATGGGATTCTTCAGTAGCTTGACTGCTCCTTGGTTGTCACAGCGCATCTCCACGCTTCCACATGGATGACCAAGGTCTTATAGCAGTTACCTAAGCCACAATGCCTCCTTCGCCGCTGCTGCAGAGGCCATGTACTCTGCTTCTGTAGTGGAAGCTGCCACTGTTGGTTGCAGCTTGCTGTTCCAACTAACCACTCCACCATTTAGCTTGAAGACATATCCAGTGGTAGACCTTCTGGTATCCAAGTCACCAGCATAATCTGCATTACAGTAGCCTTGCAACTCCTGGTTGCCCAGCCCATACTGGATGCCAATTGTTGCTGTCCTTGACAAGTAGCGTAACACACCTTTTCCTGCCAACCAATGCTGCATTGTTGGAGCAGACATGTACCTCGCCAACTGTCCCACAGCGTGCGCAATGTCGGGCCGAGAAGCTATGGACAGATAAAGAAGGCTCCTTACAAGCTCACAGTAGGGATACTTTGCCTTATCCAGCTCTTCGTCACTGTCCAGTGCTCTTACCAACTGAACTCCCACGCTCAGTGGCACCTCTCTGACATTCGCATTGTCGAGACCACACTTTGTCACCAACTGCCTCACCGCTTGCTCTTGCGCAATGGTGATGGTTCCAGCAGCTCTGTCTCTGATGACAACCATACTCAAGAAGTATGCTGTCTCGCCCAAGTCTCTGCATTCGAACACAGCCTGCAGCTGAGTCTTCACTCGCTGCACCCCTAACAATCCTGACGCTGCAATCAGAATGTTGTCCACGTACACCAATAGCCACACTTGCTTGCTCTCGTGGTAGAACAAGCTTGGATCTGCTAGACTTGCTGTAAACCCCTGCTTCCGGAGCTCCTTGCACAGTCTTGCATGCCACACCCGTGGTGCCTGCTTCAAGCCATATAACGCCTTCACCAATCTGCATGCTGTACCAGGTGGCCCCTTCTGATACCCTCTTGGTTGCTGAATGTAGATTCTCTCCTCCAGCTCCCCATACAGAAACACTGTCTTGTCATCCAAGTGATGGAGCTCCAGGTTGTCTGCTGACACAACTGCCACCATAGCTCTGAAGGTTGCCAACTTCCCCGCAGGTGCAAACACCTCATTGAAGTCCACTCCTTCTTGCTGCAAAAACCCCTTGGCAACCGACCTGGCTTTGTACCTTTCAATGTTGCCATTGCCGTCCCTCTTCACCTCGAACACCCACTTGACACGAATAGGCTTGACCCTGCAGGTGGAACTTCAAGTTCCCGTGTTGCATTGGCATGCAACGAGGCTATCTCTTCATTTTTTGAGCAATCCATTGCCTGACGCCAACTTTTTGCATTAGTCCGCAGGAGTGCTTCTTCATATGTCGCTGGCTCCACACTCTGTGAATCTGAGCCCGCCATATAGCCAAACTCCTTGTGAAAATGAACAGGACCCTTCCTGTCGCGCCCAGGATAATGCCCCCTACCTTGCTGTTGGTTTTGCTGCTTTCGATGACTCCTGTCATATCTGCTTGCAGCTCTGCTCACTTTCTTAGGGCTGAGCTCCCTTTCTCCATCAGAATTACTGTCCACCAAATAAGGAGCAGTGGTTGCAGTGCTGGACTCAGGCTGTTGCTGATCATCATCAGATCTGACATCTTCACCTGAAGAGTCACTGTCACTGATCTCCTGCAGTTGCTGAGCTCCCACGGCTTTATGAAAGACAACTTCTCTGCTGATCACAATCTTTTGAGTATCCTCCAGCAAAACTCTATAAGCCTTGGAGTCAGGCTCATAGCCAAGGAATGGGCCTTTCTTGCTCACTAGCTCCAGCTTCTTCCTTTTCTGTTTTGGTATCAACACATAACACATATGTAGTGCAGCCAAACACTCGCATGTTGCTGACATCAGGAGCTTTCGTGAAGAACAGCTCCCACGGAGTTTTTGCTTGAGCGCACTGGCGATCTATTTCTAATGTAGTTGGCTGTCAAGACCGCCTCTGCCCACCAGCAATACTCCAACTTTGCATCACTCAGCATGGCTCTCACCCTTTCCATCAAAGTCAGATTCAGCCGCTCTGCTGCGGAGTGTACGGGGCTGTTGTCTGATGCACAATGCCTTGCAAAGACCAGAATGCAGACAGCTCTTTGTTTAGGTACTCCCCTCCTCTGTCACTTCCCACTGTCTTCACAGATTTGCCAGACACATTTTTCAACCACAGCGCCACCTCTTTCACCACAGTTGGTACATATGACTTGAGCTTCATATGACGCACCAATGACAGCTTGGAGAAGTCATCAAGGAAGGTGACAATGTAAGATGCTCCCCCTTTCAATGGCTCTGGTAACGGACCACACACATCTGTGTGTACCAACTGTCCAACATGCTCGCTGACGCTCTCAGGTTGCTGAAAAGGTTGCCTATGCATCTTGGACAACATACATGGCTCACACAACACTCCTTTGGTCTGCTTGGTCTGCAGCTTGCTCACATTGATGCCGCTGACCAGATCTTCTGCTACCAAACGATGCAGGTTGTCGTAGCCAAGATGCCCAAACCTTCGATGCCAAAGTTCAGCTGACTCAGGAACTGTCGCCACCAGTGCCTTGTCAGTCTCAGCTTCTTCTATAAGGTAAAGGCCGCCCTGCTGTTCTCTAGCGATAAGACACACCTTGCCATCAACGCGCAGACAAACTTCTGCTCCTTTGCCTGACAAATCAGCTCCAGCCTTCAATGCGACCTTCATGGAAAAGAGGCTAGCCTGTGCACTAGGAACATGAAGAACCTCCTTCAGCTCCACCCTGTACACACCTTCTCCTGTCTTACAATGAAGCACCGATTGGCCTGTACCCGCTACCTCCAACTGTCCACCCAGAACCTCCACACTCCGTGGACTGCATTGAACTTTGTAGTTGAGTAGCAGCCCAGCATCAGGAGTCAAATGCTGTGTACAGCCAGAATCGAACACCCACCCAGGATGACGCCTGATCTCTATGGATGCTGTGAAGGCAACTGCTCCACCCACTCCTTTCTGTCCACCCTGACTGCCCTTTGCTAACCTCAGCTGCTAACAATCACTCT
This sequence comes from Chlorokybus atmophyticus, assembly GCA_009103225.1. Lineage (NCBI taxonomy): Eukaryota > Viridiplantae > Streptophyta > Chlorokybophyceae > Chlorokybales > Chlorokybaceae > Chlorokybus > Chlorokybus atmophyticus. The sequence goes on along the minus strand of RHPI01002630.1, from coordinate 52,917 downwards.
TTCGGTGCCCAATTTGGTTGCAATGGAAGCACTTCCCTTGGAAAGGCTTCTTCTGATTCTTCTGATCTCCACCCTTGTTGCCATTGTTGTTGCCGCTGGTACCAGCTCCTCCAGATGACTGCGCTTGAGCAGCGAACGCACTGGACTCTCCATCAGCCTCGTTGCCCCTGATCATAGATTCTGCCTTCAACAGCATAGACAAAATCTCTTTAAGGGTTAACTTCTGAGTGGTACTAATACCCTCCAACATGATCACAACAATCTCGAACTCTCGTGGCAACCCAGACAGTACATTCAAGCACAGATCATCCTCTGAGATTGAATCTCCAATTGAGGTCAAATCATTTATGAGCTTCTGTGCACGTCCCAAATACTCTGCGACTGTCTCACTAGCAAGCTTCCTCATGTTGTTGAACGCTTGCTTGAGCTCAATCTTACGACCAACAGAGCGTGTAGAGAACATATTCTCTAAAGCTTCCCATGCATGCTTGGCATCAGATTGCATATGTAGCAGTGGCCTATGGAAGGGCTCAACATGCATACTCATCAAAGCCAAAGCACGCAAAGCACGCTTCGCATCCATGCAGACTCGTTACCAATTGGCGCACTCCCCTTTGGGTCCACGTAGTCCCACAACTCTTTGTAGATGATCTTCATCTTCATCTCAAAGCTCCAGCTGGCGTAGTTGTTATCTCCCAAGGGTTTAATGGTGAACTTCTCCTTCTCTAATCCAGTGGTTGCCATCCTGCTAACTCTCCTGCTGACTGAACTTCACAGCTGAACCCCACAGTCCTCCTGCTTGTCCGCTGCACCTCTCAGCTCCAGCAATCAGCGCCAACAACCCCATACACAGAGGAGAACACTCTCTCACAGTAGCTAGCTCTACACATGTAGACGTGAGCCCATAACCTGTTGACTAGAGATGATGCATACAACCATGCACAACAAGCATACACAGCACAGTGGTAAGAGCAAAGCTACACCGCCAGAGGTACTGACCAGAGAGTGAACTAACTTAATAACCCGCGGCCTGTTGGCTCTGGGCCCTCAGTCTGGGTCCTACCAAAGACCAGACCAGACTGTGCCAGTCCTAACTGCATGCGGCCTATACATACAACTGCAGTCTATGAGTAGCTTATCAAGTACTAACTTAATAAGCTACAATAGGGCTAGCTAAGCTGACTGGACAATAGCACATAAGTGTCATATGCTATACATGTAGAGAACACTGCAAACTATGATATATTCTGCACAGAAAAGATCAGACTAGACCACGCCAGACCCGACCAGTCCAGACCACGCCCAGGCCAAGGCTTCCGCCGCCACCAGACTCAAGCACAAGCAAAGTGAACCAAGTTCAACGTGTGTGGGCGTCCCTTTATACCCAATAACGGTCAACACTGCAAAGAAATCGATATACAAGCTCACAATAGTATACAAGGCGGGTCTAGTCAGCATATGACCCAAAAAGAGTCATAAACGGTCTAAACTGTCAAGACTGACGGTTTTTTACGAAACTGAGTCTACTAAGTACGAAACTCATGAGTACTTAGCTAGACCAAGCTGACTAGAGTCTTAGGACGGCTAAACCTTGTCTTAAATTCCAACACTCCCACGCAGGCAGCTTAGTAGATGCCTAGACCCATGCAGCAGGTCTTAAACTTGGCAGGGGTTAAAGCCTTCGTCATAAAGTCTGCAAGCATGTCTTCGGTCTTGCAGTAGATGAACTCCACCTCTCCACGCGCCACGCGCTCCCGCACAAAGTGATGCATGACATTAATGTGCTTAGACATGACTGAAACAATGGGGTGCTTCAAGAGCCGAATAGCCCCTTGGTTGTCGCAGTGCATGGGAATGACAGTTTGGTCTGGACCCAAGTCTGCAAGCAGCTTGCGCAACCAAAGCCCCTCCTTGACTGCCTGGCATGCAGCCATGTACTCCGCCTCTGCAGTAGACACTGCAACAGTGGGCTGTAGCTTGCTGCTCCAACTGATGACTCCACCATTCAACAAGAATGTGTAGCCCGTGGTAGACCTTCTGAAGTCTAAGTCTCCTGCGTAGTCTGCATCGCAATAGCCCTCCAGACCTATTAGTCCTCCACCAAAAGTAATGCCGACACTGGAAGTCCCAGCCACATAGCGCATGCACGCCTTTGTAGCCCTCCAGTGCTCCATGGTAGGTCAGACATGTACCTGGCTAAGACTCCCACGGCATGGGAAATGTCCGGCCTAGTACTGACTGACAAGTACAAAAGACTCCCAACCAAAGTGCTGTAGGGGTACCGAGTCTTGTCCAGCAGATCTGCCTCACTCTCAGACTTCACAAGTCTGACTCCTACCGCCAAGGGTGTAGCCTTAACCTTGGCCTCTTGCAGCCCAAATTTGTCCACAAGCCTGCAAACCATCTGCTTCTGGCTGATCTTTGCAGTCTTAGACCGCCTATCCCTGTCAATGACAATGCCCAAAAAGTACTTGTTGAAGGACTAGCATGCACATGTAGTTGAGGCAAGCATAGACACACAGAGACAGAGCTACCGCCACCAGAGCATACACAAGTCACATCACATTCATCTATTACAAGTTGTCCGCTGGTTCTTATACCAGCCAGTTACACACACGTCTACGTTTGCAAGTACTGCGCAAGCTATACTCAGCCTTTTAACGCGCTCTAAGCTGCGTTGTCTTCCTTACAACTAGAGCTTTCCAACAAGCTTTCCAACAAGCGATCTATACACGGTAACATTGCCAAGTTCAGTGGTAAATGAGGCACGACTGTGTATGATTGTGTTGGTGAGCGGCTAGGGCAGTCCAATGCAAGCCCTCAGTGTCCGTGCCTTGTGCTTTTGTGTGCGTGGCGCAGAGGCGGCATGTAAGACCTCGGTGTCCTTGCCTGTGTTTGTTTGTGTGTCGGCGTGGCGCTGAGGCGGCATGTAAGACCTCGGTGTCCTTGCCTGTGTTTGTTTGTGTGTCGGCGAGGTGCTGGGGCGGTATGTAAGACCTCAGTATCCAGCCTTGCGATTGTATGCATGTTTGAATGTGTTGTGGGGCTGGGGCAGTTGGTCGTAAGCCCTTGGTGTACTTGCTGCTGTCAGACTCGCCAATGTTCAAGGACACTGAACAACGCTACAGCCGGTTTGCAAAAGAACCACGCAATGTGCGCCTAGCGATGTTCATCGACGGGATGAGCCCGGTCAAAGATCCGCACAAAGGTATAAAAGAGCATTTTTCTTCCTGTCTGCTCGTTGCAGTGTAACTGTACGAATGGCAGCAAAGGGTTTGTTGAGTTGCAGGGAACTATGAGTTTTGGGTTGTCACAATCTCAGTGTTGAACCTGCCCATTGCCAAGATGCACAAGACAGACACTACATTTCTAGCTGCTGTAATCCTTGGACCCAAACAGCCAGAGAATCTACAGGCTTATCTCAAGCCAATTATTAACCAGTTGGGAGATCTCTGAGAAGATATGGTTTCAACGCAGCTAGGATAAGCAGCTTCCATTACTGCAGTCATGCTTGACAAATGCGCATGACTGAGGCATGTAATCTGCTGGCATTTGTTGTAGGTATAGACATATATGACAGCCACCGCGACGCAGTTT
>RHPI01002630.1:9737-48943 GCA_009103225.1 Chlorokybus atmophyticus | reverse complement strand
ATCATCACCGCCAGGCAGGTGCACCACCTGCAGGAGACGAAACTTGCTCTACAGCAAGCATTCTCAGTTCGTGATCTTGGAGAGGCCAAGTGGTTCCTTGGCATGGTGATTGAGCGCGACAGGGCGGCTCGCACAATCAAGATTAGTCAGGAGCAGATGGTGAGAAGACTCGTCACCAAGTTTGGGCTCACTGAAGCGAAGATCAAGACCACACCGTTGGCACTGCCCTCATCAAGGCAAAGGATGAGGAGGTACTCGACAAGGCTCAGTATCCATATGGTGAGCTGGTAGGCAGCATGCTCTATCTGGCAGTGTGCACACGTCCCGATGTTGCACATGCTGTGGGAGTACTTGCTCGCTACATGTCTGCACCGAGCATGGAGCACTGGAGAGCAGCAAAGGGAGTACTACGCTATGTTGCTGGGAGCGCAACAGTTGGCATCAAGTTTGGGAGCGGGAGCACTGAGTTGGAGGGCTACTGCGACTCGGACTTTGCTGGTGACCTCAACAGCAGGAGGTCCACTACAGGCTACGTCTTCAAGCTGAATGGAGGCGTGGTGAGCTGGAACAGCAGGCTGCAGCCAACAACAGCAGCATCTACATCAGAGGCTGAGTACATGGCAGCGGCAGCAGCAGTGAAGGAGGCACTCTGGCTTCGCAAGCTCATGGCAGACTTGGAGCACCCCATGGCGTGCATCGTCATCAACTGTGACAACTAAGGAGCCATCAAGTTGTTGAAGCACCCTATCGCCTCGGCAAGGACGAAGCACATTGATGTCATGCATCACTTTGTGCGTGACAGAGTCACAAGGAGGTGGAGTTCCAGTACTGCAACACCGAGAGCATGCTGACGGACTTCATGACAAAGCCATTGTCACCACTCAAGTTCAAGACTTGTTGTGCAGGACTTGGCATCTGTGTTTGACTACAGGAGCAAGCGTTGGAGGTCAAGCTGCTCGCGTGGGAGTGTTGAGAGTATTCCTACATACGATCAGCATCGACCCTGTTGACATACACATGTGCAAGTGACACGCCAACAACATCAACACAAGAGCATGACTGCTACTGCCGCCATAGCATCCGCACACATGCTACATCGTGACCTCTCATCTTCATTGCAACAAGTCTGGGCTTTATACCCCGCCAGTCTCTACACACGTCTACATTGGCAAGCACCGCGTGCGCTATACTCAGCCGATTGCTGTTCTGTAAGCTATGCTGTTTAGCTCACAGCCAGAGCTTCTCAACAAGCTAAGCCACGCCTGCTAAGCTTACGTATCCACAAAGCTACGCGATTTCTCCCAAGGCTCTACCAAGCAGCCTGGTCCGGAGTCCGTCATGACTCGACCGTCTTGCTAAGTCTGGAGCCCACGCGCTTCTTCCTGGTACCTTCGACCCTCGACTCCTGTATGAAGGGCAAGCTGACCGGATACAAGCATCACCACATGTAATACCTTCAACAGACCCTCCACACAGGAGTAGAAGGTCGTAAGGACGAGCACTAGGTCCAGACTTAGCAAGATGGCGTCGTCGGACCAGACTCCGGACTCCAGACTGGAGCCTTACTAACTGCTTCGTATCTCCGCGTATACTTCCTCATATTAGGCGTGTAAGAGCTTGTTGAAAAGCTCTGGTTGTAAGAAAGACAACACAGCTTAGAGCGCGTAAAAAGGCTGAGTATAGCTTATGCAGTGCTTGCAAAGGTAGACGTGTGTGTAACTGGCTGGTATAAGAACCAGCGGACAACTTGTAATAGATGAATGTGATGTGACTTGTGTATGCTCTGGTGGCGGTAGCTCTGCCTCTGTGCATGCTAGTCCTTCAACAATGTGCTCATTGACAATGACACGCAGCGCGTCTTGCATCTCCTTGGAGAGGAACTTCTTCTAGCATGTTTAAAGGAATACCTGTTATCTTCTTCTCCCAATGCTTTTCCCTTTCCTCCTGCTGCAGTTCAAACGATACAACCTGCCGGGTAAGAGCTTTCTCTATGGCAGCCAGGCCAAGTGTATGAGCTTGGTGCGCCTCGACAGTCATGGTGTAGATGGCGGCCATTTTCTCCTGCAAACAAAGGTAACAAGTCAGGGCTCTGTGTGGAATGTTGAGATGCAAGCTTCCTAGGCGTAGACACACAACACAACACCCTCAAACCGTCTATGCAAGCAGAAAATGTTGGCTAGAGATGCTGCATGCAACCATGCACAACAAGCTTGTTGCGCATGGTTGCTTAAGCATACACAGCACAGTGGTAAGAGCAGAGCTACACCGCCAAAGATACTGACCAAAGAGTGAATTAACTCAATTACCCGCGGCCTGTCGGCTCTGGCCCTCAGTCTGGGTCCTACCAAAGACCAGACCAGACTGTACCAGTCATAACTGCCTGCAGCCTATACATACAACTGCAGTCTATGAGTAGCTTGTCAAGTAGCAACTTAATAAGCTACAATAGGGCTAGCTAAGCTGACTGGACAATAGCACATAAGTGTCATATGCTATACATGTAGGCAAACACTGCAAACCATGCTATATTCTCTACACTCCATCAGGCAGCTTGGCCAGCTCTGAACCCTCAGAACTCGGTTTTTATTGTCTTCATCTTCACTGCCCTGATGCCCAGTCCTTCACAATATGCCTTGAACTTCTTCACAGGCAGTCCCTTCGTCATGAAGTCAGCCAGCATCTCCTCAGTGCCACAGAAGACAAACTCAATCTCATTCCTCGCCACTCTGTCTCTCACAAAGTGATGTTGCACATCAATGTGCTTGCTCCTCGCTGAGGGTATGGGATTCTTCAGTAGCTTGACTGCTCCTTGGTTGTCACAGCGCATCTCCACGCTTCCACATGGATGACCAAGGTCTTATAGCAGTTACCTAAGCCACAATGCCTCCTTCGCCGCTGCTGCAGAGGCCATGTACTCTGCTTCTGTAGTGGAAGCTGCCACTGTTGGTTGCAGCTTGCTGTTCCAACTAACCACTCCACCATTTAGCTTGAAGACATATCCAGTGGTAGACCTTCTGGTATCCAAGTCACCAGCATAATCTGCATTACAGTAGCCTTGCAACTCCTGGTTGCCCAGCCCATACTGGATGCCAATTGTTGCTGTCCTTGACAAGTAGCGTAACACACCTTTTCCTGCCAACCAATGCTGCATTGTTGGAGCAGACATGTACCTCGCCAACTGTCCCACAGCGTGCGCAATGTCGGGCCGAGAAGCTATGGACAGATAAAGAAGGCTCCTTACAAGCTCACAGTAGGGATACTTTGCCTTATCCAGCTCTTCGTCACTGTCCAGTGCTCTTACCAACTGAACTCCCACGCTCAGTGGCACCTCTCTGACATTCGCATTGTCGAGACCACACTTTGTCACCAACTGCCTCACCGCTTGCTCTTGCGCAATGGTGATGGTTCCAGCAGCTCTGTCTCTGATGACAACCATACTCAAGAAGTATGCTGTCTCGCCCAAGTCTCTGCATTCGAACACAGCCTGCAGCTGAGTCTTCACTCGCTGCACCCCTAACAATCCTGACGCTGCAATCAGAATGTTGTCCACGTACACCAATAGCCACACTTGCTTGCTCTCGTGGTAGAACAAGCTTGGATCTGCTAGACTTGCTGTAAACCCCTGCTTCCGGAGCTCCTTGCACAGTCTTGCATGCCACACCCGTGGTGCCTGCTTCAAGCCATATAACGCCTTCACCAATCTGCATGCTGTACCAGGTGGCCCCTTCTGATACCCTCTTGGTTGCTGAATGTAGATTCTCTCCTCCAGCTCCCCATACAGAAACACTGTCTTGTCATCCAAGTGATGGAGCTCCAGGTTGTCTGCTGACACAACTGCCACCATAGCTCTGAAGGTTGCCAACTTCCCCGCAGGTGCAAACACCTCATTGAAGTCCACTCCTTCTTGCTGCAAAAACCCCTTGGCAACCGACCTGGCTTTGTACCTTTCAATGTTGCCATTGCCGTCCCTCTTCACCTCGAACACCCACTTGACACGAATAGGCTTGACCCTGCAGGTGGAACTTCAAGTTCCCGTGTTGCATTGGCATGCAACGAGGCTATCTCTTCATTTTTTGAGCAATCCATTGCCTGACGCCAACTTTTTGCATTAGTCCGCAGGAGTGCTTCTTCATATGTCGCTGGCTCCACACTCTGTGAATCTGAGCCCGCCATATAGCCAAACTCCTTGTGAAAATGAACAGGACCCTTCCTGTCGCGCCCAGGATAATGCCCCCTACCTTGCTGTTGGTTTTGCTGCTTTCGATGACTCCTGTCATATCTGCTTGCAGCTCTGCTCACTTTCTTAGGGCTGAGCTCCCTTTCTCCATCAGAATTACTGTCCACCAAATAAGGAGCAGTGGTTGCAGTGCTGGACTCAGGCTGTTGCTGATCATCATCAGATCTGACATCTTCACCTGAAGAGTCACTGTCACTGATCTCCTGCAGTTGCTGAGCTCCCACGGCTTTATGAAAGACAACTTCTCTGCTGATCACAATCTTTTGAGTATCCTCCAGCAAAACTCTATAAGCCTTGGAGTCAGGCTCATAGCCAAGGAATGGGCCTTTCTTGCTCACTAGCTCCAGCTTCTTCCTTTTCTGTTTTGGTATCAACACATAACACATATGTAGTGCAGCCAAACACTCGCATGTTGCTGACATCAGGAGCTTTCGTGAAGAACAGCTCCCACGGAGTTTTTGCTTGAGCGCACTGGCGATCTATTTCTAATGTAGTTGGCTGTCAAGACCGCCTCTGCCCACCAGCAATACTCCAACTTTGCATCACTCAGCATGGCTCTCACCCTTTCCATCAAAGTCAGATTCAGCCGCTCTGCTGCGGAGTGTACGGGGCTGTTGTCTGATGCACAATGCCTTGCAAAGACCAGAATGCAGACAGCTCTTTGTTTAGGTACTCCCCTCCTCTGTCACTTCCCACTGTCTTCACAGATTTGCCAGACACATTTTTCAACCACAGCGCCACCTCTTTCACCACAGTTGGTACATATGACTTGAGCTTCATATGACGCACCAATGACAGCTTGGAGAAGTCATCAAGGAAGGTGACAATGTAAGATGCTCCCCCTTTCAATGGCTCTGGTAACGGACCACACACATCTGTGTGTACCAACTGTCCAACATGCTCGCTGACGCTCTCAGGTTGCTGAAAAGGTTGCCTATGCATCTTGGACAACATACATGGCTCACACAACACTCCTTTGGTCTGCTTGGTCTGCAGCTTGCTCACATTGATGCCGCTGACCAGATCTTCTGCTACCAAACGATGCAGGTTGTCGTAGCCAAGATGCCCAAACCTTCGATGCCAAAGTTCAGCTGACTCAGGAACTGTCGCCACCAGTGCCTTGTCAGTCTCAGCTTCTTCTATAAGGTAAAGGCCGCCCTGCTGTTCTCTAGCGATAAGACACACCTTGCCATCAACGCGCAGACAAACTTCTGCTCCTTTGCCTGACAAATCAGCTCCAGCCTTCAATGCGACCTTCATGGAAAAGAGGCTAGCCTGTGCACTAGGAACATGAAGAACCTCCTTCAGCTCCACCCTGTACACACCTTCTCCTGTCTTACAATGAAGCACCGATTGGCCTGTACCCGCTACCTCCAACTGTCCACCCAGAACCTCCACACTCCGTGGACTGCATTGAACTTTGTAGTTGAGTAGCAGCCCAGCATCAGGAGTCAAATGCTGTGTACAGCCAGAATCGAACACCCACCCAGGATGACGCCTGATCTCTATGGATGCTGTGAAGGCAACTGCTCCACCCACTCCTTTCTGTCCACCCTGACTGCCCTTTGCTAACCTCAGCTGCTAACAATCACTCTTTCGGTGCCCAATTTGGTTGCAATGGAAGCACTTCCCTTGGAAAGGCTTCTTCTGATTCTTCTGATCTCCACCCTTGTTGCCATTGTTGTTGCCGCTGGTACCAGCTCCTCCAGATGACTGCGCTTGAGCAGCGAACGCACTGGACTCTCCATCAGCCTCGTTGCCCCTGATCATAGATTCTGCCTTCAACAGCATAGACAAAATCTCTTTAAGGGTTAACTTCTGAGTGGTACTAATACCCTCCAACATGATCACAACAATCTCGAACTCTCGTGGCAACCCAGACAGTACATTCAAGCACAGATCATCCTCTGAGATTGAATCTCCAATTGAGGTCAAATCATTTATGAGCTTCTGTGCACGTCCCAAATACTCTGCGACTGTCTCACTAGCAAGCTTCCTCATGTTGTTGAACGCTTGCTTGAGCTCAATCTTACGACCAACAGAGCGTGTAGAGAACATATTCTCTAAAGCTTCCCATGCATGCTTGGCATCAGATTGCATATGTAGCAGTGGCCTATGGAAGGGCTCAACATGCATACTCATCAAAGCCAAAGCACGCAAAGCACGCTTCGCATCCATGCAGACTCGTTACCAATTGGCGCACTCCCCTTTGGGTCCACGTAGTCCCACAACTCTTTGTAGATGATCTTCATCTTCATCTCAAAGCTCCAGCTGGCGTAGTTGTTATCTCCCAAGGGTTTAATGGTGAACTTCTCCTTCTCTAATCCAGTGGTTGCCATCCTGCTAACTCTCCTGCTGACTGAACTTCACAGCTGAACCCCACAGTCCTCCTGCTTGTCCGCTGCACCTCTCAGCTCCAGCAATCAGCGCCAACAACCCCATACACAGAGGAGAACACTCTCTCACAGTAGCTAGCTCTACACATGTAGACGTGAGCCCATAACCTGTTGACTAGAGATGATGCATACAACCATGCACAACAAGCATACACAGCACAGTGGTAAGAGCAAAGCTACACCGCCAGAGGTACTGACCAGAGAGTGAACTAACTTAATAACCCGCGGCCTGTTGGCTCTGGGCCCTCAGTCTGGGTCCTACCAAAGACCAGACCAGACTGTGCCAGTCCTAACTGCATGCGGCCTATACATACAACTGCAGTCTATGAGTAGCTTATCAAGTACTAACTTAATAAGCTACAATAGGGCTAGCTAAGCTGACTGGACAATAGCACATAAGTGTCATATGCTATACATGTAGAGAACACTGCAAACTATGATATATTCTGCACAGAAAAGATCAGACTAGACCACGCCAGACCCGACCAGTCCAGACCACGCCCAGGCCAAGGCTTCCGCCGCCACCAGACTCAAGCACAAGCAAAGTGAACCAAGTTCAACGTGTGTGGGCGTCCCTTTATACCCAATAACGGTCAACACTGCAAAGAAATCGATATACAAGCTCACAATAGTATACAAGGCGGGTCTAGTCAGCATATGACCCAAAAAGAGTCATAAACGGTCTAAACTGTCAAGACTGACGGTTTTTTACGAAACTGAGTCTACTAAGTACGAAACTCATGAGTACTTAGCTAGACCAAGCTGACTAGAGTCTTAGGACGGCTAAACCTTGTCTTAAATTCCAACACTCCCACGCAGGCAGCTTAGTAGATGCCTAGACCCATGCAGCAGGTCTTAAACTTGGCAGGGGTTAAAGCCTTCGTCATAAAGTCTGCAAGCATGTCTTCGGTCTTGCAGTAGATGAACTCCACCTCTCCACGCGCCACGCGCTCCCGCACAAAGTGATGCATGACATTAATGTGCTTAGACATGACTGAAACAATGGGGTGCTTCAAGAGCCGAATAGCCCCTTGGTTGTCGCAGTGCATGGGAATGACAGTTTGGTCTGGACCCAAGTCTGCAAGCAGCTTGCGCAACCAAAGCCCCTCCTTGACTGCCTGGCATGCAGCCATGTACTCCGCCTCTGCAGTAGACACTGCAACAGTGGGCTGTAGCTTGCTGCTCCAACTGATGACTCCACCATTCAACAAGAATGTGTAGCCCGTGGTAGACCTTCTGAAGTCTAAGTCTCCTGCGTAGTCTGCATCGCAATAGCCCTCCAGACCTATTAGTCCTCCACCAAAAGTAATGCCGACACTGGAAGTCCCAGCCACATAGCGCATGCACGCCTTTGTAGCCCTCCAGTGCTCCATGGTAGGTCAGACATGTACCTGGCTAAGACTCCCACGGCATGGGAAATGTCCGGCCTAGTACTGACTGACAAGTACAAAAGACTCCCAACCAAAGTGCTGTAGGGGTACCGAGTCTTGTCCAGCAGATCTGCCTCACTCTCAGACTTCACAAGTCTGACTCCTACCGCCAAGGGTGTAGCCTTAACCTTGGCCTCTTGCAGCCCAAATTTGTCCACAAGCCTGCAAACCATCTGCTTCTGGCTGATCTTTGCAGTCTTAGACCGCCTATCCCTGTCAATGACAATGCCCAAAAAGTACTTGTTGAAGGACTAGCATGCACATGTAGTTGAGGCAAGCATAGACACACAGAGACAGAGCTACCGCCACCAGAGCATACACAAGTCACATCACATTCATCTATTACAAGTTGTCCGCTGGTTCTTATACCAGCCAGTTACACACACGTCTACGTTTGCAAGTACTGCGCAAGCTATACTCAGCCTTTTAACGCGCTCTAAGCTGCGTTGTCTTCCTTACAACTAGAGCTTTCCAACAAGCTTTCCAACAAGCGATCTATACACGGTAACATTGCCAAGTTCAGTGGTAAATGAGGCACGACTGTGTGCATGATTGTGTTGGTGAGCGGCTGGGGCAGTCCAATGCAAGCCCTCAGTGTCCGTGCCTTGTGCTTTTGTGTGCGTGGCGCTGAGGCGGCATGTAAGACCTCGGTGTCCTTGCCTGTGTTTGTTTGTGTGTCGGCGTGGCGCTGAGGCGGCATGTAAGACCTCGGTGTCCTTGCCTGTGTTTGTTTGTGTGTCGGCGAGGTGCTGGGGCGGTATGTAAGACCTCAGTATCCAGCCTTGCGATTGTATGCATGTTTGAATGTGTTGTGGGGCTGGGGCAGTTGGTCGTAAGCCCTTGGTGTACTTGCTGCTGTCAGACTCGCCAATGTTCAAGGACACTGAACAACGCTACAGCCGGTTTGCAAAAGAACCACGCAATGTGCGCCTAGCGATGTTCATCGACGGGATGAGCCCGGTCAAAGATCCGCACAAAGGTATAAAAGAGCATTTTTCTTCCTGTCTGCTCGTTGCAGTGTAACTGTACGAATGGCAGCAAAGGGTTTGTTGAGTTGCAGGGAACTATGAGTTTTGGGTTGTCACAATCTCAGTGTTGAACCTGCCCATTGCCAAGATGCACAAGACAGACACTACATTTCTAGCTGCTGTAATCCTTGGACCCAAACAGCCAGAGAATCTACAGGCTTATCTCAAGCCAATTATTAACCAGTTGGGAGATCTCTGAGAAGATATGGTTTCAACGCAGCTAGGATAAGCAGCTTCCATTACTGCAGTCATGCTTGACAAATGCGCATGACTGAGGCATGTAATCTGCTGGCATTTGTTGTAGGTATAGACATATATGACAGCCACCGCGACGCAGTTTCCCGTGGCAGATCTATTCTGGAGATTGTAACCCATGATTACCCAGGTACGCAAGCAGCAGCAGTGTTTGCACTTACTGTTATCAGTGTCTGATTGTATCTGTATATCGGACTGTCCTTGCAACCATGGTTGTGGCTACTGAAGTACATCATGTTGGTTGCGCAGCTCTGGCAAGAGCTGCCTTGCAGATGGCGCATGGAGCCATCTTTGGCTGTTCAAAGTGCGAGTGCAGTGGAGAACATGTGGAACTTCTCAAAAGGTGATCAATCAAGGCCACCGCCGGTACCTACCGGATGACCATCCTTACAGAGTTGATGAGCGTTGGCCGCAACCAGAACACAGACCTCCACCACCCATGCGGACTGCAGAGAGCGTGTACAGGTGAGCAATCTCAGTTGATTGCGCATTCGGTTGCAGAACATAGGTATGTCAGCAATGGATGCCATGTGATCAGGTATGCTATGACATCTCGCAACAGCAAGCGTCCACTGCACTCCAAGAGACATCCTTCAAAGACCTCCGGCATCCTTGGACTGAGCTGTTTTCACGACCTTCCATATTGGCTACCGTTACAAAAATCTGTCAAAGGTCATGTGGTTGGCCCTATGCACATTTTTGCCAACCTGGCAACCAACTTTGCAAATCTCCTAGCTGGCTTGCGCGACAGCATCGAATCACGAGAAGATCTGCAGCAGCAAGGCCGCATGCCTGAACTCTGGCTAGAGGTACGTATGTAGTCGGCCTCGTTGACATGTGCCATAGTTGGAATTAACCAAGGACTTGAACCTATGTGCTGCAGACAGAGATGAAGATGAAGGATGGAAAGGAAGTCGCAGTCAAGGTAAAACCCCAGGCTCCATGGACAATCACAGATGTAGGACTGGTTGAGCAATTGCTCTCCGGCGTGAGGGTTTCAAGCACTTTCGGCTCGAAACTGCAGTCTTTCACAAAGCATTTAGGTGAGATAGCCGTTATATGTTTTGTGTTTACGCTAAAGCAATGATTCTCCATGCATGGAACTTTTGACATGGAGCATGCGGGCTTGATGAAATTGCACGACAAGCACAACTTATGGTCGGTCGTTTTTCAGTACGTGCTGCGCTCTGCACACGACATTGGAGAAAATCAGAAGAGAACCATCTTCAAACTATGCGACACTTATCAACGGCTTACTGCATTGGAAGTAAAGCAGTCACACCTCGAAGAATTGAAGGCTGGCTTTAATAACACTTTACTCTGCATGCCCAGCTCCTATGGCATGCATAGCTTAGTACTTAGTGCAGGTGCTGGTGCATGAGGCACAGTCTGAAGTGGAGCTGTTCTTCCCGCGAACTTCTCTCACAATGATGCTGCACCTCCTTGGCCATCTACCAGAGCAGTGCATGTGGCTTGGTCCGACGCGTGACCACTGGGAGTGGGCACATGAACGCTTTATGCAGTGGGTGAAGCGCATGATATTTGCAAGGCAGCATGTGGAAGCAAGCATCTGCAAAAGGCAAGTTTTGTGTGAGCCCACTGAGAGTTACGTGCAAACTTTCCACATTGTTTGCCTTGTTCAAGTGCCAGTTGCATCTGCAGATACTCTATCCAGCTCATGCTGAACACTTACATGGACACCTTGAAGCGACTTTTCTCCGACATCAGTTTGCGATCGGGCAAGCAATGAGATGATGACGACTATGTGCTCTGCGGACGGAGACACCGTATTGAGGTTGGGGATAAAGATAGTAAGACAAGGCAGGAGCTCAAGTGGTGGTTGGCTGAGAATGACGATGAATACAGGCTGTTAAAAGAGTAAGTTGCTTTGGGAGTTGCTGTTTTGTACGTGATGTCCAACGCGCAGACAGTATGATTTATTTATGGGTTGCTGCTACACAGAGAGTTCAGTCGGGAGGTGAACAAACGCAGGATGGCAAGGGAAAGGGCTCAAAAACAAGGACATGTCTTGGCAAAGGACATGGAGCATATGACTGAGCTGCATCACTGGCGTGGACCTGCTAGGGAGCTTACAAAGCACGAGATGGAGCTGTTGAGCGGTCCAATCTTTCCAAAGTACATCAAGCGATACTTCAGAGCACGCTACAAGGACATCGGTCAGTTCAGAGCAGAGGAAATGGAGAAGAAACTCCGCACGATGGACTGTGGCGTGTTTACCGTTGGGCGTGACTCAGATGACCCAACCAAGATCCATTGGTATGGCAGGGTGCAATCTTTTGATGTTGTGGTGATAGCTGGTCGGGAGCACCAGCTGCTCAGAGCTAGGTGGTACATGAGCAACCAAGTCCAGCACAGTGGAGGAATTGCAATCCTAAGAAAAGACAAGCCCCGCTTTGCAGAACAAACCTACCTTGATTGCAACCTGGTAAGTGGCTGTGTTGCAATCGTGTTGGCGTGTGCTTGGTGTGATGATAGTAAATTGAAATAGTAGTATGAAAATGGCTGATGAATATCCCTTCTTGCTGGCAGGTCAAGGGCCAGTGGTTTGAGGGAATTGATCCCCATGACAACAAAGTAACAGTAGCGCTTGTTAAAGACAGGCGCAGTCTCATGCGTCGAGGCATGCTCCGGGACTGTAACGATGCTCGTGCTCACATATACAGCACACAAGTCATACAACACACGTGTGCAGCTGAGCACAATCTTCACACCGAAACCTTGCCTTCACTCGCGCACGCACGCACGCGTCGAGCGCGCACACGCACATGAACACTACTACTTCTCACGCCAAGCAAGAACGCAGCAGTGTGCCTTGGACCACAACTCCCTCAAGCATGCACCAGCATACTCACAGCAGAGAGCAGAAAACAAAGTTGGTTGCATTACACAGGGTTTTTTTATTTATACAAGCACTAGGAAGAAATAGCCTAATTAACAGGCATTTCATGATTCACTACCAAATCTAAAGGCAGGTCCAAGCGCAGGCTCCCCGCCACGCGCGTTGGGCCTTCGGCGGCTGTGTGACTGTGCAGTCCGCGTCACCTGGCACTGCACAGCGCGTGTCCAGTCAGCGGCTGTGTCACAACCGCGTGGCAGGTGGGTCACGTCGCCGAATTAGCTGCTGTCGAGCAGGTCGCAGGCGAGTCGCGCGCGGCAGCAGGGGCAGGCGCCACATGGGCTTAATAAAGCTCATAAAAGCCCTCATCAAGCCAGCAAAAAAGGCAAAATAAGTACTTTATGTACAATAAAATACAAAAAATGCCCCAGGCTGTTACACCCCTTCCCCCCCGGGGGAGCTTCGTCCTCGAAGCTGACGACTGCCTCCTCTGGCCTTGTAGTCTTGCAAGACCTGTTTGGCATTGGTAAAGCTCTCCTCGGGCTCGTATGTCGCCTCGTGCATTGGATAGCCACGCCACTTCACCAAATACTTGCGCACGCCTCGGATCAGCTTGTCCGTGACAATTGCTTCCACTTCCCACTCAGCCTCACCTTCACAAACCACATCTGGAGGCGGACGAGCTGGTGGCTCCCCTCGATAACCTTTAAGAAGCGAGACATGAAAAACAGGGTGCACATGCATGGTATTGGGCAGCTCCAGCTTGTAGGCCACCTTCGAGATGACCTTGATCACTTTAAAGGGCCCAAACCATCGCTCACTCAGCTTGCGCACCCCCGTGACCAGCTGCACATGCTTGGTTGAAAGCATTACAAGGTCACCCTCC
This sequence comes from Chlorokybus atmophyticus, assembly GCA_009103225.1. NCBI lineage: Eukaryota > Viridiplantae > Streptophyta > Chlorokybophyceae > Chlorokybales > Chlorokybaceae > Chlorokybus > Chlorokybus atmophyticus. Next base: position 35,854 of record RHPI01002630.1, on the reverse strand, counting down.
TCGAACACAACATCCTTGCGACGCGCATCGGCGCATTGCTTTTGCCGGTTGTCATGCGCGAGCATGTAGTGTCATGTGCATGATGCCCTCGGGGCTGGCGACATGGATGGACCTTGGGATTTTGGCTCTCATAGCCATTTTACAGGGTTTATGTGTTGGGTTTTCATTGGGAACTCATGTTTGGGTCCTCATGGACGTGAGGGAGGTGTGTTCGAGGCGTATATCTATCTACAGTCAGATACGGAGCTGACAGCATATTTGGGTCACTATGGTATCTCGCACAGCTGTTTCGGAGTTGTGACTTTGAGAAGCCGTAACTTACAGTTGGAGTGGCGGTTTGGCCATGGGTTGGCGTCAAAAGATGCGTCTTGAAGTGTACTTGAAGAGGATGAGCTTGGATAAGCCTTTCCTAACTGTTTACCGTTACTTATCAACGCCACCATGACTGTTACTATGCTGGTGCAGATTGACAGTTAGGGTAGTTGGAGAGTTGGTTGGGCTTGAGCTCAACGGTGGTATATAAGGCTTTGCTAGCCTGTTTCCTAGTTTGGTTGGATGCAAGTTGGCCTACTGGAGTGCAAACAACACCTTTGGGAAGAGGTTCTTGGCTGAGCGGATGCGTATGCACATGCTTGCATGTATGGCGTGTGTGCACGTGTTCGTTGCTGTGCGTTGCTGTGCATGAAGGGGTGTGTGTCACTGTTGCGACTTTGATGCACCGTATGGGCTGCCTTAGCATGTACTTTGAGTGAGGATTGAGTTGGGACTGCTCTACACAAGTGAACGGCTGATTGCAAGTCAAGTTGTGGTCTACTTGCCTACCTTTTGCAAGGGGACACGCAGCTTTCATGCGTGTGTCAACTTCATGTGATGAGAGATGGTGCATGAGGCAGCATGACATGGTCTCATGGTGTATAATAGCATGCATACATGCATGGCAAAGAGGTTTACGATGAGTTCGAGTCACGACGCGGGAAGGCACGACACACGAGATGTGCTTCGCTCTGCTACGCCTGATTGGGTGCTCCTATTTCGAGAAGTACCGCTCTTCTTTTGAATGCGGCACTCCGGCGTCATTGTTCTACGCTCTGCACGGCGCTAACGCAACCAGCAGCGATAAGGTTTATCTGTCGGACTGGCTGGAAGCCATCCACAAGACTGTCTGGAGGAAAACGGCAACATCACGTGACACTATTCCTACTGTTGATGCCCTCTGGCTGCATGCACTGCGCGCTGTACATGCCGTCAACATGTGGCTACAGAGTTGCAGTCAGGACATGCAGCTGGGCGATCTGGCAGAGTATGGGTATCAATTGGAGGACGGCGTGTGGTATGCTGTGCGAGACCTACCACAAAACATGGATGCTGCAATATCTAGAATACAGCTGCTTATGCATGGTTGCGGCTGCAAGGTAGGCAGGTGCAACAGCAAACGATGCAAGTCCAAAAAGGCCGGCAAAGCATGCAGCGATAGCTGCTCCTGCCTCAGCTGCGAAAACTCCAACAACCTGGACACCCACGAGCATGTGGGCAACGGCGGCGACAGGCCGACTGACGACTGCACTGGCGAACCTTCTTCACCGACTGGTCTGCATGGCGCTGATTCACCAGCCGGCTGAACTTGGACCGACAGTGACGATGGTGATAGCGACGGGGAGGACTTGACCATAATGGACGTGGACGACATCTAGCAAACCGTGGCAGGAGTTGTTGAGAGTATTCCTACATACGATCAGCATCGACCCTCCACACAGGAGTAGAAGGTCGTAAGGACGAGCACTAGGTCCGGACTTAGCAAGATGGCGTCGTCGGACCAGACTCCGGACTCCAGACTGGAGCCTTACTAACTGCTTCGCATCTCCGCGTATACTTACTCATATTAGGCGTGTAAGAGCTCGTTTGAAAGCTCTAGTTGTAAGAAAGACAACGCAGCTTAGAGCGCGTCAAAAAGCTGAGTATAGCTTACGCAGTGCTTGCAAACGTAGACGTGTGTGTAGCTGGCTGGTATAAGAACCAGCGGACAACTTGTAATAGATGAATGTGATGCGACTTGTGTATGCTCTGGTGGCGGTAGCTCTGTCTCTGTGTCCATGCTTGCCTCAACTACATGTGCATGCTAGTCTTTCAACAGGTTATGGGCCCACACTACGCTTGAGGAGTGTGAGACTAGCTTGTGTGCATAGTAGTTTCTACACTACGGTAGCTTGTTGGTAGCAGAGCCTTGGGTGTCAACTGCAAGTGAAGGCAGGCACGACAAAGATGGAGGCGACCTACGACAAGGGGCAGATTGCAAAGCTGGACACCGACAACTACAACACATGGTGCTTGGAGATGAAGGCTTTGCTCATCCACAAGAAGGTGTGGAAGTACGTTGATCCGAAGGCACCACCACCAACACCAGGAGCAAACACTGTGTGGTCAGAGCATTCAGCAGAAGCACACTCTTTGCTTGTGTTGAACAGCAAACCGCATCACTTTCCCATGCTCACTGCATGTGAAGATGGTAGACAAGCTTGGGAAAAGCTATCAGCCGTTTTCAGAGCCAAGAACAATGCCAGAAAGTTGCATCTACGCAAGCAGCTTAGCGCACTCAGGAAGGAGGCAGCAGAACCCATCACAAAGTATGTTGCGCGCGCGAGAGAGCTGTGGGCGGACCTCATCAACGTCGGCCACAACATGGGGGAGACGGAGGTAGTGCTGGCCATTGTTGCAGGGCTACCAGCAGAGTACGAGGTCGTCGCAACCCTGCTGGAGACGTCATCATCGGAGTTGACGTTGGACGATGTGCTACCGAAGCTGCTCACCGTGGAGCAGAGGGTGATGAAGAAGGACGCGCAAGCTGATGCCGTGGCCTTCTACACCAACAAGCACGGGAAGAAGAGCAACCACGAAGAGAAGAACAAGGGCAACAAGCCAGGCAATCCTCGTCACAAAGACCTCACATGCCACTGGTGTGGTTGGAAGGGGCACATTGTGAAGGACTGTAGGAAGAAACAACAGGGGCAACCAAGAGCAAGCACCAGCAACAGCGGCAACAAGCACCAACACAAGGAGAAACATGTCGCCTTCACTGCATCCAGTTCGAGGGCGGGCACAGCTTTCTGGGTGGTGGACTCTGGCTGCGATCGTCATCTCACACCAAACAAGGAGGTGATGGAGGGCTACAAGAAGCTGACGTCTACAATTATGGTGGCGGGCTTTGGTGGCGAAGTACTGGTGGCTGAGGGAGTTGGCAACGTACGACTCCAGTGCAAGGTTGGTAACACACTACGCGAGGTGTTGTTACGCAATGTCCTGCATGTTCCTAAGGCTATTGCGAGTCTATTTTTTGTGAGGGTTGCGGAGCGCTTAGGCGCGGAGATGCTATTTCGGAAGGTTGGCTGCACAGTCATCCTTGATGGGGTCATGCACATGGTTGGAATCGCTGATCCGAGAGGGCTCTACCACGTGGAGCAGCACCCTCAGAACATTGACATTCAAGCCATGGTGGTGAAGGACAAGGAGTCGCCAACATTGTGGCATCGAAGGTTCGGGCATCTCAGATACGCCAACCTCACTCGCCTTGTCGCTGAGAAGATGGTCAAGGGCATCCATCTCAGCACAGAAGAACTCAAGAATGCATCAGGTGCACTTTGTGAACCATGCCTGGTTGCAAAGCAGCATGCTATGCCATTCCCATCATTCTCTTTTAGCAGTCAGCATCCTTGCGAGCTTGTGCACATGGATGTCTGTGGCCCTATGCGCATTGTGGCGAAGGGAGGGGCCAGGTACTTTGCTACATTCCTCGACGACTACAGCAAGCTGTCCATCATCTTTCCATTGACGCTCAAGTCAGAAGTTGCTGGAGCTGTGCGCACAGTTGTGGCCTTGTTGGAGACGCAGTATAGCAGCAAGATGAAGGCAATGAGGAGTGACCGAGGAGGGGAGTACATTAACAAGGAGTTGAAGGAGTTTTTCGCCAGCAAGGGCATACGCCACGAGACCACTGCACCCTACACACCGCAGCAGAATGGAGCAGCTGAACGCCTCAACAGGACACTCCTGGAGCGGGTTCGAGCAATGCTCAATGACACCAAGATGGAAGACAGTATGTGGAAGGAGGCGGTACTCATTGCCAACTACATCCGCAACAGGTCTCCGGTGAGCTCAGAGCAGAAGACTCTGTGGGAGCACTTCTACGGAGCCACACCAGATGTGAGTGGTATGCGTGTGTTTGGATGCACGGCATATGCATTAGTGCCTAAACAGCTTAGGCACAAGCTGGAGCCGGTCAGCCGGAAGGGCATCTTTGTTGGCTATGAACCGGGTTCCAACGCTTACAGGATCTTGCTCGAGGACACTCAGAGGATCATTGTGAGCAGAGAGGTGGTTTTCCACGAGGGATTATCCCAACCAGAAGCAGGCTTCTTTCCTGAAGATGAAGCACAGCTGGAGCATCTTGAAACAGTGGAGGCTACAGGCAAGGCCATCATTGATGATAAGGGTGAGCAGGACTCTACTGTGGCAGACAAGCAGTCGCACCTGCAGCAAGAGCACGCAGCTCGGAGATACCCAATGAGGGAGAGAAAGGCACCTGACTTCTTACACAAGGCACACGTCGCCAGTGTGCACAATGAGGAGCCAAGCACCTACGAGGAGGCATTGTTAGCACCAGATGCGGAGCAATAGCAGCGTGCTATGGACGAGGAGATTGCGTCACTCCATGCCAACAACACTTGGTCATTGGAGCAGATTCCGCAAGGAGTGAAGACCATTTCAGTGAAATGGGTCTTCAAGGTGAAGCGTGATGGTCAGGGCAACATTGAGCGCTACAAGGCAAGACTGGTGGCAAAGGGCTTCTTGCAGCAGGAAGGTGTGGACTTTGACGAAGTATTTGCACCCGCAAGTAAGCACACCACCTTCCGTGCACTGTTAGCTGTGGTTGCTGCTGAAGACCTAGAGCTGCATCACTTGGATGTGAAGACTGCCTTCCTCTACGGAGAGCTGGAAGAGGAGATCTTCATCAAGCAACCACCTGGATATGAAGAAGGGGAGAGAGGCACAGCGTGCAAGCTAATCAAGGCACTGTATGGGCTGCGACAGGCACCGCGTATGTGGCACATCAAGCTCACCAAGGAGCTGGAGGCACTTGGCATCACCGCATCCTTTGCAGACCCTAGGCTCTTCATCCATGTAGACAACAAGGTCTGGCTGCTCGTGTATGTTGATGATATCATCATCACCGCCAGGCAGGTGCACCACCTGCAGGAGACGAAACTTGCTCTACAGCAAGCATTCTCAGTTCGTGATCTTGGAGAGGCCAAGTGGTTCCTTGGCATGTTGTTGTTGATTGAGCGCGACAGGGCTGCACGTACAATCAAGATCAGTCAGGAGCAGATGGTGAGAAGACTCGTCACCAAGTTTGGGCTCACTGAAGCGAAGACTAAGAGCACACCGTTGGCACTTGGCACTGCCCTCATCAAGGCAAAGGATGAGGAGGTACTCGACAAGGCTCATTATCCATATGGTGAGCTGGTAGGCAGCATGCTCTATCTGGCAGCGTGCACACGTCCCGATGTTGCACATGCTGTGGGAGTACTTGCTCGCTACATGTCTGCACCGAGCATGGAGCACTGGAGAGCAAAGGGAGTACTACGCTATGTTGCTGGGAGCGCAACAGTTGGCATCAAGTTTGGGAGCGGGAGCATTGAGTTGGAGGGCTACTGCGACTCAGACTTTGCTGGTGACCTCAACAGCAGGAGGTCCACTACAGGCTACGCCTTCAAGCTGAACGGAGGCGTGGTGAGCTGGAACAGCAGGCTGCAGCCAACAACAGCAGCATCTACATCAGAGGCTGAGTACATGGCAGCGGCAGCAGCAGTGAAGGAGGCACTCTGGCTTCGCAAGCTCATGGCAGACTTGGAGCACCCCATGGCGTGCATCGTCATCAACTGTGACAACCAAGGAGCCATCAAGTTGTTGAAGCATCCTATCGCCTCGGCAAGGACGAAGCACATTGATGTCATGCATCACTTTGTGCGTGACAGAGTCACAAGGAAGGAGGTGGAGTTCCAGTACTGCAACACTGAGGGCATGCTGGCGGACTTCATGACAAAGCCATTGTCATCGCTCAAGTTCAAGACTTGTTGCGCAGGACTTGGCATTTGTGTTTAACTACAGGAGCAAGCGTTGGAGGTCAAGCTGCTCGCGTGGGAGTGTTGAGAGTATTCCTACATACGATCAGCATCGACCCTCCACACAGGAGTAGAAGGTTGTAAGGACGAGCACTAGGTCCGGACTTAGCAAGTTGGCGTCGTCGGACCAGACTCCGGACTCCAGACTGGAGCCTTACTAACTGCTTTGTATCTCCGCGTATACTTACTCATATTAGGCGTGTAAGAGCTTGTTTAAAAGCTCTAGTTGTAAGGAAGACAACGCAGCTTAGAGCGCGTCAAAAAGCTGAGTATAGCTTACGCAGTGCTTGCAAACGTAGACGTGTGTGTAACTGGCTGGTATAAGAACCAGCGGACAACTTGTAATAGATGAATGTGATGTGACTTGTGTATGCTCTGGTGGCGGTAGCTCTGTCTCTGTGTGTCCATGCTTGCCTTAACTACATGTGCATGCTAGTCCTTCAACAGGAGTCACCTGAAATGCAGCCGCTGCCGCCGCCACCGCCGCCGCCGCCGCCGCCGTCGATGCCTTTACCTGTGGCATGGTGTCAGATATTAGGGTTAGTAGCCCATTTTTAGGGTTGGTTCATCATCTAACCGCCATTGCAACGCTGCTGGCGGTGTCGTCAAGTCCAGCGACACCATTGACAATGTCAAGGCGTTGTGTCCGCATAAGGAGTGCACTCCCCGGGGACCAGCGGGACCAGCAGCACCTCATCACCCCGTAACAGCTGCAAGATGATGGCACTCAGGCTGTCTACAACACGCGTGTGAAGTCAAGACTTCACATGGTCTTGCGCCTGCGCGATGGTATGCAGATCTTGTGAAGACTCTCATAGTCCAGATTGTATCAGTTTATTAGTGGAGTTCAGTGACACCATCTATGCAATGGAGGCTAATACGTCGTTGAATATGCAAAGTCCCGATCATGTCGCAGCTCGCAACAACACGCCGATGGTCAGGGATAAAGCGCCTCTGGTTTGTTTAATCTGCCATGCCTTTGTCGTGAATAATGGTCGCCGCTCTCGCCTTACTAGTCACCAAGCTCGATGCCTAGAGTACCGCAACTTGTTTGCTTACACAGCAGCTTGTTGGCATCATCATGCTGCTGGTCTGCACATCATTGACTGCCGGCGCAAGTTCAAGTGCAGCAGCCCAGAGTTCTACAACCGGCAGTGCACATGCGAGCAATGTGAACTTGCCCCCTTTGAATGGCACGGGACACCCATGCCATATATGCCGTACATACGCCCAGGCACAGTCCTCCAAGGCACTGTCGTCAATCTCATCCAAGTAAGCCATACGTATCACCTCGCATCAGTTGCCACCAACCAGAACTATGTTGCGTGCAAGCACCCTTGTCGAGTTCACTGGCATGTCGAGTCCTGTTTAATTGCAGTCTGTCATACGCAGAGTCAGCTTCGTAGATGCGGACGCTAGCCTGCACACCCTGTTACAACTGTGGTCGCGGGATCGAGCACTGTGCCCCCCATGACGGTGAGTGGACATACAAGACGTGTACATGCTGTATGCGTCGGTGATGTCCGGCTCGCAGACGTTGAGTGACGCCATGTGCGCCTACACGGGCATCTGCACTGCTGACCGCATATGATTTGCAGTCCACGCCAGCACTCTGCGAGTTGAGTTCAGGCAGTGCGACAGCGCTGTCTCGACGGCGGGCCAGCGCTTGTTGGCTTGGCAGTCCTGGTGCATTGGCCAGCTGACCAAGCGTGGTATGAGGGTCGCATCTACGCCTACAACAGCAGCCTAGGTGCGCATGTTGCTCCCGGGCTGCATGTGTGACGGCAACTGCTTCGCTGATAGGCTAATTGCACGTCAGGCCGGCACAGTGTGCACTTCGTCGACGGTGACGAGCAGCACATGGTCATCGACAAGCACAACATAGTGGCCATGGTGTGCAGCAATGGTACTCGCCATTGCTTCCGCATCGGAGGTTGTCGAGTGCCTACCAACCGCAAGGCCCACCCACCGTTGCCAACTCTAACATTATGGAGCAGGTCATCCCCTACGCTGGTCACACACACTGCACAGCTGCCTAACGGAGCACCGCACAGACCCAAGGTGCTTGACATATGCTGTGGTGGAGGCGGCGCCAGCATGGGGTTGTACCGTGCTAGGTTTGACGTCACGGGCGTTGATATACTAGAGCAGCCCGACTACCCATTCAGCTTCATCCACGGCGATGCCTTAACAATTGACATCCAACCTCACGATTTAATTTGGGCTAGTCCATCGTGCCAAGCTTTTGCTCGTTGCATACTTGAGTTACAACGCTGACAGCACTCGAGCTCATGGCAACACAGCACTCTTCTGCACGCCTTGCGTGCACGCCTTCATGCTAGCGGCAAACCTTTTGTCATCGAGAACATCCCTAATGCATCTCAGTACATGACACCTAATATGGTGTTGTGCGGGACGATGTTCGGACTGGCCACTTTCAGGCACCGAGTGTTTGAGACGGTGCCTGTTGTGAGCGTGGACTTGGTTTGCGATCACACCTCCAAGCGTCTTGGAGGACTTTCCGGACACCGCACACTGGTGCAAGCTGCAACCGACGCAGGAGACACTCAGCAGATGTACCCCGTCTATAGACAGGCAGCCTCACGTGGTACATTGCCTGGGTGGAGCATGACTTTAGGCATCGATTGGGTATCAGCGGAGACAACATTAGTTGAGTGCATTCCCCCGGCCTACTCGGAGTATGTTGGCAGACAGCTATTGGTAGCACTTGGGTATGTGCTATGCAGCTCGCCGCTGTCTTGGTCATGAACATGATTGTCAGCAATGCGTAACACCGCGCTGGAGCCCAACATCAACACCAACACAGCACTGCAATTGCAGTCACACACACATGCACAACATTGGGTATATTCTACACACATACATGGATGCGCCATGACCATCCTGCTTCTCAACCTCAAACTTGCACAACACACAGCATCCTCACTCAACATCCATTTGCAACTGCCCTACATGTTATATTACATTATGCGTGCAATCAGGCACTTGCCACACATGCGCTCGTACTGTTATTGCCTACGCAATCCTAGACGGTACCTGGAAGCTGGAACATCGGAGGGCCTGCACAACCCTACAACAAGCCACTAACCCGTGACCACAACCCAGCATAATCACTCAGTTTAACAAGGGCTGCATAACAACCCTGCAGGAAAGACCGGGTAGCTCAACATGCGTACCTACAGGCACGACCTATACGGGCGCCACTGCATGTTTGTGACTAGCCAGATTTGTCGACCCCACACCGCACTTGCGATTCTTCGGCCTCATCATCAGCTCTCTCCCCACAGAGCAACACGCACACCACCCAGTCGTAATGCCTGTTCCCAGCATCAACCAGTAGCTGCCATGTTCCTCAACCCTGCTACCGAGCACATGTTCAACAGTGAATCCTAACCCGACACACAAGTTGTGCGCCATCGCATAGCTTGCATGAGAAACTCATGCAAGCAATGCACACACAACGCACCACACGCACACACGCACGCATTGTGACTCAGAGCACACTGAACTCTGGGCTATTCACCGACTCCCTCACACCACATGCTTCAATGCTACTTCATGACAAAACCTACCATGATCTGTCGGCATGACGGGGTGCCAACCGCCACCCTGCACCAGCGGTGGAGGATGGGGCAAGCCCGGATTGTCATCGTCACCATAGTCACCTCCCTGCAGAGGATGCAAACTCCACTGGCCAACCTCGAATGGAAGCCACTCAGTGTCATGCCACTGCTCGACCCAATGTCGTCTCCGCCCTGGCTCCATATCACACTCAGTGCCAATCACCCACCGTGCCAATGCGACACCGCCTACCACATGCTCCACTATCAACAGCTCACTACCAAGCCGCTGAGGAAAGCCCGCTGCGTTGCACAACCGATGATGGCTAAATCTAAAACCAAACCCACCAGGCAACTCGACATGCAACTCCCAAACACCAGCAGCGCCTGCCATAGGCGCGCCACATACACGCACTGGCCAGCCGAGAGACACCTAAGCATCAACGTATCAGCACACAGGCACGTCCGAAGGTGCACGATTATGCACGCATCCACAAGCAGCGTGCACAAAAACACTTGCTCATATGCAGTCTGATAGAAAGACTGACTGCATCGGATGGACGGCAGTTCACCGCCGAGAGCAAACAACGCAGGACAAGGCACACCGCTTGTATCACCTAGCTCTGCCATTACGCGCGCACGGACGCCCGAACAACACCGCCGCGTTGCCTCAACCACCGCCCCGCACACCTGCGCCTTCCGCCCCTCACCAGCTTTCAACATTCTGCAACCCTAACAGCGCTGATTTTCGTCGCATTTATGATGACGGCAAACAGCACCGCGCTGTTCCACGCACCACTGCCGTCTATCCACAGACGAACCACGTCTCACATACACACTTCTACAGTTTGTCAAGGGTGATGCACGGCCGACTGACAGCGGACTGCCGATGACGCAACGCCATCGATCGATACTGTCGATCAGCGCTGCCACCGCTCTCGTCGCCGTCGAAATACGTAACTTCTACAACCACATCAACCGCGACGAGCAAGTGTTGCACCACGGTCTTCAGCGGCCAGTTGGCGCTGTGCCACGCACATTTCGCCCGCCACAGCGCTGTCAGGGCCGGCACAAGCTTTGCCTGTAGCGATTCCCATTAGCGTTGTGACTGCTGCACAGCTTCGAAAGTCAACTACGTCATCCTTGAAGGTTAGCAGGCAAGCTCACACCTCACGCAATGCATTACGGTAATGCATTGGCTCCAAGCTGTGCACACCTGTCGTGGAAAGGGCTTGCAGCATGCGTTAAAGCAATATAGCATTATATGACATCTGTGCGCGATGATTACATCGGGGTTTAATTTCATCTTCATGCAATAAAAACTCTGGGGTTGATTATACAACCCTCGTCGAGCGCTTGGGAAGTCTTTCGGCCGTCGTGCAGCTCTTCTTACATAGGTATGCCATGCTAGCTATGCATTGCGGAGGTTAATTTGCATCTGCCATGCAAATGGCTGCTTGTCTTATCACACGACACGTGTAGCCATAATGCCTTGACGCTTGGAGCGATTCGGAGCCAACGGGAGTGTATGTGTTTGATATCGCCGAGTTGTAAGAACACAAAATAGAGTTGACAGACAATGTGTGGCACAATGAGGACATCACAATAGCGAAGCTCTTGATCCAAGCATTTGTGCAGACCTCTGTGGACAATTATGCCAAACTCAAAGCATATCGTGCCGATGATGACAGCTCGCAAGCAGAGCGGTTAACAAGATTTAGTGCACGCAAGACACGACATGCATATGCATTGCAATTTAAAATTTTGTGCAATTAAAAGCATGCTTATTGATGAAATCTCCGCACCAACCTGACATGACAAGGTTGTATAGGATCTCTTGCGTACAGCATACAAATGGCATGTCGCTGGCATGTTGCCTGCTGATTTTATCGGCAGGTCCAATATCTTGTGTGCGAGAGGCATCACGTTTTGGCTTGTGGTTGAGCCGATTGACATAGCCAACTACCACCGGCTCGAACTGTGGAAAAAGTGGCCTATTGGTAATTAAAATTACCTCAGGGTGAAAAAACGACCCAAGCACTACACGGTGTTCGAGCTGCAGTATAAGAAACATGATAAGATTCCATTGGTATCGTTGTCGTCTGTACAACATGTGTTGGAGGCTACTGAAGCAAACTCCTTACCTGCTGTGCAAGTTCAAGGCCTCTTTGGTAGGATATATATTAATTAAATTTGTCGATTAAAGTAATTATGAGCATCATCATGTTGATGTCATTGAAGGATTCTACCGAACACTTGTCAAAGCTGCCTTTCTCTTGTATGCTGTTAAAACTGTTTGGCATAGGCGTTTCTGTATGTTGGTTGTGGTTGTCTTGTGCATGCATTATGCAGTACTTGATATGCCGATCCCACCAATCACAATATTCATAGAGATGATGCATTTGCTGCAGCACGTGCCAATCAAAGTTGATGCATGCTGGCAGTCATATAGTTACAAACATTGCAACATTGTTGTTACATTCTTTGCACTTGAAAGCGTCGACGTTGCTCACACATTTCGCGGAACAAGCAGCATCGTTGAACCGCGTTACGGCTATACGGCTCATCTTTAGAGGAATGACATAGCACAATGAGCTAGCCACAAGACTGGAGAAACGAGACCAATAGAATGCTCGCATCTAAATAGGCTGCATGCATACTGCATGTTGCAATCACGCTTTAAACAGTCGTTGTACTTATTTTGGCATAGCCCTATAGCAAGGGGCGGGGTCACTCAGTGATTCATCAGCGTGTAGAGGTCAACAAAACCTGAGCTGATGCCGTCATCAAGAATGTACAACAACTTGTTCAGTTGACAGTCATGTTGCACATGCAACTACTTATGGCTGCAACCATAAGTGTCACATGCGACCACATTTTGCTCGAATGTTACTTTTCAATGCTTATCAACGGTGGATACGCAACACCTGTGTTGCCACAACAAGTTGATTTGTCTGTATACAAAAGAGAGTCGACCCACTTTAACAGCTTGCAGCGAGCACATTAAGTCCACATTGAATGCGTAACATGTTGATTATGGAAGGTCTTTATGATTCATAAGTTGCGCGCCGTCAATAAGCACATGCATTGAACGACAAGCAAGCAACAATAAGCTTAAGTTTTGCAAAACGTACACTTGTGGGTAGCAAATCAAAGCAGGTCGATTAATTTTGCGATAACCGCACCGTCACCTTTGACATGTTTAGCAGGCATGTACAAAATAGATAAATCACATTGAGATCATGAATTTGTACACATGTATGCGGTAACCCAAAGCTTGTCAACAAACCGTCCAACAACCATATGCGCGCATAGTTAAGTGTTAGTGTGTTACGATAGCCCTCTGGAAGGGGCTTGAATAACTATAAATCCTCATAAGAATAGAATAGCCATAATTACCACCATGGTCTTTTATGGCTTGGACGGCCGGACCCCCCGCCGTAACATAGTGTGGAATAATCTGTGTGTTGGGTGGGTAGGGGTTGGGGTGAGGTTGCAAAATTGTGTTGCGTAGTGCGCGTGTGTATTTGTATGAGCGCGTGTTGCATGCGTTAGACTTGGGTTCATGTATTCTGATGTCGTGATATACAGACGGATGGAAGCGGAAAAGCTTCGAACTTTAAGACAGATTTGCCGAATTGAGTCAATACCTTCAGCACAGCTTCATACATGCGCGCATGATGAGAATGCCAAGAATGCCAGTACGTACGGTGCGCGCTCTGCAGTTGACACCGCAATAAAACTTGTTAATTAAGCACAGCCGCGACTCTGATAAGATAAATAACCCATCGAGCCCACCAACCGCCCATTCATGTTCACCTCGTAGGCGGCGCTCAACCTTGCGGTTGTCGTCCATTCGAATTCGCAAGCCTAACTCATGCACGCAATCAATACTATCAACGCCATTTCATCCTTCTCCGCCTCCTCCTTAACCTGAATCCCGCAAGTATGTACTGGCAATAACAGTAATGTGCATATCAGTGCGGAACTTGTGCCACCATCGTAATTTAGAGCCCCACCAAGAAACATCTTTACTCACGCCGATATGCATTACAAACGTAGATGATTTTGATGACGCAATCTGCAGAGGTGACGCACCCCCTACTCACCAAGCTTTGATCTTGCCGAAGTGGATTATGTTGTCAATCCAATTAATATGGACTTGTATCTATCAATCTCAAAACCAGCATATGAAAACCAGCTTTAAGGCTAGTATAAAAGGCGTAACAATGTTTTCTGTCTTTGGTTCAGCTTATGAGCAATTGCTTAATACAGGCTGGCCGGTAACTATACTGCATTTCAGTACTATTTTAATGCAACTGCTATAACATGCTACCATAAATGTAAACCTCAAAAAATCAAACACTCTTGGGAAGGCATCCTTTATGACGTTGACATTCATGAAGAGTTACTCGTTGGCATGATCGGCACACGAGCATGGCGTTTAAACATGCTTATAAGAATGCAGCCTGCGGCTGCGCCATGTGCAATAGTGTTATCACTTAAATAACATTTCAAATGTGATGATGTGTGCGCAAGCGAGTACAACATGTGTTTGCTAGCATGTATTAATGCTATTGCAAGGTTGGTAGCCATGACATGCTTATAGCATGAGTTATTTCATGATTACCCATTGAGGCTACTGTGCTGCAATTTTCGTACAACTTTGAAAATCCGGGTATGCTACACCATATATCCATAAATCTCAACATTAATTTTCTCGTGTAGGCCTTCAAATTCCGCTTGCAACCATATATGGCACGACTATACATCATTATCACATAGTTTGCAACTTGGTGGCCAAAACAGTCCGCTTTTTGATACTTTCTACTGTACTGTTTGTAGAGAACTAGTGATGCGCCTAGTGTGTGTGTATTTGCCTCCTACATACAAGTGTGCATACACTAAGGACAAGTGCAGCGAGCACGCCAACGATAGAGACAATGTGCGACCCACTGTATTAAGCAGTATACAGTGTCTTATATACTATGCTACTAAGTACTAGTCAACTCTAGTCAACTCGGGTCAAAGTCAACATTAGTCAACACTAGTCAATGGTTAAAGCCAACGGTCAAAGTAAAAATAGACCATGGTTGACCATAACTGCCGTAACTCTCCTAACTCTCGTAACTCCCGTAACTATAAAGGTTAAGCTGATCGTACCAACTACATGTAGGCGCCGCCTATACATGTACTTCAACAAGCTATAACATTTAACACTGTTTTTTTCATAAATAGCACAGTAGCCATCCTAATGTGAAGGCCTCCCTTTGCAATACAGACACAGAGTTGTTTGACTTGTGTTTGCTTGTATTTAGGTTGCACGCTTGTACATACCGGTATGCTCATTGTGCATTTCTCCAGTGAACACTTTACATTTGTTTCTGAAAATGTCACGTGTTGCTGGACATGTCCCATGGACTTCATAAATCAGTTAATGCTCCAATCCAACGGCTTCTACCTATTCGCGCCCAGCCAATTGTAGGCTGAACATGTCAGTCCCGTGTCGGTCCCGACCGGACCTCGCCGGTCGCGACCTGTATGTGTGACATTGATGATTTGTGCTTCAGCTAAACTAGCTGAGCTAACACTAACATTTTTATGTTCGAGGGTAGACTCACCCTCTATTCTCTTAGCTCCTAGTCTTATTACGAGAGGGAGGGTGCATGCCTCTTGCTTAGCAAACTCTTTTCGGCAGGAAGAAGTCAAGGCAAGTGGGGTTGTCTTAGCTGGACATGCTGGCCGGGGGCGGCGGCAGCCTGGTCGTCTTCCGTGCAGTCGTAGGGGTCATCATCGCTGCCTGGCGGCTGGCTGCCTCTACACCTGGGACCTACCGCTGCAGCGCAGGTTGGCCGCTCCGCTCCGCCGCTCCGCAGTCGTGCTTTCATGCTTTCCATGCTCTCTACCCCACACTTGCACGCATGCATTCATTCTTGCAAGCATCCAGCTGTTGACCACTCTAGAGCTTCTCCTTGAAAGCTTGTGTCAAGTCCAGCTTGCTGTCTAAGTGCGTAAGAGTGAGGATGTGCGTGTGTGTGGGGGGTAAAAGTATATTGGTGACGCTGCGTGTGGGGTGAGTGTGCTAGCGAACATGCATCATGTAGTTGAACTGCATGCAAGTGTCAGTGAGAGAAAGAGTCGTGTGTGTTAGGGAGCACGTGCAAAGATGTATGCGCGGGACTGCATGTGTGATTAAATGGTAAGGACCGAATCTACATTAAAGTTTGTGTCTGTATCATGTCCAAGGGGGCAGCGTTTTCAAAAATGCAGGTATGTTACTACTGCGTGGGTGTCCTTTCGTGGCCATTCCGCTTGGCAACAACCATTTCTGGACATTGTTACAGTCGACAGCACCCTTACACACTATCATACTCTGTGCTGTGCTTACTAGTTATGTGTTTGCATTGTGCGTGTATCATGTCACAGAGTGTACACGAACAGTCTACTCGCTTGCATGGACGCATCATGCCATTAAGCCATTCCAACTCCGTACAGGGCAGCGCTGGGCGAGCTGCAGTGTCAATTTGCACCATCCGGCATGGCGGACTCAATCAGCATTCTCGGCGCTGTATTAGGTGCGCTCGGAACAGTTCTTTCGCTGATCAATCTGTGGTTTGGCCGCCGCGACCGCAAGCTGCAGTTGATGTTTCAGTTGAACACGCAGTACACCAAAGACATGATTCAGGCCATGTCGATTGTTTCTCGCTACAGAGACAAATACCAAGATTGTTATGTTCGCTTCAGAGTTGGCAGGAAAAGGACAGCCCCTGCAGATGCTGAAATCCAGCAAGTTGAAGACGCCCGACGCTTGCTCGCAGGGTTTTGGGACTGGGTAACAGATGTTCATGACAGCGGATCATTTCCTATTGGGTTCCTGTCTTCAAGGAACAGCACATGGCTACAGCGTGGTAACGACTATCGCGTAGCTGTTGAGCCCTTCGATATTGCTAAATGGTACGGGCGCGATAATACCACGAGACAGAACCCCCCGCATTACCTCCGCAGCCACCCAGCCGCCAGTTGTAGCCGGCCAAGACGCTACTACCTCCTGCAAGAGTTGTACTGCCAAGTGTACAATCGCAAAGATGAGACGGTGGAGAGCTCCCTTGATGAAGCTTGGAAGCAGCTTTACCCCACCCGTGTCCCACCTAGAGCAAAGGAACTGGCTGAGGCGCACAGCCTCAGCAGTGACAACCGTCAGCCAATGATGCTTCGCTGGAAGGATAGCCTTAACCAACTAAGGATAGCTATGCGGCAAATGGTTGGTAGCCTGTGACAGGGGTGATGCGGCTGCGCCATGCAACTTGCACGTGCATGATCACACATGCGCATAGGGTTAACAGAGACTTGCCTTCATGTATAGTATACAAGTGTCGAGTAAAGTTTTGTTACAAGTTGTGAGACGCACACCTCAAGAACATCATAGCATCTTATATGCATTGAATATTACATTGTGAAGGGGATGGGACATCATGTGTGATGAACCTGTTCACCCTTTCTGGGGTGGAAACTAAGCACAGTAATAGCTGTTGTTGTTACACTAACAGCCAGCGCTGCACGCTTTCAGTCAGATCGCTGTCATGGAAGGCAGGTTTGGGGAAAGGTATGGCCTCTTCCAGGATATGGCAATGCAAGCGCTGCTATTGTACGGCGAGCGCTGACCGCTGTCCTTGGAGCAGATCCCTCTGGTGTTCATTATGCCAGAGCCATAATGGCAAACGTGGTCCCCTACTGCAGCTCCCACCATCATCATCATAATCAATGCACCAATGNGGGGGGGGGGGGGGGGGGGGGGGGGGGGGGGGGGGGGGGGGGGGGGGGGGGGGGGGGGGGGGAGGGGGGGGAGGGAAGCTTGGCTCAGCTCAGGCCACCATGCGTCGGAGTGTACATTGTTTCCCAAACTAGCCACAGCTAGCTTCCCCAAATTGCGAACCGGCTTGCTCATCGGCTGATCTTGGTCGCCAGACCGCCTTGCGTGCGCCCTACATTTCCTATCAAGACTCGCCCATCTACCTAGCCTTGTGCCTATATGCTTGACATGGGCACACTTGAGCTCACACGCTTGGCACAGGGCAGCATTCCTTGTACTGTAAACTGGCAGTGCGTGGACTATGACTTCACTCACAGACACTCAACGCACGCGCACCCACTTAAAGACACCGACCTACACACATGTTGCTGACACTGCAGGCGATGGTTATGGTGTTAAGCACCTGCTGGTGTACTGACTGTGACGGCTATATGTCAGGCGACCCACCCAATCGCTGAATACACCACCCGTGGCAAGGCTTGGTGCTCTGACTACAATGGCAGTCGCATCTCTTGGTCACCAGTGGGTGGTCCAGGGCTGTGTAGCCTTCCCACGCTGCAAGGAGCAGAGCAATTTGCGCAGTTTCGAACACATCTTGCACCGTCGCCAAGGCTCGTCATGTTGGCTATGCTTTCAAGATCTGCAAAGCAGTTGCTATTGATCAGGATCACGACTACGGCAAGGCCACAGCCCTGCACAGACGGGCGCTGGCGAGTTTGAAGCAAAGCTGGGGTTCGACGGGCCCGACAAAGCGACAGCTCTTGACAACACAGTTGGCGGCGATAGAGTTCTTGTTGGACGAGGTGTACTGCAACCGCTGCTCCAAGGACATTGGTCAGCGCAAAACCGCACATTGGCAGCGTGTGTAAAGAGGCCTCTTTCAAAGTTGTCCGGAGCCTGCCTGTCTCGACAGAGATCTCACTGAACGTGTAGGGCGCTGGCTGGTTCTTAGTGTATCACATGTACAACTTCGGTCAAGTCACACCCCCAACAGGGTGGGCCAGGATGTCCCATCCTCTTCACATGAAGGCACACAAACTGCTATGGAAATGATGTGTGTGTCATTGTCTGGCAGCACTGTACTCTACACTCGTGCACTATACATGATGGCAAGTCTCTATCCATGGAATGGTGCGTGTGCAACCACATCACCCCCTGGCATAGGCTACCAACCAATTGCTGCACAGCTATCCCTAGATGGGTAAGGCTATCTGATAAGCGATGCATGATTGGCTGACTATACACTACAAAAATATTGCCTGTTTCAGACATCAGAATTTCAGCTGTGTGCAGCTGACATTCAGTCGTAACGGAACTGAATTGCAGCACATTGGTAGCAGTCAGACATTAAAGACTGAAGGCGCAGCTGAACTTGAGATGCTAAGGACTGACCTTGTCACCTGGCCTTGACTCAGATCAGACTTTTGGTACTCACATTCAGCTGCGCAGCTGAATGTGAGTATTCATTCGATGCACGAACGCCTAATGTAAGTTGTTAACAACTAGCAACTGAATGCAAGTTGTGATTGCGAATTAAGCGCATTCAGAGCGCGTGAGTTTCAGCACAAGGCCCATAACAAACAATGATCAGTCACTCGTTGATGCTCGATTGCAAGTACACATGTTGTCCTTGCCCTTGCTATTGCTATCAACTGGCCTGCTGTTGACAGTATCTTGTCGCAATGCGCTGCATGTACTGGCAGCGCTACCAACACCAGCCCACACGACTCCACTCAAGTGCTGTCGTCGTCAAGTTCGTCTCCTAATTAGCGGACAGCTAGTTTGCCTGTGAGCTCTTGTGACTAGTCAAGCGTGTCAATGACTTGTGTGAATGCACAAAACATGCATGTGTGTAATTGGTTATACAACCAACCAGTCATGGCGTTCAACCATGTACCTGTGTCGCTGTCCTCCTCCATCTCTTCTTCACCTTCGCCGACAGCTGCTGCATCTCCCACCTTGAAGGCTTCGCGCGCTTGTCGCAGTAGTTTATCACGTGCGCAAGCAGACATTGAAGAGCGCCTCTCCTCCGCATCAGCAGGAGGAGAGGGATCCTCCATGCGAGGCCTCACCGACTTGATGAATGCCACTCTCGTGGCCACCTCCTTCTCAAGCACTATCAGCCTGTCACAGTTTGCCACAGTCGGCATGGCAAAGAACACTTGCCCTGTGAGGCGATCCGCCTCAATGTAGGGCTCCTCTTCCTCCTTGAAAAACTGGTTTCGATGCACCCAGAACCTCCCCGTGTCTGTGACTGAGGATTGTTGGTTTTTAAATTGCTTCTTGAACCACTTCACGCGGCAAAGTAACAGCTGCATCAATAACGCACCTCAGCACAAAGTTCCATGTACGTGAAGGTTGGAAGATACATGCAACACTTCTCACCTCAGAACCGAGAAACTCTATGTGGAATATGTTGAGCAAAACGCCCCAAAAAGGTAGGATCGCTCGCACAGGTTGGTTATCATTGCGGCGACTTACATACTCGCATTGAAACCCCGCCTCCACACCACAGTCAAAAGTTACCTTGTCTTTGTCCTTATGTGCTGTCCTGTAGTGCTTGCCCTCAACCGTCATGTGTGAGTACGCGCTGCACTCAGCCGGGCAACCCAAGAACATGGCACAGGCCTTGGGGCTATACTTGTGCAAGAGATCCGGCTGTTGTTGCAACATCGTGGCAGCATCAATATCATCCTTTTCAGACCCATTGCGCAAGTGCTTGCCGTGCCTATCGCGCTGCTTGACTTGACTCTGTATACGCAGTCTATTCACTTCATCCAGTAACCTGGCAACATACATGTACAGTCTTAGGTTTTGCCACACACCTGTACATGCCAAACATGGTTAACCCCTGAGTTGATCACACTTCGCACTCACTTGTGTAAGTCTCCAACTTCGGGGAAGTTGTTGCGCACATAAAGGTTGATGAGCTGCCTGTGACGCTCACTTAAGCGCCACTTGCGTTTGGTGCCGAGGGGAATAGGCATAACATCAGATCTGTCAAACAGTCGGACTCCGGCAGATGGCCATATCTGCTTCATGGCGCTACTGCAACACAACAAAATCTCTTCCAACTCTATGGACATCACAATGCTTGCTTCGGGGTCTTTCCGACTCGTTGCCTGCACACAATGTGTTGAACTCAAGAAGGTACTAGACTAACCATTGGCTTGAAGTAGCCTCAACAACTGCATACCTGCTGGCGTATATCTTGCATTCGTCGCTCAGCTCCAAACATCCAGGTGCCTCGTACAGGACCAAGTTTGCGGAACTGTTGCATTGAGTGCAGCAGCAGGTGCATGGAGATGTTGAAGATGCCGCGAGGGAAGTCTCTCTCTAACAAACACAATGCCTCCACCAACTCCACTTCCAACTCATCTAGATCCTGCTTCTGTTTAGAGACCCACGGTGAACCGACAATGGATAAGGCATCGCATAACTTCACTAGAGTAGTTCTTTGACGGGGTTGTAGCTTTTGCGATATGACTGCTGGAAGCAAAATTGTGCCTGCAATGTAAGAGAAGTCACACTTGCAGGAGCTCTACGGCACATTGGCTGTGCGCACGACTGTGTGCGGTTGCTTGTGCGCGTGACAACCACATGTATACCTGTAATTACATACCTATGTTGTGCCAGTTGTGAGTCTTTGCCTTGTATCGCCCCCCTCCCGAGAGCACACCAGCCAATGCTCGACCCCCGAATCCGGAAGGGTAACGCATGGGGACCCATGTTTGTCGGACTTGCTCCATTTCCTGTTTTGTAAACACATAAGGTGCAGGTGGCCTAACATAGTACGCCTCTCCTTGCCGGTTTGTCTTCATGATTGGCCATAGCTCCTCTATTACACCTCTCTCCATGAACTCGTACCTGTAATGCAATCAACCTTAGCATTGGCCTGTTTCAAATCTCTCACTTACAACGTGTCACCTGTCGCGCAATGTGTTCCCTTCTTTGCCTGTAAGACACAAGTCAATCTTCTTGATGGCGTTTGAAAGGCAGTGCATGCGGTCTATTAGATGGCCCGGGACATGATTCCAATAGGGCAGTAGAGCAAATGGCGAGATGCCTTTGACGCCAGTTAGCACTGCGGGGTGCTGATTAGCTGGCCCTTCGTATGTCTCTCCAGCAATCGCTGCGCGCATGACGTCACCATTGGAGAAAGGAGCTGGAGGTGGTGCCGTCTCTGTTGAGCCCCATCCGGTGCTGAGCCTAAATGCATGACCTTCTGGCAAGCAGCGACGATGGTTCATAAACACGCACTTTCTTAACCAAGAGACGTATTCCCCTTGGTAGTTTGGACCGCACACTATGCAGGCAATGCGACCACAGATCTGTCTACCAGCTGTTTTACCAAGACCTGGATAATCATGTAAACAAGTCATCAATATCGCCTTCACTGTGAACTCAGCTGGCAGGCCTGGTGCTGGCGCCACGTCATGCACCACCACACCTTCATCCCAGAGGCGCATGAGCTCCTTCACGAGTGGCATGATGTACGTGCTAAGGTTTTTTGGCTCTCCAGGGCCTGCTCAATGCAACATTGCAAAACTTCAATGGCATGCTGCTGTGCGTGTTTGCGTGTTTGCGTGCGTGAATGCATGCGTGCGCGCGCGCGCAACTTACCAGGTATTATACCTACAGTCCACATGTATTCTCGCTTGAAGGTAAGCCAAGGAGGAATATTGTAACAAAAGACTGTCAAAGGCCACATTGAACACGTGCTCTGAGCTGAAGGACCTCGTTTGAAAGGGCTGACCCCATCAGTTGAAAAGCCCAAGCGTAGGTGGCGCGGTTCTTGCCGTAGCTCAGGGTATAAATCTTCAAGTTCCGTCCAGGTAGGAGAATCGTAGATGCTCCTCATCCATGGGTCGCTGGAGCGGTTGCGTTTATGATAGCTGAGGTTTGCTGCAAAATGTCGGAGGCGAAAGGCGCGCTTGATGCGTGGTATGAGCGGCATGCAGTGATAAACTTTGCGAGGTTTTTGCTTATCCATGGTGCCTTTGAACCTGTGGTGCAGGACAACATGTCTGAGCTGGTACAAGTTAAGGTCAAGGAAGCACATGCAACATGAAGACGCACCTCGGTTCGTTGCACTGCGGGCAGACCTCCTTATCTTCGACCTCACCGGCAAACAGAACGCAGTCATTAACGCACACGTCGAACTTGATTGTGGGCAGGGCAATGTGCTTCAGAGCATGCAGCAACTGCCGTTTGCTTGTGGGAAGTAAGTTGTCGGAAGGTAGCATGCATGCGTGCAAGAACATCGCCAGCTGATCCAGACCCTCTGCACTCGATTGACTTTTAAGTTTGTGAATGAGAAGCAGCAGAGAAGCCATTTCCATTGACAAGCTGCTATTCTCATACAACGGTACTTGATGAAGGTGACTGAGATCTTCGGCAAACAAGTCCACATGGTCTTCACCACCTGCCTGCTTGAAGTCCTCCCCTAGCCACTCCTCTGCTGCTCCCTCTTCCTGCTCCTCTTGAAGTCCATCGTCATCACGTGTGCAATCCCCAAGTACGCTGCAAATTACATAAGTTAGCATGCGCATGCGTGTCAGGCAGTTCATGACGCCGTGTGTAAGCCGCCAAATTCACATCAGACCTGTCAAGCCATCGTGTGTGGTGTTCACCACGCTGCTTGCTAGTCTCATCCACACAAGCTTCGCTGCCGACTTTGTCATCAGTGTCGTGCCGCGCGCCTCATTTTGCACGCCAGGATCCTCACAACTTGCTAATAACGGTACCGCTGTCACACGCTCGCCTTCAACTGCTGCGGCTGGCGAGGTTTCATTGTGCGCAGGGCTGAATGAGGCTTCAGTTGGCGGCTATCACAATGCGCTGTTTGTTAAGCGTAATCAACTCTCACCCACGTACTCACCCAGCACAGATGCGCGCGCACACACATGATCCATGACAACCACGACAGCACACAAACCTGCCAACGTCCATGTTGTTGAAAATGTCTCCACTGTTGCCGCAAGCTGATGGCATCCTTCAATCCTCTGCAAAAGTTTGCACATGCAATACACTTTGGCGAACGGCAACGAGGCCCTCCGGACGGTCGACTGCATATTCCCAAGCCCTGTCGAAATCATGTCGTGCGTGTCACACAAGTGTTTCCTAGCCATTGCTCAATTGCAATTCAACGCTGTGGCAATGGTATGTTAGAGATTCCAGAACCATGACATGCACACGCATGTCCATACAGAGAGCACCCGCACACACCTGCAAACACAAGCGTCCCTCCTCCCCTCCCCCCCCCCCGCGCGCGCATGCGCACACGCACCTTGGACCACTACTTTCAGCTGTCAAGGCTCATGGGCGCGTCGAAGCTGATGCCCTCCGGCTCAAGCAGCATTCCTGCACATGCACGACAATTACAACAGAACGCAGGTATGCGTATGTGCTCGAGCTCCTTGCCGTATGTGTTTGTCGTAGTTGCAATGTCTGGGTATGGGTATGGGTACTTACCTGTTAATGAGATATTAACTGAACGGCACGCACGCACGAACTGCACGCATTAGCATGTGTAAGTTGTACTTATATCTTACAGCAATCGCAAATAACAATTCGTTTCCCCTCCTGTTAACAGGCCGCACGCAATCACCAATGACCACGCGCTCTACCTTTACTGCACCTGCTGAGAGTGCTCCCGCAGTACCACAAGCTGTTCGCTAGCACCTGTGTGTGAACGGAGAAGAGGCACATGTGTGTGCGTGTGCGCTTGTGTGCACGCATAAGCGATAGCAAAACTGTTCGTCAGCACCTGTGTGCGTGCGCTTGTGCACGCATGAGCATGTGTGTGCGCTTGTGCGTGCGCGCACTCAGCAGCATGCGTGCGGGTGCATACACATTTGCATGATGTCACTGATTGTGCTGTGCAGCATAGTAATATGACACAGTCAGCAGTGATAGACATGTACTAGTCTACTAGCATAGCAGTAGCATAGCAAAAACATGCTCAAAATGACAACACCGGAGCAGTCAACACGCTACCTACCAGTGTCTTCCGCCTGTCCGCTCTCTCCGCATAATTCTCTATGCCTCCCACCGCCACTCCCGCTGCCGCCAGCAGACCCAGCATGTTTATCAATACTACATCGCATGCCATGCAGGACTTGTGATGGGACTGTTCTCTATGCCTCGCTGCTCCCCCCGCTGGCTGTTCTCTCCCTTCCTCTCCGAGACCCGCGCAATCCCACTGTCTACGCCTATCCAACCACTCTCCTCCTTCCCCTCTATGCCTCGCCGCCGCTTCCAGCGCCGCCGCCGGCGACAACCCTGCGTACCGCGTGCATGCCGCCGCTGTTGTCGTAGCAAACCCTAGGGCCATAAAAGGGGCTATAAAAGGGGCTATATACTTAGGTATTACTGTTAGCGAAAAACTGACTGCAGTGCATGGCCGGCTACACATGCATGGGAAGAGCCCAGCGCCCAAGGCAGCATACAGAACAGCATAGAGAGCAACAGTTTCAGCTAGCAGGCAAGAGCAGGCGGCACTAGCTAGCAGGCGGCAGTTGCTCTACGAGTAGCAAGCTCTACAGAAGTTGCTAACAGCAGGCGGCACTAGTAGCAAGGCGGCAGTAGTAGCAAGCAGCTAGAGCGACTGCAAGCAGCAGTAGAAACCAAAGGTGACACTGGCAAGGGGGCATACTTGTACAAGAGCTAGTTAGAATGCAGTTAGTGCTAGCCAGATTTGTGCTGAACAGTCTGTCAGAGTTTCAGGCAATCAGCCCTGAAAAAGTAGAGGAGGCCAGACGAGTGATTGCAGCAGAAGATGAGAGAAGGAGAAAGCAAGCTGCGCAAGTGCTTCAGCTAAACGCACAGCTAGCTGAGCGACAACGTGCCGAGCAGCAGCCTGCAAGCTCCTCGCACCGTGTTGCTCCAGTCACTCGTCACGAAACAGGTGAACAGGCCTAGGCTTCATGCTCAGCAATGTCAGGCAAGATTGCAGTGCATTATCCAAGCAGCCTGCTGATCTTGAGCACTAACCGCTGAACACAGTGTTAACCATCAAGTGACTGCTTACTAAGCAGTAACTGCCCGACACTAATGTTGTTGGTTAAGTGCTAGCTAGCTTGGGTCTGTTGGTGCCACCAGTGTGCATAGCTAACCTTGTACATGTAGCTAACTTGGTGGAGTTGCTTGCTAGCTTTGTCCATTGGTACCGATTGTATGCTTCTTGCACTGTTTGCTGCCTACACTATCAGTCATAAGAGTGACAATGTTGCTTGCTACTTCAAGTAGTAAGCATCAACAACATTGTCAAGTTGATGCGTTCCTGTACATGCCAATCCGCAGCTACAGCATGCTTTGCTCACCAATGCTTTGAAATTCGCAACACCGACGGTCACAAGAGTGACATGTTGTTGCTGCTTGCTACTTGAAGTAGCAAGCAGCAACAACATTGTCAAGTTGATGTACATGCTTATCCGCAGCTACAGCATGCTTCGCTCACCAATGGTTTGCCATATGCAGCACCGACGGTAACATCTAGTGAGCACCATGAAGCTGGGCAGCTTGATGAGCACAAAGACGAGGCTTGGAGAG
>RHPI01002619.1:62069-118211 GCA_009103225.1 Chlorokybus atmophyticus | reverse complement strand
GTGCACGTGCATGAGCTGAGTTGTGTTGATGTGGCACACAGAGGCCCCAGCTCATCCAATTCGGCACACTCCTCTACGCCATCTACCCAGACCTCGCCACAGGCGCCATCAGGTAAACAAACAACACGCCCACCCACCCCCACATACCCACCCACATACCCACACCAACACAGGGTCCTTCGCTCCTCTTCCCCTCTGACTGCCTCTTCATGGGCGTTGGCCTCCACGCTGCCCGCGCCGACCGTCACGTTCTCCACCGTCGGGGCGGCCGTGTTCGGGAATGCGCTGTACATTGGGTGGAGGTGAGAGTGTGCGAATGTGTTGGTCAGTGAAGGGTAACAGCAACAATTACTACAACAATGGTAATGGACTTCAGGTTGGGCTCCTCCACCACCGCGGGTCAGCTGCGCCTTGCCTCCACGACGACCGGAACCACATGGAGCGCACCTCTCAACATCGGCACGGAGAACTCCCTCAAGGTATGTATCTCTCTCTCACTCTAACTCTCCCACCATCACGCTCACACAAACACACACACACACACACATGCACGCCCAAATGCAGGGTCCTGCCCTGGCCTCCTTCAAGGGCCAGCTGTACGTCTCATACGTCACCGACGTCCTCCCATCCTTCCTCTACTACAAGGTGATCAGTGTGCGCGTGTGGCAGGGGTTGTTGTTGTTATGGTTGCTGTTCTCGCACATGTGTGTGATACACTTGATTGGTTGGTTCGCTTCTTTGCTTCGTCTCATGATGGGTTCGTGTCAATCACAACCACACAGAGCTCGGCCACCCCTGCCACAGCGACCAGCTGGGCTGCCGGTACCGCCCTCAACGCTGTAGACACCTCCGCCAACCACCTGCAGGTGTGTATGTGTCACCCCCCCCAAACTCGCACGCATCTCTTCATGCTACACACACGACCTCTGTCGACACACACTCACACACAATTTGTCTCAGACCGTCACCGTTCCTGCCCTCAAGCCCGGCGCCTTTGAGCTCCGCCTCGTCTTCAACGACGCCAACGGACCCAACCGCATCTCGCAGGCCACAGTGTACTAGGAAGGAAGAGAGAGAGAGAGAGAGAGAGAGAGAGAGAAAGAGTTGTATCAGTGGATGTATCAGTTTTGAACTGAGGAGCTGGGCTGGAGGAGCTTGGCTGACGAATTTTGCCTCGTGATTTTTGGCGGACATGTGTCGACAGGCCTTTTTGTAGTTGGCTTGGCTGTTTTTTTTGTATCGTTCTGCATTGTAGGGGTACTTAGTCATTCATTCATTCATTCATTGGCACTGTAGTTGGTAGCTTGTGTATATACGTTTCATCGCATTGTTCTTGATTATCAATCAAGCATTCTTTCAGCCCTACTTATGTCTCCCTGTCGCGAATGTTTACCTGACTACTTGAATATTGCATTGCCATGCTTCTGCTGCTGTGTGTGCATACTTACTTTGTGGTAATGACCTATCGTGATGCAGTTGTGTGAAAATATGTGCCACGAAACTATTCCCCGTGCTGCTCGATAAATGCCAATCATCACTGATGGCTGTCATGCTTCCATGCTGATATATATGCTTGTTGTACATATACCAGCTGAACATAGTCACATCGTCCTGAGCATGCAGACAACATGTGTTGTTTTCTAAAGCAGGTATTTAAAGACGTGTCCTTGACTACCTTGGCGTGTTTGATGACTGTTACATGCAGTGTTGGTTGTGCAACTGCAGAACCACATGCAACTTTGCAACAGATACTCACACTCAGCACAACGCCTTTAAGTGCATGCACACAAGGCTGCGCGTGTGCGTACATGTCCTGCAAGCAGCACACACTTGTACAAGCACACGCAGTTATGCACCTAACAGTGGCTCGCACGCACACACGCACAGTTCTGAAGCACGCTTGCAAACGCATAGCGACTACGAGCTGCGCTGTCCACACACAGTACCATACCCCGTACCATACCCCTTATATACACAACAACAACGGACTTACACACACAGCCACAAGCAGTCACCAACTGACACACTCAATGATACCCACAGCAACTATGAACTGCACACTCAACAAACAGCCTACGAACAGGCACACACATACCCACACGCAGCCACAAACAGATGCACACATTGCAAAAAAGTCTACATACTTCGCTTAATGCAGGTGTGTGACTTTGGTTACCGAATGGTGCATTGTGTGTGGCATGGTAGGAGTGGGGGCTAGGTGGAAACAGATACATGTACCAGCATCACAGGTGATGTGCTGGCTACTCGTAACGTATGCCATCATTGTCGATGTGTGGTGATTGGACTGGTGTTGTAAGGTGGGCCCGGGTCTCATGGCTTCTTCGTGTTGTTATCACCGCGATACACTCTGTGGCTGTTGGCACTGTGTGCGAGCATGCCACGTATGCTAGCACATGCGTAATGCATGCCCATGCAAACTCAACTACTCTGTATGCCGCATAGAGTGTAGTTGTGATATGTGCGGCACACACATACCAGGAACACACAGCACTCACACAATCGTATGCACACAAACACAAAGACCATCAAAATACACACACAGCCCAGACAATATGCACACAGTATCTGAGTGAACGCACACTACAGCACAACTGACACACACGCATCAACCGACATGACAAATGGCATACGCGTAGAATCACATGTCATGTGCCGGCTGCGTGCAGTGTATAAATGAAGGAATGGGGAATTCGCGTGTGTACGCGCTTCCACTCGCATTTATGGCTTGACAGTAGTGATGTCGACCCACACACATGCGCTGCAGCTTTTGGCCTGAATCACAGAAACTCTATTATGGATTCACAAAGCGTTCAAACAAATACCACACAGCCATGCCTATCCTCAGACACCAACACGCACGCACATCAGATATCAACTTACTAATTCACATTGATACGTCTCCTCTCCCGCTAGACTTGCAAAGCTACTAATTGACGCAAAATGCCCAATTGCATGCAAAGTTGCACGAATTGACATAACTCAGCCATTTAAAAGGGGCAATACAACTTGGTGCAATGTTGCGCTTGTCCGATCAGCCACGGAGGCATGCAGTTGTGTCACTCGCAGGTGATAGCGCCCAACACCCAAGACACCAAGTCAACTGACCAATGAGATACATGCACCCAAGACGCGAAGCAACCATGAGGCACTATACAAGCTGTGTCTTCCATTATTAAAACATGCTGGCAGTCTCCGCAGAGAATGCCTGAACCAGACTACAACAACCCCGCATGTCCTCGCACATTATACGCAAGCAGATGCGCAGTTGCGGTTGTCGAGAGCTGCCAACTAACCATCCCCAACGATGTAACTTGCACAGCAGCTACTGTTGAGTCAACACTCCTTTTGAGCTGCAAGACACTCGATCAGAATCGGATTCCATCAAAGGGACACCAATTCACCGCAAAGGTACAACTGCATGATGTAGCGCCTACCTCGGTATTGTTCCTGCACGCCGCGGGTCAACTTCTGTTGCCCTCCGCAAGGCGCGCGCAAACGCCTTGAAAGTGGCTTCAATGATGTGGTGAGAGTTGCGACCAGCCAACTGCAATGGTGAAGCAGCATCAGTGTTGGGCAACACGACACAATCACTTGATGCAAATCAACTCCGGCTGACCCAACCAGCAAAGTCAGAAAGCCACATGCTGGTAAAACTCTGCTCTGTCATACCTGTCTGATATGCAGCGTCATGCCAGAGGTGTTTGCTAGAGACTGGAAGAAATGCTCGACGAGCTGCAGACATCAGTAAAGCATATGTAAGCAACAGAGTGCGCCAGATGCACAACACACACAACGAGTACCTGTGTATCGTACTTTCCAACATGTGATGTAGGGATGTTGAGATCATGACTCATGTGCGGCCTACCGGACAGGTCCTGCAAGCAGCATCAGGTTGTCAGCATGCATATTGAGCCAATAAGCCCAAGGCTAACTCCCGCAGACGGTGCCCCAGCAACCTTACCAGCACAACATGCACGAGCGCCTCATCGAGAGGTGCTGAGAAGTCTCCGAATCTATGAATACCCTTTCTGTCACCAAGCGCATTGGCCAGGGCCTAATTACAACCACACATTAATGGCCACAGACATGCATACAACTGCTTGACTGAGAGGACCTAGTACATGGCTCATCGTCACTGCCGACAACTGCTTTACCTGGCCGAGGGCAAGAGCAATATCCTCATTGGTGTGGTGGTCATCGATATGTGTATCCCCTTGAGCTCTGACCACTAAGTCAAACAGCCCATGCGATGACAATTGCTGCACAGCATATAAGAGGCATTCAAGTCAAGTTGTGGCGTATCATGCATGCAGCTGCCATGCAACATCTGCTTCACTACCATCAGCATCCTCATGAACAACAATGTGAGTACAATGGTTTGAAACCAACTGCTGCCAGAGGCAATGCACGTACGTCAATCATGTGATCCAGGAAAGGGATGCCAGTGTCAGCTATGCATTCACCGGTGCCATCCAAATTGATAGTCACTTCCACAGACGTCTCCTTTGTCTTGCGGTGAACGGTACTGACACGCTTCTTAACGTCTGCATCAAGAACATAAAGTTCTCAGTTTGGTGCAAAATCGGGACAGGGAACACTTGATATCAACAGAGCTGCTTGCTGGCAAATAGTTTTTGTGCAGTGGAGTGACCTGCAGCAGAGACAGCCCAACACCAGACACATAACGGGCAAATTAACAACGTCATTTTGCGCATCTACCATATACAAATGTTGAGAGACACATGTACGTCGACAGTGCAAAAATATTATACAACACTCTGTACTACAAGCACCTGTCAAAGGCGAAGCAGCCACGTCTGTAGGTCGTTCAGCTTCCAACACGGCGGATGTTTGCACTGGCTGCCAGCAGCGCTGAGCGCCACTAGTAGGTATGGACACAGCGCCAACGCTGACGTTGCTCCCGTAGAAGCTAGACCTGTGCTGCCTTCCCCTCCTTGGTGCATGCGGCGTGGCAACCGCTGACTGCCGCCGCCCGCTGGTGGAGGCAGCAGCAGACACCACAGAACGGGAAGAAACCACAGCAGCAGATGCAACGGAAGCCATCTTGACCTTTGAAGCACGCCACCAGACACCGACGCCGACAACGCCACCACCACCACCACCGCCACCGCCGCCGCTCCCGCCGACAAACCCTAAACGGTCTTTTTTATTACAGCATCCGTAATTCACTGCTGTAGTGACGGGGTGGTAATTGATTCACCACTGGCGAATCACTTTGAAGGTTGATTCGCTGCTCGCGGCTGACCCCGCGGCCACGGCGTTTCTTCACTGCGGCGGTTTGTTGATTCACTGTTTCCATGGTTCAAACTAGGCCACGGTAAACAGCATGCACGCATTTTCCCGCCATTTGCTGTCTACACAGCACTTTCAAGCGGCGGCGGCGGCGGCGACGGCGGTGGCGGCGTTGCTGGCCGTGGCGTCATTGTGGTTGCCGTCGTAGCGTCTGAGGATCTTGCAGAGTCAGGAGACGGGTGTTTTTTTTTCTCTTCCACGTTTGGCTTGGTTTCTAAGGGCATTTCTGGAGGTCAGCAGGAAGGCGGGAGGGGTGGTGAGTACAGGACTACCCTACCCTAGCTTAGCGTAGTCTAGCGTCGCCTGGCCTGGCCTGGCCTGGCCTCGTAGGCAGGGCGGCGGAGAGGTTTAGGGTCTTTAATGGGTGTGAGGGACGAGGAGGACTACCCTGACGAGGCGGAGGAGCGTGTGGTGAACGAGGAGTACAAGATATGGAAGAAGAACACGCCGTTCCTGTACGACCTGGTGGTGACGCACGCCCTGGAGTGGCCCAGCCTCACAGTGCAGTGGCTCCCAGAACGCACCGAACCACAGGGCAAAGACTACAGCGTCCAGAAACTCATACTCGGCACACACACCAGCGACAATGAGCAGAACTACCTCATGCTGGCTGAGGTGATCACTGTTACAGGATGCTTCCTTGAGACTTCCTTAGGGCATGCATGCTAGTAGTTGGTTTTGTTCGCACCTGCTGGCATTTTATTTCACTTCAAAGCAGTGCTGCGCTGCATTCTGGTTTCAAGCGAGGCATGCATGCTGTTAAATAACAAACTGCCGAAGTTGCCTTTGAGGCATGCATGCTCGTATAGGTTTACTGCATTAGCACTGAATGTGGTATAGCCTTCTTTAAGGATGGTTGTACGTGCTTGGATTAGGTCTGTTGGTACGTCCGTTATGACAGCAAGGCGCATAGGCAGCTGCAAAGCTTGATAGGCCAAGAGGTGATGGTATTCGTGTAGAGGGGTTGCATTGACATGTGTGTTGATAGCTCCTCTTAAGTCCCGGATTGCAGAATCGGCTCTGCTACTGTATCAGCTTGTTATAGGTTTCACCTGGCACAATACTCTGTGCTCTAAGTTTATTTGCAGTTTAGTGTTATGTTGATATTTTTGATCCGCTCACATTGTGGAATGTCTATCAAGCCAGTGCAGAGTGTTGGTGTTCAACCCCGCATTATGTGTCTCCTTTCATTCAGGTGCAACTGCCCTTGGAGGACGCCGAAGTAGATGTCCGCGGGTACGACTCTGATCACGGAGACCACGGCGGTTTTGGTGCGGGTGCTGCACGCGTGCAGGTTGTCCAACAAATAAACCACGATGGAGAAGTTAACAGAGCACGCTACATGCCACAGGTAAGAATTGATCAGCTCAAGTTCAATCACAAGACTGTACCACTTGATGGTTAAACTTCTGTTTTGCGCATAGAACCCTTTCCTGATTGCCACCAAAACCGTCAGTGCGGAGGTTTATCTGTTTGATTACACGAAGCACCCGTCAAAGCCTCCTCCAGAGGGTGGTTGTAACCCGGACTTGAGGTTACGGGGCCACAAGACAGAGGGCTACGGCCTCTCTTGGTCCCCTCACAAACAAGGCTACTTGCTTTCAGGATCAGATGATGCACAGATTTGCATATGGGACGTATCAAGGTGAGGCTCGGTAGACAGTTGCTGCAAGCGTGTATCTGTGCCTGTGTGCGCCTTTGTGCATGCACACATGTAAGTGTGCACCTGCATGCCACTGCATGCGCACGTGTGTGTGCCCATGAGCGCGCGTCTCTCATGGTTAGGATTGGGATTGGGCCTGTTTTCAGTTTTTACCTTCTGTTGCAGTGTGGGGAAGGCGAGCAGAGCACTGGATGCACTGCACATATACCAAGCTCATTCTGGGGTGGTTGAAGATGTGGCGTGGCACATGCGGTCAGAGCAACTTTTCGGCTCAGTAGGTGATGACAAGCAGCTGATGCTGTGGGATTTGAGGCGAGACACCAATGCGGGGCCAACGCACAAGGTCGAGGCGCACTCCGGCGAAGTTAACTGCCTATCATTCAACCCGGTGAACGACTTTCTGCTTGCAACTGGCTCGGCCGACCATACTGTTGCTCTCCACGACATGCGCAACATGAAGCAGAAGCTGCACACCTTTCAAAACCACACCGAAGAGGTGTTCCAGATCGGGTGGAACCCAAAGATGGAGACCATACTCGCCTCATGCGGGGCCGACAGGAGGCTCATGGTGTGGGACATCACGCGCATCGGGGCAGAACAGACCCCCGAAGATGCCGAGGACGGGCCTCCTGAGCTGCTTTTCATCCATGGCGGGCACACTAGCAAGATCTCAGACTTCACATGGAACGCCAATGATGACTGGGTTGTGGCGTCCGTTGCTGAAGACAACATCTTGCAGATCTGGCAGATGGCGGAGAACATCTACCATGATGATGACGAAGATATGCCGGTGGCTGCCACTGAGTCATGACAGTAAGTATTCTGGGACTTGCAGAGGCGAGAGAGTATGTCAGGCGGTTGTAGATGGTGACATGTAGAGCACAAGCAGTGCAAGTTCACATATGTTGTCGCGCTACACAAGCAACAGGGGCACAGCAGCTTGCAATGCGCACCTTGGTAAATACTGTTGATGCTATGGGATTTATCACTACTGCATTTGGTAAACCCTGTCGGCCTTGTCAGTCACCAGCAGAGTTCAACTCAGGGCTCTGACTGCTGCTGCTGGCAGCCTCTTTGTGTCAGTCACCAACATGCCGCAGTACATTGTATCTTGCTGCCTTGCTATTTATTTTCCGGAGTTTGTTGCAAAGAACGTGGCTTGTGACAACGGTAAGGACAACCAGGGTAAACTACACTGAGCAAACTGTCCACATCAAGTTCTTTGCAGGGCGCTCCCCTTGGCTGCACGACAGCATTTGTACAAGTAAACCTATTCACATTGCAAGTACTAAAGATTACTTGCGCTGCTTATATACATCTGAAGTATACTGCATTGCATTCTCTCATACCGCATCAGTATGGTGCCGGCACTGCTCTCATTGATTTGCCTTGTCCTGGCTTGCTGTTGTTACTCAACTCGCTCCACAAAAGAAGCAAATCTCATTCACGGATTACTCAGGACCAGGCGGGGTTGGAGGTGGCGGTGGTCTTGGGGTTGGCGTTGGTGGAGGAGACTTAATGCACTTCTGCTTCTCATCCCTGCATTGGCACTCTTTACACTTGTTGTACTTCTTGCAGTCCAATGGCTGGCGCCGCACAAAGCAGCAGCACCAGCATCACCAGCACAACAACTTGTCTCATTCTCGCTCAGGATCACAATGACTTCCTGAAGGGTAGCAGAACAGTGCCAAGAGCCACGCGCAAGAGTGCTACACAAGTTGTACAGTGGCTGTGCAGCTTGACACCAAACCAAGCGATGCCCGTGTTATGAGTCAGTTTGCAGTTGCTCTTGTGAAAGGCAATCACACAACACTATAAGGCAATACTATACTACCCTGCGTACAGCTGTTGACATTGTAGTCATGATGGAGACACATGTCATGATAATAGAGGTTGAGGAGACAGCCTGCAGCATCAACATGCGTGCAACGCAAAGGACAGGGAGGCATTATGACAGAGCGAAGCCAGGGAGTGGCAATGAACAACCTTCCTTCGCTACAGGCAGCAATAAGCGTCCAACACGTTTGCAAGCAAATGCGAAAGAGACGACTGCAGTCACAGCTTCTGCCTGACCCCCCCTACAAACCTGGGAGCGACACACCAACAGAGGGTTTTACTTGGGAACCCTGCACTTGCCTTTGGGATGGGTGGAGAGAGGTGGCGACGGCGGTGGCAGTGCAGGCTGCCTGCATTGGATGACACATGCACTATGCGCATCTCTGCTATAAGGAATAGTATGCCGCACACCCAGCTTCAGCTATAGCAGCACCCCATGCCTGCTGTCTCACAGGCCGAAGCAGCACACGAGCAAGCCACGCCATGCTAGCTTACAGGTGTACCACAAAGAGGATACAACGCTCTAAGCAGAACTTTGGCCCAATCCTCAGCACCACAAGAGGGCTGTTTGCGCAAAAACACAGGGCGGAAGAGCCTATGCTGCTTGCTTATGCATCAGTTTAATCTTGTACCCTATGTGGTATTGCGACATGCATGCTGACCATTCCAAGTGCGTATGTACATAAACACACGTACTCTGTTCAGCAGTGCCACTGTGCATGCAGCACTGTTGCGGAACTCCATGAGTTGTAATGTAGATTACAAGGTGGTGCCATGTGCCAATGGCATGTCCACATGCCATGCCTGTTCTTGTTGGTGTATTAACTGGCTGAGACGAGAAAACCAATAAATGAAGCTAGTGTATGCATGCCAGTATGCAGATTAACAGCAGCTGGTTCATCCTAGTTCGTCGTCTTCTGATGTTCACGGGGAAGTTCGCTGCTGGTGATGTCACCTTCCTCTCATCAAGTCCTTCAACACAGAAGGTGCGAGATCAATCCTCAGCACCCAAAACTTATGCATCAATCAATTTGGCACGCGGGACATATGTACTTACATCAAATGTGGAAGCTCCACCCTCATCCATAAGGCCCAAGCCCTTGAGCCGGCGCTCCGCATAGAACTCCAGCTTGAGAAGATCCTGTCTCCGCAGTTGGAAGAAGTTGAGGGTATCTCTCAGCACAACCTTCTCTCCATAGCGTGCTCGCACGGCCAGCATTTGCCTGTATTGAGGGTTTCCAGAAGAAGACGTTGTGGGCGAGTTGGTTTTGAGCCACTGTTCATCCTCCTCAATGCTGTTCGGGTAGGCAGCGAGCGCTTGAGTGCAACCTTCAATCATACCATCACAGACAGCTGCCTGCCCAGCCTTGCTTTAGTCACTGGCAAGACTGGTCCTGAACACCTGTGCGTAACCTCTTACCTCATTAATCTCGCTTACGGGGTCTATCACATGCTGCCAAGCAACGCTGCGGAAGAGGGGTTCAAGATGAAAAGCATCTGCACCACCTGTGAACCACATTGCAGCACAGTGACTTGCAAGCTCTGCATGCAACTTTACAGCAACACTACTTTGTACCTGTACATAGCAACAAGCAGCACTGCATTCACTCACTCAAGTTGGCAAGGCGGAGGAAAGGGAGCAGGTCTTCTGGCGGTTCTTGACCGCGGATCAGTTGGAGGTCTATGCTGGAGCCGAGCTCAACCGATTCGCAAATGTCAGCTTTATCGTCGAAGAAGCGGTCATTTTCAGGTACTTCACAGGTAAGCGAGTACCGGTCGCGCTCGGTGGAGTTAGTTACAAAGCCGTGGTCCAGAACAAGCTCAGTGTTGGACTTGTCACCATAGTTAATAAGCACCTGACCAAACAAGTACAAAGTTTTAAACCCAAACCTCAACACAATTACACATGCTGGCTTGCACCTTTGTTATACCTGCTCGCCAGACTTGTAGCTTGAAGTCACTGTCAAGGTCACCACATTGCTTCTAGCAAACATGCCGGCACTCTTCAACGTGATCTGAGGTGCTTCCTCGGAGGTCTCGCCATGATTTGCGAGGTCCACCAAAGGCACCAGGGCAATGCTGCTTGCATGGAAATGTGTGCATGTGTCAATTGCAGATGATGATGATGATGATGTGTTGTGTTGATAGTCAACAACGACACAACCTTATCATAAGATAAACCAACCCAAAACCTGATGTGCATAAAAGAAAACTCACTTGTCTCCGTCCAGAGGTGGGAACACGCGCGACCGTAGAATGCCAAACGCCCAGAGGAGGTTATCATATGTGAAAGTGCTGCTATCAAAAAGGTCAGGCCGCGCGGCAAAGACCCCAGCTTGAAGCTGGTCAAACTCGCTGCGCACGTAGTCTCGGTAACCCTCTGCTGATGACAATAGCTGCGAGCCTGCCAGTTGATAGCAGTTGAACCACAGTAGTATGACATGTATAACAGTAGCAGCAATGTATGTTACGTACACTGCAATGCATGCATACCTTGTAGCAGGCTGAGCTCTTCATCTGTCCAATAGATTGGTGAATCGAGGTTGCGTGGCAGCATGTGAAGGTAAGGTTGCCAGAAGGAGTTCGGATCGTTCATCTCCTTGAGTAGAAACAACGCGACCACTAGCCAAGGCCGCAACCCATCACAAAACTGTCCTATGCTAGACGCGCGCGCAGCCTCAATATTCAAGCACAGCTTCTCAGGCACAGAGACAACAGTGCTCTTCTCCGATATGTCTTGCGTGGCAACCAGACCCAACCCGTAAGGAGTCTCTTCCACAGTGACTCTCGACTTGTCATCAAGAGCACCATTCTCTTTCAACCATCTCACCAACTCTTGCGCTTGCTGCTTACTGCTAGCTTGACTCTCTGCTGCTGGTGCTATTGCAGCCACGCAACGCACACTGTGCAAGCCTGCACGCTCAGCTGCTTTGTGCTGTAACCTGTGCTTCAATCCACCTGTCCAGGTGCTACGCAAGCTCAAGTCTCGGTGGCTACTGTGTCTATGTTGAGATGGTGATTGTGCGCGGTGTTGCAGCCGTGTGGGCGCAGCAGCTTGGCACGCTAGCCACCACCCTGCGCTGACGCTGGCGCCGCCTGTGTGCCGCATGGAAACTTGCAAAGCCTCCATGGTGGGCTTGCAAGTTCCACCTGCATGCAAAAACAGAAACTAAGAAGTTGCCAGACATCTCCAATCAGATCCAATGCAACTCTAGGCTGCATTGCGATGACAACAGCCATGGGCTCAGTCCTCAAGCTCTTGCCAAACATGTGACCAGTCAAGTGCAATACAACGTCGCCGCAACTATAAACAACGCAAGGAAGAAGCATCCAGGTTGAAAGATCATCATTCAAAATCTTTACAGCATGCTAGTTGACAAACGTAGTAGCAAACCCAAACTTCAAGCAAGACTGGCTGGCTGCTTGCGGCAGTAGTAGTAGTGCAGCACTACATCCCCACAAGAACATACGCGCTTTCTGGCCGCAGCATCTGACAAAACAGCATGCACAGCCACATGCAAGCAAACAAGTTTACTCGCCTTTTGTGTAACAAGTGCTGCCGCCTCCGCCACCGCCGCCGCCTCCTTGACAGCGTAGGCGATGGGCAAAGCGCAACCGGCGAGTGTTTGGCGTATCCGGAGTGACTCCGATACGACTGAGCCAGCGTAACTGACGCAAAATTAGGGTTTCGGGTAGCTGATAGTTGGCCTGGGCGGTGTTGTGGGCGGCGTCGGCAAGGATGGCGGCGACGGCGGTGGCTTCCCCGATGGACGTGGTGCCTGCGGCACCCGCGAAAGCTATTTCGGCTGCAGAGTCTATGGATATTGAGGAGAGCACCGCAGCAGGCGAGCTGGAGGACCTCTACACCAGGCTGAAGACTCTGCAGCGGCAGCTGGAGTTCGTTGACATCCAGGAGGAGTACATCAAGGACGAGCAGAAGAATCTGAAGCGCGAGCTTCTGCGCGCACAGGAAGAGGTACTTTGGTTGTACTTTGGTTGCTGACAACAGGTTAATTCACTGGAAACCGGCGCTTACTGTCTGTTGATTGCACGACATCAATTCTCTCCGCTCCACTGGCGTTGACATTGTTTACGCTTGTACGTTCGTTTGCAAATGTCTGGTACGAAACAGCATGTTGTGCCCGATCTGTTTGCATATTGCGTTCGGCATATACTGCAGTGCTGTGTGCACCGGCAACACTGACCATAGCATGCTGGTTTGTCAGTTCGCGATTGGACTACGGGTTGGGTGATTTGTATAGCAATTGGATGTTCATGAGCTTGCTTGCGGTGGAGTAGGTTAACTTCGGTTGATATAGCTGAATTGTGTGTTCAACAATTAACAAGCTATTGCATGGCGTTCCAGGTCAAGCGGATACAGAGCGTTCCGCTGGTGATAGGCCAGTTTTTGGAGATGGTGGATGCCAACAACGGGATCGTTGGCTCAACCACTGGTAGCAACTACTACGTCCGTATTCTTTCTACCATCAACCGCGAGCTGCTGAAGCCCAGCTCCTCGGTTGCGCTGCATCGTCATTCCAACGCTTTGGTGGACGTGCTCCCCCCTGAAGCAGACTCATCAATCTCCTTGCTTTCCGACACTGAGAGGCCTGATGTGGCATACTCGGTATGTTTTCAGTGTTGCTGTCCGCTGTGCATAAGGTATTCTGGTTGCACATACCGCATAGGGGGGGATGGACTAGGTTGTGATATACACCAGCTTGCCAAACACCGCATGCATAAGATAAACTCATAAACTTGGTTACAACATACACTAGACAGTAACACACAGTGTGTTACTTTGCTGTTGGCTTATATCTTATATGTGCAGGATATTGGTGGATGTGACATCCAGAAGCAGGAGATAAGGGAAGCTGTTGAGCTCCCGCTGACCCACCACGAGCTTTACAAGCAGATCGGTATTGACCCACCTCGCGGCGTGCTGCTGTATGGCCCGCCAGGCACGGGAAAGACTATGCTTGCCAAAGCCGTGGCACACCATACCACAGCAGCGTTCATTCGTGTGGTTGGCTCTGAGTTTGTGCAAAAGTACCTTGGAGAGGTGAGTGTTTTCGTGTGCTCTGTGTTGAAGTTGTTGCTAGCCAACAGTGGGTTCCTGATGTAGTGCATTTTGACAGGGTCCGCGCATGGTGCGTGATGTGTTCCGCCTTGCAAAGGAGAACGCTCCAGCTATCATCTTCATCGATGAGATTGACGCCATTGCCACAGCGCGTTTCGATGCGCAGACTGGCGCAGATCGCGAAGTGCAGCGCATTCTCATGGAGCTTCTCAACCAGATGGACGGTTTTGATCAAACAGTCAACGTCAAGGTTATCATGGCCACCAACCGTGCCGACACACTTGACCCTGCTCTATTGCGGCCCGGGCGGTTGGATCGCAAGATCGAGTTCCCTCTGCCTGACAGGCGACAAAAGCGCCTCATTTTCCAGGTGCTTTGCACACGCGCCATGCAATGAATGTGCCTTATGACAACTTACAAGATTGTGCGGTTTGAGAGTGGCACTGAATGCGCCATTACGACTGCCGCTCAGGTTTGCACCTCAAAGATGAACCTGAGCGACGAGGTAGACCTTGAAGATTATGTGTCAAGACCAGACAAGATCAGTGCAGCGGATGTAAGTTGTGGTGTCTGCTGTACTTCACACACAACAGCCCCTCTCCTGTACTCATGTTGTTTGTGTGCTCAGATTCATGCCATTTGCCAAGAGGCTGGCATGCACGCAGTGCGCAAGAACCGCTACGTCATCCTGCCCAAGGACTTTGACAAGGGGTACAAGTCGAACGTGAAGAAGTCTGACACAGAGTTCGAGTTCTACAAGTAGGCGAGTTGTAACATTAGTGTACACTGCGCATTCCCTGCACAGGACAAATAAACAGGTCTGTGCTGTTTGCTGATTTTCCACAATGCTGCTGCCACCTTTTCCATATGCATGCTTGTAAAGGCCAGTATACGCTTTGGTTTGTTTCAGGCCGTCGTGTGCATGGTGTTAGCTATCTTTGTGCCCTTGTGGGTGGCATGTGGAAGCCAGCATGGTGTGGGTAGTCAGGTGCTGCAGTTGCAGCCCACTCTGGTAACTCCATGTTGAGTGTTGAGTGGTCTTTCTTGCTGAGTTGCAGCTTGCGCGCAGTGTACCATACACGTGACTGACTGATCGTCTTTTGCACACATAACAGGGAGGTCTAGAGTAGGGTGTGGTAGGTAAACAGGCAGTCAACATAGCCCGGTGGTGGTGTATGTGACTGTGTTTGCATGCTGGTTGGTATGCTATGCTGTTGTGACGTCATGCATGTCGCCAATTGTCTCGCGCATATCCTGTACAACTTGCCTGGTGTTAAATAAGATGTGAAGCCAT
This sequence comes from Chlorokybus atmophyticus, assembly GCA_009103225.1. Taxonomy (NCBI): domain Eukaryota; kingdom Viridiplantae; phylum Streptophyta; class Chlorokybophyceae; order Chlorokybales; family Chlorokybaceae; genus Chlorokybus; species Chlorokybus atmophyticus. Next base: position 103,004 of record RHPI01002619.1, on the reverse strand, counting down.
TTCGCGCATGCAAGTATGTGAGCATGCAAGCACAACTTGCCTTGTGTTGTGTTGTGTTGTTATGCTCTAGTAGCAGGTTGATGCGCAGCTGTTTTACTCGGTTGTGGTGCGCAATGTGCTGTAGGCTGATGCTAATTTTGGAGCAAGTAGCAGTGACTCTCTTCAGCTGCACGTGTGCATGCATCGCATCCAACAGCTTGCTTCTTCCGTCAGTTTGAATGTACCGTGAACTATGTATCTTCCTTACCGATGACCAGCAGGAGCATTCGCCGACACCATGCATGACACTGTTGTTGTGTGCATTGCGCTACACGCTGCATGTGCTGCAAACGCATGCGTTGTACATTTGCTCTGCTTTGCTCATGGAAGAGTCTATGGCATTACAAAGCGCAGCAACTGCTACTATGTGACGCGCAAAGCCTTCTGTTACCTCCCCTCAGCTTTCTTCTTGCGCTCGGCTTTCTCCCGTTCCAGCTGCTCAACTCGTTGCCTGGCCTGCTTTGCTTGCTCGCCAGGCTCGCCTGCCTGCAGCAAACAGTGTGGTTACACACACGCACGCACACATGCGCGCATGGACACACGTGCATTCATGCGAGCATGCGGACACAAGCACACGCGAACATGTGCACGCACGTACACACATGCATGCCACAATCCTTGAATTCTATACATTTACACAGCACCTTGACAGCTGCTTCAACTGAGGTGAAACCCTGCGGCAGCCCGTTGTTCTTGTTATTGATGCTGTCAATCGCCTCGTTGAAAACCTTCGCCTCAAGGCGCAGGATGTCCATCAATTCCTGCATGCACAATACAACTGCATTAGAACACACGCACACATGCACGCTCATGCGCACACACAACTGCATGTCTCCGCACAACATGTACCTTTGTGACCTCTTCCCGCTTGAACCACTCCTGCAGGAAATACTTATTGGGTTCCCATTCGGGCAGCTCGGGTATGCGATCCAGCCTAAAGGTTGCCTGATGATACTGCCCTCCCATGTAAGTCCTCTTGTCGTACGTCCACACCATGGTGTAGTCCTCTTTGCCGTCTTTCACCTGCTTCGTGTACATCTCCGTGCCCCACGTGTAGTGCATCATCGCCGCCTTGCCCATGGAACGGTCCATCGGAGGCTGGACCATGAAGACGTTGTTGGGAGGGGGAGGAAGGTCCATGCGTACGTGGGCTTTGGCGCAGGCGATGGAGAAGGCGTACATCTCACGCACCTGTGCACAGACACGCACACGCAAACACAATCAGACACATGTGCTCAAACAGCTGTGGCATCCCTCTGATTTTATATAATGCACGTACCCAACCTAGCTTCTCAACGGCTTCTGCGTCGGCCTCCATCACATCCACAACTTGCTCCCACAGTTGAACCTTTCAAAACCAAAACACATTCTGATCAACAGCATGCAACAACCACACAGCTTAGATACACCAAGCATGTTGCTAAAATGTGCTCACCACTTGAGTCATGTCATCCGCGCGCATCATGACGGGCGCATTCCCCGTGTTGGGAATGTCCGATAGTGGGCCGAGCTCGGGCGGGTACAGTCTCTCCATGGGCTCTTTGATTGTCGGATATGTTGGTATGATGTACCTGTCCAAAGGTGTTGTGTGGGTTGTGTGCGGGTCCCACACATGATGCATCACCGCACGCACACACACATACACACTTATACCAACCCGAAAGGGAAACCCATGCCTTCTCCGCGTGCCAGGTTCGGCTGGGCTAAAGGCTTAACCAACAGGTAGTCCGTCTCTCCCAGCAGGATGTACTCTGTTTTGGACATGCAAACAGTGAGACAAAGCACTCATTATTACCCGGAAGCACACACAGTGCGACTGTCAACACGCACACTTGCATACGAACACGCACATGTGTGCACACAGTTGCGCGCACACGCACCCGCACCCGCACCCGCACACGCACACGCACGCGCACACGCACGCGCACACGCACGCGCACGCGCACACGCACATGCACACATACAAAAGATACATGCTCACGCGCACACGCGCACACACATTCGCACGTGCGTGCACATATGCAAGCACACGTACGCCCTCGCACGCACGAACACTTGCACACAACCGTATGCACACATGCACACGCGCACGCACCGCATTGCTTTGCGTCCTCCGTCTCGAGCCACTGCCGCAAGGCTCCGGACCGATCGGCGACAGGGTAGTTGCACCACACGTCGCACGCCGGATGCTTCGGGTCGAACCGCGAGGTGGGAACCTCGTGCATGAGCTCGTCATCCGTCCTACAGACACGACATACTGACGACGTCAACACACACACACACATACATGCATGCAAACAGACGCACGCGCACGCGCTCGCACACGTGCACGCCTACATGCACGCCCACATGCACACCCACATACACACGCACGTGCGCACCCACACCTACACTCACCCCCACCCCCACCCACTCACACACGCACCCCCACACTCTCACTCACATTCTATGCAGCACTCTGGTGAACGCTGCCAGCGCCGACCCCTTCGCCCCCTTGTGTTTCAAGAACGTCTGGTACAGCACGCGGGTCTGCCAGTTCATGTAGGTGTTGCCGTTGCTCGTGATGACGAAGTGGATGCCCGGTAACCGGTTACTGCTTTGAGAGATGGTTCCAGAAGTAGTGTCGTCCTCTTCATGTTGGGAGTGAGCTGAGTCAGGGGTGAGGGTGTGGTCTTCGTGGATGGTGTACTCGTCCAAGTCGTCGTCGAGGGGGTCTTGCATGGAGTCATCGTCGTCGGCATCATTGTTGTTGTTATTTGTGATTAGGTCCGTAGGCATGGCGTAGTCTCTGGTGGCGGTGTGCTGGTGACTCAACTGCGTGACACACACAGTAGCGTGTTGTGTCTTGATGCATGTATGCGTCATTGTGCAATTTTGCGCACGCAGTGCAATAAAATTATGCAAATAGTACGTTAACAATAATAAACAATAAGAATATAAGTCCTCAACAGTAATGCGCATGTTCAAACCTGCATGACTGACAGCCAGGTGGACAGCATGTGTGTAATGAGGAAGCCGCCCAGGAAGCCTATCGCTGCAAAGGCGAGTATGGCGGTGGTGCTCATGCCCTGTCCACGCATGCCACCACCCGTACCACCGCCCATGCCGCCCATGCCACCCATACCTCCACCACCGCCGCTGCCGCCCCGCCTCATGGCGGCAACCTAGCAGGCCTACCAGACTCTCTCTCACCTCAAGGAGGAGGACACGTCTCCCGCGCTCCTCCTGACCTCATCAGGCAGGCAGGCAGGCAGGCAGGCAGCCATTTTTCAGCTGTCAGCAAGCGCTCTCATCCTGTGCTCGACAACCCCCCTCATCATCCCAGCAACGACAACAACCCCAACACCGCCACCGCCGCTAGCAAAGCAATGCCGCTGAGTGCTGTCAAAGCCTGCGATCACACGGAAGTTGTTTGTTAATCAGGGCAACCAAACGGAAGCCTTACGTAGGAAGTTGTTACGGAGGTTCAAACCGGGAAGCCGCTAGGAAAGTAGTTTGAGGAACTTCCTTTGCTTGGGCCCAAAGTGTAACTGTTTGACACGGAATATTACCCTCAGCCAGGCGGCGGCATTGCCGGGGTCATCCTCCTCCTCCTCCTCGTCGTCGTCGGTGGTGGTGCTGTCGTCGCGATGAGGCGCGGTGGTCGGCGCCCTCGCGGGCCTTCCCCAGCCGCAATCGCGGCGTTCGTGGGGTTCGGTTTCCTCGGCGGGTTTGTCGGGGTGCTGCTGCTGTCCACGTGGGCGTCGATAGTACACTTGCCTAACGGCGGCGGCGGCGGCGGAGGAGGTGGTGGAGGAGGAGGAGGAGGTGATGGACATGGTGGTGGTATCGTTGAGACTGGCGACGTTGGCAGTGGAGTAGCGAAGGTTGCTGAGAAGGTTGCAGTTGTAGTTGATGAGCGCAAGCAACAGCAGCAGCAACAACAGCAGCAGCAGCAGCAGCAGCAACAACAACAGCAACAAGAAGGTCAACGAGCAAAAGAAGAGCAGCAACGACAAGAACAACAAACAACCAAGGTTGGATACAGCGCAATGCAAATCGTGAAGCCGGACATGCAACACACACTACAAATCACTACAGACGTTTACTCACCTTGTTTCGTATGCATTGCATGCACACATTCACCATTACACCACATCCACCACAGGCTTCCAGTGGCAAGCATCCCGGCATCCACTTTGTGATCACGAGCAACGGCAGCCCGTACATGAACTGGCAGACCCGCGTCCTATACCAAACCTTCCTCAAACACAAGAACGAACCCTCTAGTGGACTACACGCATTCACACGAGTACTCCACCGCATGTGAGTAGTTTGTCAGTTACTTGTATTCTGTACAATACAACAACAAGGACATACAAAAGCAGCAAGAGCAAGAACAAGGACAAGAGCAAGAGCAGGAAGCATAACAACAACAACAACAACAGCAACAGCAACAACCACAATCACAACCACAACCACAACAACAATAACTACATTAACCACAACTTCTCCTCCTCAGGACTCCCGACGACCTTGTATTCGAGGTGCCCACTGCTCGGTTTGATACGAAGCACCCCGACTGCGACCTGTGGTGCAGCTACCCCGTGGCGGACAGGTCGGCGGCGCTGCGGGAGTGGATGGAGACGGAGGACGCGAAGCAGTGCGGTGAGAGTGCACGTGCATGACTGTGAGCACGTGCGTATGAGAGTACATCTGTGTGCGTGAGAGCATGTCCTAGGATTGCATGTTCTTTGAATGGTCGTTGTTGTTGTTGCTGCGATGGTTGTTGATGGTTGCTGATGGTTGTCGTTGTTGGTGCGATGGTTGTTGTTGTTATAGTTGTTGGTGGTGGTGTTGTTGATTGCGTGACCTTCTGTCTCCTGCAGAGCACATCCTGCTCGGAGAGACAGACTACTTGCTCATGAAAGCCATTCCGCCCCCCAGCCTCCAGCCCGGCCAGGGCATAGGCTTCCCCTTCGGGTACGACTCTTATCTCACTTGTGCACGCACATGCCGGTGAATGTGTGTATGTGTGTATTTATCGACCCATCCTCAGGTACATCGCGCCGCGCAATCCCGCGCTGAAGCAAGTCCTCGAGCGGTTGTACCCGCCAGAGCTCGGCCCCGTGTCGGACATCCCGGCCACCGGCAATGCACCCATACTCATGCGCAGCGACGACATGAAACGCGTGGTATGAGGAGTGCTTGTGTGTGTGGTGGCACTGTATGCGTCTGGCATCAGGCATACACCTGTGATAAGATGTCTAGGTAAGGTGTCTGGGTACCACAAGTGTGCACACCCTGCTTCCCTATGTGTGCACACGCACATAGGGAAGCAGGGTGTGCACAATTGTAATAGTACCGTCACAAATGTCCGCTCATATACTCACACGCACGTATACAGGCATGCACGCACACATTCATCACCAACACATGCACACAACGTTGCCAGGTCGCCGAGTGGGAGCTCGTCGTCGCCAAGATGGAGCGCGACCCCGAGGCCGTGGAGACGCTCGGTTGGGTGCGCGAGATGTACGCCTTCTCGATCGCGTGCGCCAAGGCACGCGTGAGTCTGGACCTCACGACGGTACCCGATAATACCTTGATGGTGCAGCCGCCGGCGGATAGGAGAACGGGGGAGGCGGCTATGATGCATTATACGTGGGGGACGGAGATGTATACGAGGAGCGGGCCCGCTGATAAATACGAGTACACTATGGTGAGAAGGGTGACTAGTTGTGACGTGGAGCCAGATGTGCATGCGTGCATGTGCGTGCGCACGCGCAGAATCACAGAAGTGTCTGCTGTTCTTTGTGTTTGTGTGCACGCGCACGCGCATTTATGTAGTTGCGTATCAGCGTGTGCATGTGCGCGCGCATGCATGCGCGCATGCGTAAGCGCAGATGTGTGCATGGGAGCGTGCATGCGCGCACCCATGTGTGGTTGCGAAAGCGTGAGGTGGTGCGCTTGCAGAACAAGGAGTCAATCAAGGCATATCACATTGGCTGTGTACAGACACTGTGATATGATTTCCCTTGGCTTTCATTTTGCCTACCATCGCCGTCTGTTGACCTCACTTTGTTGCAGATATGGACTTTCGACAAGCGCTCGTACATGAAGGGTGAGTACCACAACACCAATTTCAAGCTGGGAAGGATACCCGAATTACCAGAATGGCAGCCCGAGACATATTTCTTGCAAGAATGGTTTCGGCACGAACCCGTCAAAAAAGTACGTGCGTGTGGCCTCTGGTTTATACTAGACTCACTGTATTGTTTTTTCAGCTAATGCACATGGTTTGTTGACAGGACTTGATGGATATCTTGAGGCTTGAGGCTTCGATATTCAACGAAGCGGTGGACATTATCAACGCGGAGAATAACGGCCTGCCGAAGGGTTTCACCACGTTTGAAGCAGCCTTCCAGGTATGTTGTTGCAGAAGTATATGTTGGGATGTTGTGTTGGTGAATAACATGTTGGTGGATATTAACATGTTGGGTTGTTGACTGCTGCAGGCGAGTGAGCCGGGCGACGTGGCGCGTGCTACTCGTGTGGAGGTGGAGAAGCGGGAGCGAGAAGAGCGCGAAGCCAAGCAGCGGAAACAACAGGAAGCGCAACGGTGACCTTGTGTCGCTCACAAACACACAACAATGCTTTGCGGGATGGTGTTGTCTCAACTTGACTTAGACAGCGCAAACACAAATGTTGCATTCTCAGTTATGAGTCAAGGACGAACTTGACTGAAACCCGTATCTATGCAGGCTCAGGTGATGGTTGTGATCGGGACTCATCTTGGCGACATCCCTATCGAGGTATGCGAGTTTGCTGTGTGTCATTTGATATTGTCTGTGCTGCAACAACAAAGCCCCTCATGTGCCTTTCATTTCAACGTGCAGCTTCAGCCGGAGCTGGCGCCAACTTCAGCAGCCTTCGTGAAGCGCATTGCAGAAGGGTCCAAGTGCGGCTCAGGATGCAGGTTCTATCGAGCAGAGAAGATATGGGAGGTATGTGCAGTGCGCATGTGCTTAGGTGTGCGTGTGTGTACATGTATGCGTGCATGCATGCGTGCGCAAGCACACATGGGTGCGCATGCGTTGGGATGTGCATGTGTGCACTCGTTCTTTGGCACCAGGGATGTGCATAACACGTCATGCATTGTGTGTCTTCCAGAAACCCTACGGTCCTCCCTACGCCCTCGTCCAAGGCGGTTTTTCCGTCCCCGACATGTGGCCCGCCGGCAAGTCCGGTCCCGATCTCCCCAACGAGCCCGGCCCCGTCGTCAAGCGCGGCCACGCGTGCATGATCGGGTCCGGCCCAGACTTCTTCATCGCTGTGGCGGACCATCCCGAGTGGGGCAACGCGTTCAACGTGTTTGGGGTGGTGAAGGAAGAGGACATGAGGGTGGTCGACGAGATAACGAGGATGCCCACGGTGGAACAGGTGTGGGGAGAGACGCATGTGACGGCGCTGAAGGATCCGCTGCCGTTCACGTTGAAACTAGGCTGACCAGGCAGTGGTTTGTTGGCTTGCTTGTTCCGTTGGTTGCAACTGGGAGGTTGAAGCAAGTCCGATGTCGAAGTATACACCGCCCGATTTGCTCCTTGGCATAGGGCTTGGAAGCTTTACCAGGGCTGAGCCTTGTGCAGGGCGTGGTATACTGCTGTACACTGCATTGTGTAGATGATGACAATTACACGGGTCCAACCAGCAACTAAGTGCTCAACTCTTAACACCAAATTCATCTTATACCAATCGTGTATGCATCTCGCGTGTCAGGATTGATTGAGTGCATGGTGCGTGCCATGCAATTGCAATGTGCTCGGTGCGCGCGCGCAACATATTGCCCACCCCAATTGGTAGAATTGGAAAAATCAGTATGTTGCAACAAATCGTTTGTTGAACACAAGCCCTTTTAATGTTCCCATTGCAATGTTTCATGGCTTTTGTGGTGGCTGAGCTTGCGTGAACAGCGGTATCTCGGTTGTGTTGCACACGTTACTATGTGATCCTCGCAATTGCTAGTGCTGGGCTTGGCAATGGTGATCTAACCCAGCATAGCACAAGCGAGCACCGGCAGACTTTACAAAAGGCGTAATCTCTGTACACTACAGGCAGGCACTGGCCGCTTGCAATCCATACAGCTAGTTGTTGAAGGGTAACACTCCATCAACACACACGACAATCCTCATTTCGTAGCGTACGCAGCGACTTCCGCTGCACACTCATAAGCGTACTCCACGCATCTTCCGAGCGCGACTCCACCAGCATAGTTGCCTCCAAGGAAGAGTCCCTCGAGTCCCTCCGCGGCGACACCCGCGCGTGCCTCCGCGAGCGTGTCCAAGTGACCGACGAGGAACTGCGGGATGGCGCGCGGCCACACGCGCACGCCGCACACGTGAGGCTTGCCCGCATCAGGCTTGATCAACATCGTGCGGACGTCCTTGTCGACTTGATTCACCAAGTCGTCGTGCGACTGCGGAGACATACAACAGTGTTAACAAAGCAGTGTGGTGAGATGGAGGCTAACAGTAACTGACAGGCTTGCCTGTTGCAAGATGCCGGTGTTCTGTGCGCCACCGATGTAGTTGAGCAGCAGGACACGATCGTCGGGGCAGCGGTTCGGGAACAACGATGAGCTGTATATAGTACCTGACAACAACAGTGCATATCAGCAACAACTCACAGCTTGTGTTAGGTTGATCTGTGTGCCCGAGCAAGCGCAAGCACGAGCACAAGCATGCATGTGCGTGCGTGTGCGCACCCTGGTATGTGCGTAAGCGCATGGGTGCACACGTGCCAAGCATTGCTTGCTCACCTAGAGTTGTAATTCCTTGCGAGCGCGGATGCAACTGGCCAAAGCCGGGCAGCTGGCCGTCTTTCAGTCGGTCTGGTCGGACGGCGGACAACGGGTACGATATCGTGACGGCGCCCACAGGAGGGTAGTAGAACTTCTCCAGGGCCTTTGAAGCTGAAGGCTGCAACAAGTGACTCGACTCAGTCATGACTTGATATGAAGTCACAATACTAACAGACGAGTATCGGCACTTACTGCTGCATCCCTCAGAATATCAGCTGCGACATATGAAGGTGTCGTGAGTATAACCGAGCGTGCTTCAACTTCAGTCGGCCCGTCTGGAGTATCATACGACAAGTAGAACAGGTTGCCCTTTTTCTGAAGTGATTTGAGCTTCCAGTTCACCTTGATCTTGTCGCCAAGCCTGCAAAGCGGATTCTCCATCGAACAACTCGTTCATAACCACTACAACCATTTACACAGTGTTGTTCTAAACACAAACCTTGCGGCAATGGCGTTCGGCAGCGTTATCAACCCTTTCCTGAATGAGCCGACAGTTTGCCCCTTTGGCTTCGGTAGCCTCCTGTATGACAGCAGCAGCAATGGCATGACTTGCATGCAATACGCGCAGCTCGACCAAGTTGAACCAATGCAGTGTGCAATCTGACTGTGTCAAACCCTCTGTGGCAGTACTGTCATCTCACAGTAGTTGTCTGCTACGAATGCATTCTAGCTATGCCCACTGATTCACTTCTAGCTACGCACACTGTCTCGTAGCGCTTGCGAGACAGAGTGCGCTAGAACTTGACATCCTTTGTATCTTACAAGTGTGCGCACTGATGCACCTTATTCGCGAGTTCATTTAAAGAAACTACTTCTGTCACGCGCAACTTACGGGTCTGCTGGTGGTGGAGGGTTCTTCTTGCGATCTTGTATCAGCTTGAATGAGCCGCCAACAATGCTGCCGCCGATGTCTTCTAACCTGTGCACCTTGCCGAAAGCCGCCTTCATGCTGAGCTTTGTGGGATCGCCAGCGTACACACCTGATACACACGCCAGCAATAGTAAAGAAGTGGTGACCAACTTGACATGTCATTAGCAAAGCCTATGACTTGCGGCCCCACCTGAGCAGAATGGCTCTATGCAGCGCTCAAACACCTCTGCACCAAGATTGCGCCGCACAAACTGCTCCACAGTCTCCTCAAAGCCCTGCACTTGCAATCGCCAGTGAGAAAGAAATCCTAACAACACACTCTTGGCATATCATGGCTAAGCACAGGGAGGGGCGCACCACACAGTTGGGTGTGGGTTCATGTGCCAGGTGGTGCTTATATGGCACACGTTGTGGTTACAATGTGCCATGCAATGCCAAGTTGTGACTGTATGGCACATTTTATGGTTTATAACATAGAACCACTCACACTCTCACACGTATGCTCACTCATACACTCATACTATGGAACCATTCAACACAACTCGTACCGGCGCTTTGGGGCGTATGCCTAGTGCGCCCAGCCCGGCGCGTATCTTTCCGATCGGCGAGAGCAGGTCGAAGAACGGCAGGTCGCCGATCCCGCCCGGGACGGGACGCAATTTGCCCTCCCAATACACGAACCGCGGTGCGTCCGGGTCACCGAAGACCAACTCGTCCTTGACACCCATATCGACCTACCCCAACATATGGCAATGAGGAGCTGCATGTTTGTGTGCGCTTTCATGCGCGGGTGTGTAGATGTGCATGCATGCATGCATACATGCATGCAAACAACAACTCCTCCTTCAACCTATCGAGCAGTGCGTTAAGAGAGCAGTGGCACACATGTGAGTACATGTGCATGCGCGTATGCGAATGCATGCTTGCGTATCAAGTATCCCAACCATCCCCATGCCCCTTATCTCCCATCCTCACCGCCATCTTCATCATGGGTACTCCCGGCTGGAAGCTATTCGGCCCTTCTTCCCACGTGAACCCCCCTTCCTCGTCCCTGACCGTCGTAATGTTCCCCCCGACGCGCTCCCGCCCCTCGGTCACCAGGACGCGCGCCATCGCGTGGTCCGTCGTGAGGGCGGCCGCGGTGCAGAGGCCGGAGACGCCGGCGCCGACGATCACGACGTCGAGGGGAGAGGAGGAGGAGGAGGAGGAGGAGGAGGGGGGCCCTGCGCCTGTGCTCTGCTTCGCTGGGGCCTGGGTGGGGAAAAAAGGGTGCGAGTGAGGTGAGTGTACTGGGTGGTGATGATGACGACGGTCTGTTGGATGGTGGGATGCATAGTAGTCATGACGCGGAAGCAGTGTGCATCTAGGTGGAAGCTTAGCGTGAAATGCAGAAATATTGGGCGCTGCAAGTGTTGAACTGCCTGATGCGCTTGTTTTTGGAAGGGGTTATACATATATTATACTATACTAGCATACTGCGTGACAACGTCATCTGTTTGCTCACGTTAGATGATTTCTTGGCAAGCACTATGTCATGCACAGTTCAGAGCGACGGAAGGCTGCATGGTATCGGAATTTGCTTGCATGCACATAGGCATGCACATCCTACTTGGGCTAGTCATGACGCAGAGATGCACGGCACCTCTTGCTTATCGTTTGCGCCCACAGAACCTGCCTGTGTGTATGAAACAACCAGTGCATGCATCAACACCAACATGCTGACTGTGCAAACCCAATGCGCAATGACAAATACTAAGACTTCCGCGAAATGCGCGAGCTCAACTTGCTACGTTACTAACGCCATTCAGCAAGGCCGCAAGCAGTTTGCATGCGTGCCCAAGCATATCCCCAGGCTGCTATTCTGTAAACACAATGTGCATGTGAACTACACATGCATTGCTCCTCAAAACTCTAGCTTTCTCGACCTGAGTAGCCCTCACGCACAGCCTTCCACTCCTGCGGCATCCTGCCGTCTGTGGGGCGCTCAGCGCCCTGCTCTGAGGCGTCTCCTGCCGCTGCTGCCGCCGCAAGCCCACCGCACCAGGCATGCGGAAGTCACTGCGCACCGCATCAATGCTCGCGATCATTGGCCCCACCTGCGCCGCCGCCGCCATGATCGCTACACCACCGACAATGCCACCGACACCGCCGACAATGCCAGGGACACCGCCGCTCCGGCCAAGAGCAGCCGTCCGATGCAGTCCGTAGAGCTCAGTCGACGGCTTAGACTGACACAAAGATACAGACTTATCCTTGGTACTGCTCCGCTCTCATTGGCTGAGGTAGGACACGTCAGCGCGTTCACGACGGAAGGAACGGGAAGGCACGTTTACGAGCTACCTGGTACCCTGGATACCTTCCGCTGTACGGAAGCTGCAATAGCTTCCCTTCCGCTATATGTCACGTGACAACTTTTGTCCATTATGACAGGGGGGGGAGCGTTTCTGTCACTCTGCCCCACAAATAGCGTGCGTGCGTAAGAAAACGTCACACTTCACCACCGCCGCCTTGTCGTTCTCCTCGTTCCTTGTTGATGTTGGTGTGACGCTGGTCATGGTTGAGAGTAGAGGGAAGGGGGGAGGTTAGGCCAGGGTAGGGCAGGAGTGAGTGAGCCCCACCGCAGCGGCCATGGCGGCTGTGACTCACAGGAGGAGGGGTGTATTCCTCCTCCTGACTGCCGCCGTTGTGCTTGTCCTTGTCGGGGGCGGCGCTGTGGTGGTTGATGCCGCTAAGGATGGTGCCAACCAGGCGTACCCGAGGCAGGAGACCCCCCAGGAGGCGGAGATACAGGGACGCAGGCCAGGTGAGGATGATGCGAGTGTGATGGGGGGGGGAGCGTGCAGAGTCGTGATGAACGCTTGAAAAACCCACACAACAGATTAATCCACAACAACAACTGCTTAACAACACGCCTACATCTACCTGCACCTACAAAGCGTTGTGTTTACGGCAATGCACTCCAATGCTGGGAGCTCGACGACGATGATCGCGTCAGGACATTTCATGCCACTTGGTTGGCTTGGCACTCGTGCAGTGTTATTTCACAAAAAGTAGACGCCCACACCAACCCCGCACGCACATTGTGGGTGATAACGTACCTCAACGACACAAGAACTCTGTAATCTTCGAACAACCAATATCAAGAAGCCAACACTCTACACCTGTGCTTTACAGATCTCATCTCACATCAACCACAATGCGATGTCCATGGCAAGAAAAAATAACAATCACCCACGCAAATGACCACTCAGCGAGTGTTGTTGTTAGGTGGTTGGATGTTGGAGGAGGGTCTTCCCCCCATCTACAATATCCCCGACCCGACTCTCTCCCTCGAGGACGTGGCGTCCACGAGTAAAGATGATGGAGGCGACCGCTGGATCATCGTGTGGAGACCGACGGGCGGGCAGGTGGCGGCAAAGGAAGCGGCCAACGCGTGCAAGCTGGTGAGTGGGAGGGAGGTTGTGTGGGAGCGGTGGTAATGTGTGTGTGTGTGTGGGCGTGGGCGGGCGGGTGTGCCTGTGCGTGCACGAGCATGCGTAATCACGTGTGTATGTGCGCGTGTGTGAGTGTGCGTGAAAATCCGCTTGCGCATCCGCATGCGCATGTACATGTGCGTGTGCATGTTCGCACCCACCTGTGCGTGTGGGTGCATGCGTGTGCGCATGATTTTTAAGCTTGCGCGCACACTATTTTGTAGTAGCGATTTGAACTGACATGCTACCTCAGGCGGCATCCGAGTCGTACAACAAGTTCAATGGCACCTGCACCTTCACATACAAGTCTGTCATACAAGGGGTGGCCGTCACGCTAGATCAAAGCAACCTTCGCGCGTTTCTGCAAGTAAGGCTGAGCAGCAACAGCTGGACACTTCACGCTGTAATTCAAGTACAGACAACTCACTCTGTCGCAACAGATGTACAAGTCCAGCGTGCTGTTTGCGGAGGCGGATGCGCTCATCACAATCAAGACAACAACCCGGCAGGTGGAGTAAACACGTATAAAACATGTACGACTGCAAGTGCAACACCTAACAAAACCTTACCAACTCGTCTGCTTGCGGCTGCAGTACAATCCCATATGGGGTCTGGACCGCATCAACCAGCATGACCTCCCCCTCGACAAGCTGTACTCGTACACGAGCGACGGCACGGGCGTGAACGCTTACATTGTTGATACAGTAAGCAGCTGAGGACTTGGTTGGTTGACTTGCAAATTAAGATGCATCACATCATACTCAGCTGTACTGATGCATCTCCATGTGCAGGGCATAAGGGCGTCGCACGTGCAGTTCAAGGACAGTAAGGGCAACTCAAGGGCGCAGGTCGCATTCGATGCCATCAACGAGTCCGCCGGTTATGGTGTTGACTGCAACGGCCACGGCACCCATGTTGCCGGCACGGTCGGCGGCCAGACCTTCGGCGTCGCTAAGAACGTCACCATCTGGGGAGGTGAGATGATGATGTTGTGTGTGCGTGCGTGCAAGAGTTGAAGTCCATCACACAACACAATCTGACTCTGTATGTTGCTCACGTGCAGTCAAGGGTTTGAACTGTCTCGGGAGCGGTCTGTGGTCGCAGATCACAGCGGGCTTGGATTGGGTGCGCACCAACGGGAAGAAGCCCAACGTCGTCAACATGTCCATCGGTGGAGCTGCGTCTAGCTCAGTTGACCTCGCCATCCAACAACTTGTCGCTAGGTATCGCACGCACGTGTTTGAAGCACGCGCTCATGCACGCGCTCAATACACGCACACAATGCGCGCACACATGCATGCGCGTGGGTGCGTGGGCATACATGCACGCATTGTTGAACCAGTCACAGATGCGCAAGTGTTTCAACTGAGCCAGTGATTGTTGAACAGTGGTACAACGGTGGTGGTGGCAGCGGGCAATGATAATGCGGATGCATGCTTATCGTCCCCAGCACGAGAGCCGACAGCGATCACAGTTGCTGCCAGCGACTACACGGACACGCGCGCATCCTTCAGCAACTGGGGCACTTGCGTTGACGTTTACGGACCTGTAAGCATACACATCAACACATCTGGCGTCGTGCGTGTTGATTGTTCAGACTGACTCTGAGTCTTGACTCGTGGCGGTTGTGGCTCAGGGCGTGGATATCATGAGCGGTTGGTATGACGCGGACAACAATAACAACACAATCTCTGGGACATCGATGGCAACACCCCATGTGGTAAACAGTAACACACTGCACTTGGTCCCTACACCTTAAAGAGTTAGCAGTTGGCATTATAATCACAGCCTTTGATGGCGTCGTCATCATCATCATCATCATCATCATCATCATCATCATCATCATCATCATCATGACTATGGTCAACATCACAGACGGGTGTTGCAGCGCTGTACCTTAGCGCAAACCCCAGTGCGACCCCGACACAAGTCACCTCCGCGATAACGGACTCTGCGACCTGGAACAAAATCAAGAGCAACGTTGATGGCACGACGAACCGCCTGCTGTTCTCGCTGCTCACGCTCCCGCCTGCCACGGTTTGTTATAAGCCAGTGGTGATGAAGTTCAGTTGATATACAGATTGGATCAAACACCTCAAGAATCTGTTGTGTGTTGCAGGTGAGTCCAAAGACCTTCACTGCTTCTGAAAGCGACCCCGCGCAAACGGTGTCGTTCACGCTTTCATCTGCACCCACAAGCACTGTGACGGTTACAGTGACTTCCGCCCGCACTGACAAACGTATGTTGATGATGCATTTGCGCACAACCCAACAAGGGTCTCACATCGTGTCGGTGTGTGCGCAGTGTCAATATCGCCATCAACATTCACCATCTCCACCGTGTCATGGTCGACGACACAGAGCGTGTCGCTCACACCCATCAGAAACTACATAGGTCAGTAACTACAACACTTTAAAGCGCACACCTGCAACACATAACCATCATCATCATTATCATTATTACCACTGTCAACTTTATCACAATCCTGTGCTTTGCACAGCTGACGGCGACGTCAGCTTTGACGTCATGTTCACGCTGACGAGCTCGGACGTCAACTTCCAGTTCGCCGTGACAGTGACGGCCACCATTACAGATGC
Source organism: Chlorokybus atmophyticus (assembly GCA_009103225.1). NCBI lineage: Eukaryota > Viridiplantae > Streptophyta > Chlorokybophyceae > Chlorokybales > Chlorokybaceae > Chlorokybus > Chlorokybus atmophyticus. The sequence goes on along the minus strand of RHPI01002619.1, from coordinate 87,184 downwards.
AGGTTGGCGTTGAACAATGTCAAGTTGTATGGTGGTTGCATTCTGGTATAGGTTCATTTGTTTCGTTCATCAATTAAGCGAACTAAGCAACATTACCATCTGCAGACATGTGCTCGGCATGTGGAGACACCATTTCCAATCCAAAGGTGATAACATACCTGCCCTTTTCTTACACCGGTTCAACGACCAACTACAACGACACCTACGATGTGGCGTGCGACACAGCGTCCACGGCACCCGACGTCGTGTTCATGTACACCCCACCAGTAAACTTGATACTGGATGTGAGCACGTGCGGTGGCGGCAACTACGACACCAAAATTTTCATATTCATGAACAACGCCAACACTGTCGTTGGGTGCAATGATGACGGTGTCGGCTGCGACAACTTCAAGTCACTGCTTACTGGCGTCAGCTTCCTTGCAGGCAACAACTACTACATTGTAAGCCTGCAAGCCAATGTAATACACGCTTGCTGAGCCTCAACAATGCAATGAGATTGATAGTGAGACGCATGCACACAGGTTGTTGATGGCTACCAAACAGAATCTGGCACGTACCTTCTGAATGTGACGCTGAGCGCAAACAGTCCGCCATTGCCGACTCCACCTCCTCCGAGCTTGACGTCGTCACAACCGCCACCACCAAGACCGCCCAGTACGTGTACACGCCTGCGCATGGATTGCCTCATATTGCAACATGTTGACTGATGCAACTATGCGTACAGAACCTCCACCGCCATCACCACGGCCACCACCACCAAGCCCTCCGCCACCTTCCCCACCAACCCCACCGCCCTCACCACCGCCGCCATCACCATCACCCTCTCCACCTCCACCCTCACCACCGCCCTCATCGCCGCCGCCATCACCGCTGCCCCCATCATCGCCACCGCTCTCGCCACCACCACCATCCTCCCCGCCTCCATCACCATCACCGCCATCCTCATCGCCTCCATCATCACCAACGCCATCGCCGTCTCCCCCATCCTCCCCACCCCCATCCTCCCCAGCATCGCCTTCACCACAGCCCTCACCATCACCGTCCCCACCAACATCACCAACCCCTTCACCACAGCCCTCTCCCCCGCCGCCCTTGTCGCCATCACCATCGCCTGAGCTCTCACCTCCATCATCATCATCGCCACCACCATCCCCAAAGCCACAGCCTTCACTCCCGCCCCCGACATCATCGCCGCCAACATTGCCACCACCCACAACGCCACCCACCTCATCACCACCAGTGCTGTCATCACCACCACAACAGTCTCCACCTGCACTTCCACCTCCCCTGTCATCGCCATCTCCACCTCTTCTTTCTTCCCCACCTCCACTCACATCTCCTCCTTCACTCGTACCTGCACCAGCTCCTTCTCTTCAGCCCTCTCCTCCGGCTTCACCATCTTCGGGGCCACCTCCAAGCCCGCCTTCACCGGCACCATCACAAGCGCCATCGCCGAGTTCACCTGAGTCATCACCATCGCCGCCACCAAGCCCGTCCCCACAATCCTCGCCGCCACCACCGAGCCCAAAACCCTCCCCGCCCCCGCCATCACCACCACCTCATCCGCCACCAAGCCCACCTCCTCGGTATGTGTGAGGGCATAGTTGATGAAGGGGATGCGGTTGACAACTTGTGCTTGCGGTGTATAGAAGTCCAAAGCACTATGCATAACACTTAACATCACGCGTATGCAGCCCACCGCCACCACCCCCACCGCTACCAACCTGGGTCGCCAGCAACTGGTCTGAGTGCAATGCCACATGTGGCGGCGGCCAGATGGTATGCCCACTTGCTTGTGATAGCACAAGCATAACAATACAACAGCAAAACACTCACTGTCTCTCATATGCGAACAGACGCGCACGGTGGACTGCGTGTACCCGAACAACTCTCCCGCACAGGCTTCCTCCCAGTGCGCGTACACGCCAATGCCCGATCTCACAGCATCGTGCAACACGCTGGCGTGTGAGACCTTTTCCGTGTACTCGAGTGCCTATGGCCAATGCTCTGAGACATGCGGTGGTGGCACGCAAACCCGCACAGTCGTATGCAAGAGCTCGTATGGCTACACTGCCGACATCGCATTGTGTCGGGATGCCGGCCTCGACGTGTCCTCCTCAAAAGCGTGCAACACGCAGGCGTGTGTGGGTTACTTTTGGGGTTACGATTCATGGGGAGTGTGCAATCAGACCTGCGGAGGCGGCCAAGCTGTGAGGACAGTCACGTGCATGCAAGCTGTTGCGGACAATCCAGCTGTTGTTGCGCCGGATGCCAGTCTATGCACTGCTGCAAGCAAGCCGGACAGCACCCGCATGTGCAATACTGCACCTTGCGTGGTGTACGCATGGGATATAAGCGACTGGACCATCTGCAGCAAGACCTGCGGTGGAGGAACGATGACACGCGCAGTGTCTTGCGAAGGCTCTGATGGAAGGCCGGCGGCAATCAGTCAATGCACCGGGCAGGCGCCCAATTCAACCGCAGCATGCAGCACAGACCTGTGTGACTTCTGTGCGTCGCAAAGCTGCTCTGGACACGGCAACTGCACAGCGGGTGCGTGTGTGTGCAACAGCGGGTACAAGTCCGGCTTTTGCGAAGTGCCCGCGGCTTGCAATGGCGTGCTGGATGTCAATGGCAACTGCTGTGCTACTGTCACGGACATCAATGGCAAGTGCTGCACTGGAGCTGCATCGGTGCTCGACAGTGAGCAGGAGTGCTGCGCAAGTGGGCACGTGGACGTGTGCGGCGTGTGCGACGGCGTGGCCATAGTCCTGGACGTCCTTGGCGAGTGCGACTGCACAACCTTTCTGGATCCGAAGGGCATCTGTTGCCACAGCGGCGTGATGGACAAGTGTGGCGTGTGCGATGGGGATGGCTCGTCATGCCGCACGGACGTAACTGCCGGCGTGAGTGCCGACACGAGCCTCGCCAGTGACCCGGCATTCAGCTCAACCCTGCAGAGTTACTTCGCTGGCAAGCTCGGCGTGCCTAACAACACCATTGCCGTGTCTGACATCTCTGCCACCGGCAGCAGCAACAGCGCCGGCATCCTCACCATCGCCAACGCCGATGCCTCCATCCAATCCTCCATCAGCTACATCATCAAGTTTGCCGTCTTACCCGGAGCGCCTATCCAGGCCACTGCCGACATCAGCAACGCACTGACAGCCGCGCCCGCCAGCAATGCAAGCACGGGCCTGTCCGTTAATAGCGTGGCTAGCGTGCAGACTCAAGGCGTGTGCGGCAACGGCCTGTGCGAGGCGAATGAGGCCTGCAAGACGAAGACGCAGAGCGGATGTTGCCTCGCCGACTGCCCATATGTCTTGCAAACATGCCCTGCACCGCCCCCGAGCACGCAGGAGTGCAGCGGCACGGGCCAGTGTCTCCGCGCCAGCGGCACGTGCAGCTGCTTCACTGGTTACACCGGCGCTGGATGCGATAGCTGCGACACGGGTTACTACAAAGACAGCGCCACGCTGAGCTGCAAGCCGCTTGCATCTGTGTACAGGCTGCCGGCATCTCCCCCGCCTCAGACAACAACACCAGTCTCACCTCCCCCGCCAAGAACACCCTCACCTCCGCCGACGTCTCCGCCACCTCCAAAGCCATCATCGCCGCCGGTTGCGGTGGACACCCCATCAACGGAAGCAAAAGCGGCATCGAGTGGCAGCAGCGTTGTGGTTGTGGCCGCGGCTGCTGCAGGTGGAGGTGGCTTTGTTGCTGCGGCTGCGGCACTCTTCTTTGGCATGCGGATACGCCGGCAACGGCGTGACAGAGAACACTTCCGCTACGCCGGAGAAGCGGCCTTGGCTGCGCATTCACGCATGGCGGGGATGCCAGCAACAGACAGCAACAACAACAACAACAACAACAACAACAACCGCACTAGCAGCATTCCGCCGCCACCACCGTACACGCCGGAACCGCAGATCTTCCCCGCAGCTGGACACTTGGACTTGCAGCCGTCAGCCCCGCCCATGCCACAGATGCTCATGCCGCAGATGATGCCGGTGGTGGTGAGCCCCAACGCAGACTCCCCGCGCATGTCACCAGACTTACGTGGGGAGTCCTCTCCACACCATGCTGACTCCTATGAGGAGGTGCAGGGCGCCTCTCCCAAGTACGACAGGCCGGATGGGCCGAATGGTCTGGTCAACATTCATGATGGCGCCGGCTCCAGCTCAGCGGCCGCTGCTGGTGCTCCTGGCGGTTGGGGCTCGGGTTTGTCCAGGCGACATCCTCAGCCTGACCCCACAGCGCATTCACCGCGGGCGAGTGAAGTTGTGGACACGCCCTTTGCACCTGCCCGAAGCAGGCTTTCGGGCTCACAAGGGATGTAGTTATTAGATAGTAAACACATCCAGGAACAACACCACATTGGCGTTGTATGTTAGGTATTGAAGGTTGTGGCAAACTGCGTGCACAGTTAAAATGACATCAGCTTGCGGTACTGCTCGCAGTCCAACCTGCCTTGCGTCATGCCAACAGATCAGCTCACTTGTCATCTACTGTTCCACCCATACAGATAGTCAAGCAGCCAGACAACAACAAACATGCGTAGTACTAGATATGGCTGTCATGCTCTCGCTGGTTAAAGAGTGTCAAGGCAAGATGGGGGGGGGGGGGGCGATCCTGAGCACAGGTGTCAGGAAAACTGTGAAGATCTCAAACAGGCCTAAAAGCACGACGACTGCTCAAAACAGGAGCACAAACTAAGCCAAACAACTTGGATTGCTGTGAGTGACTGTGTCTCTGTGACTGTTAAAGTGACGCGATATCAGGCCTGCCAACCAGTTGGCGTACACACCATCGCTTTGCCAGCTAGGCTTTCAGCAACATGCGCAATTGCCACCATGTGTTCAACAAGAGAGATGTGTGCGACTGCCTGGACAGGGAGGCTGGCAATACACCACTGCTGGCAGCATATCCAACTGTGCCCTATCCTCTTGCACTCCCTAGAAAGCTAGCATTGCAACCATGCTTTGTACAAACAGGGCAAATCAATCCCAGCGTCACTACATCAGCCTTTTCCCTGTGTATACACACTTCAGGCACCCAGCATGCTTATGCCACCAGCTTGTCACAAGCAACCGGTGCGTTGAAAGCATGCAGGCAGCTCCTGATTGCCCAAACCGCTGCGCGAGCACATGCTGAATGCTGCCGCTGCTGACATCCTTCACGACGTGCACAACCATCCCAGACTGCGCCTGGCCACCATCCGCAAGCTGAGGTGTGTCGAGCTTGTGGTCAACTTTCATGTTGTTGGTTTGGCTGTGGTTGTGGATGTCGTTGTTGGTGGTGTGGGCGGCGGTGGGGCGCAGCTGAGGCGCATAGTGATTGCTGTTGTTTGGCGTTTGCATGCTGGAGGTAGGTCAATCCATAAGTCATGGCGGGCGCGGGCGGTGAGAGCTACTTCGACGACACGGCCCGTCACTACGACGAGAAGCCGGGCGTCAAGGAACTCGCCGGCAACGTCGTGGACACCCTCTTTGCGGAGCTGCCGGACGTTATGTAAGCATGAACGCCAGCTGAAGTAGAAGGGGACGTGCAGACTTCAGCAGCTCATGCAGCGTGAGCTAGCTAGCTAATCAGCCCGAAGCTAGTTGAGACGTTGGAGCAATCAAGCAAGACGTCTGGTATCAGCAACATGCACACAGCAGGTGTTTATGCGTTTATGCGCGTTGCTTTCTGGGTTCATAAAGCGCATCTCCAGGTGAGGGAGATTGTGCGTCAAAAACATCACCAACAAACTGTTAGCATGGGCTCGCCAGTGGTTAAGCTGTGCTGTGCTTCTTGTGTGTTCAGGCGTGCTTGCAAGTATGGGCTCATGTGCTTTTGAGTCAAAGTTCACAAAGGTGTTCGTTTGACGAAACCTTTCAGCCCTGACCTTGTATTTACAGGTGGGAGGAAGCGAATGTTATGGACTTCGGGTGTGGCACCGGCAATGTTGCCCTGCAAATGGCAGCAAGAGTGCGAAGCATCACTGGTGTAGATAGTTCGCAAGGCATGCTTGAGGTACAGCGTTGAACGTGTAGTCATTGAAGCACTTGACGTCTGTAGTGCGTTATAAGTCGTGCCTGATATGGCACTTGACGTGTCGGCAATTGATAGGGTTGCCTGTCTTCGTAGGTAATGAAGCAGAAAGCTCAGCAGCAGGGCGCAGAGAACATAAGCTGCCACTGTCTTGAGCTGAAAAGCGCAGATGACTTGCCCGGGCAGCGCTTTGACTTGATTGTTTCCAGTATGACTGCACACCACCTTGACGGTAAGCATATTGCGAAGCTACATAGCCGTAGGTTGCCGTCACTCAACAACAGTGTATGCGTAGATATCCAAGCTATGATCCGTGTGCTGGCGCAACTGCTAAAGCCTGGAGGTGTGCTGGCCTTCTTTGACTTGCAACGCACTGATTCTAGTGACCAGTTTCACGGTGGCCATCAACATAAACATGCCGGAGTATACCATTCAGGTTCGTTCCTCAATCTCCCAGAGCATGGCAACTATATGTGGCGTCAATCACTGAACATACATCATCAGCTGACAGACACTTTTTGACTCGTTGTGTTGTGCTTGTGACTCATGCTGTATAGGCGGCTTTTCCTCTGAAGAGTTCACCAATCACTATTCTGCGGCGGGGTTGACGAATGTCAGGTGTCTAGAGGCCTTTTCATTCTCAAAGCACATCCCTGAAGATGATGTCACCAGGCAGTTTCCCATCATGGCAGCCTTTGCATCAGCACCCAAGTAGGCAACTGCTGCCCTTTGTGCTTCAAAGGTCAACTTGTACAGTAGGGAGCTATGTACAGCACTCGCCCAACTGTTGTGTTGGATACCTCCACAGGTTTCAGCAGTTTGCTGTCTGTAACACATATTGGTTCATGCTGACTTTCCCTACACTTGACTTTCTACCACCAAATGCATGGCATCCTCCTGCATCCATAACTGTGACGTATCTCAGACTTATTCATGCTAGTGAAGCGAGGTTGTTGGTAATTGCCCATTACAATTACCAACAACCTCTCTTCACTGGCTGTGATAAGTCACGTTGACTACTAAGTAGTTTCTGTGTATTTACTGGATGAGGTTGCGCACACTGCCACGACCAGGACTGTATGTAATGGACTTCCAGGCCTTCCGGACTGCAGCCGGGGCGACTTGCAAGGCTGAAAATCAACTGGTGTGGTAGCTGGCTGGCGAATGGGGTGCAACACGGTGGTTGAAGCGGGCTGCGCTTCGTACCTGGCCGATGTGCGGTGTGCGCGCACCATGCGTACATTTTGCCGCCGCCTTTTTATGTGATACGCAAAGAAGCGTGAAGCAACCACAGTCACTGATCTCGGTAGTTGTGAGCATGGTGGTTGGCTGTGAGTGTGTATATGTGTGTCACACCTTCTGCCTGGCCATATTCACCACGTCATCAGCCCCTCATACGGCATCGGTGAAGTTGAAGTCTGTTGAGACAAGTGTCGCACCGTCAAAACCTGTGCACGTGTATGCATGCAAGTGATGGCAACCGTTGACCATCTCACCCGCAGCACGTAGTTGAGGTTGACTCCGTGCAATGACACGGCGTGGCTATGGAGCACCCCGCTGTACTTGAAGCTGCACGTGCCATTGAGTACAATGAACGACACTGACTTTACCACACACGCGTGCAGGTCATGAGCAAATGCATGCATGTATGTCTGATGCGGCTTGGCAGTAGTTACAATAGTTACGTGTGGCTAGTGTAGGTAGACCCCGATGGTAAATAATTATTGCATAATGATGAGCTTGGTGAACAATGCATGTGTCGTGATAACTTGCATTATTTGTACACAACACACATGACACTGCGTTGCATCACATGCTTGGACAGGCCCTGGTGGACCCACATTGAGTCAACCAGGACCCGTGCAGTAGCATCCTATGATGTAGTACTTGGCAGTAACAGGTTGATGGTGTCATTGTGCAGTCACCAGTCTGCAGGCTTCGGCGGCTTTGATCTGGCCCTGTAGTATTTGCCACAAAACGAAAACTTGCATCATGCATGTGCCCGCCGCTGGATCCTATGCCACCGCGATTGCATTCACCTCGTCCATGCTCCACGCTGCTGGCAGGCCGGCTTTCAGGAGTCACCTGCAGAGTGGGTGCGACGATGGTACATCACGCAATACGGACAGCAATGCTCTCGTGTGAGTGGCACTCACAAAGTGCATCNAGAGAGAGAGAGAGAGAGAGAGAGAGAGAGAGAGAGAGAGAGAGAGAGAGAGAGAGAGAGAGAGAGAGAGAGAGAGAGAGAGAGAGAGAGAGAGAGAGAGAGAGAGAGAGAGAGAGAGAGAGAGAGAGAGAGAGAGAGAGAGAGAGAGAGAGAGAGAGAGAGAGAGAGAGAGAGAGAGAGAGAGAGAGAGAGAGAGAGAGAGAGAGAGAGAGAGAGAGAGAGGCCTCCATTCTCGTTTCAAGCCTGGGTTACCTGCCCGCAGTGAGCGCATGCCGGCTTGATAGAGCCAGGCAACGACCAGCACGAGGAGCGGCCAGCAGCAGCGCCTTTGCAACGGGCTTGCTCGGCATGTTGTGGTGTAGTGGCTGCAATGGGAATGGATGTCTGCGGTGTTTGCAACAGCATTGCTACTATTCTCGACGTGTTGCATGAGTGCAACAGCACCACGTTCCTGGATCCCAAAGGCGTGTGCTGTCATGGCGGGATCGTTGACAAGTGTGGCGTGTGCGATGGCGACGGCTCTTCATGCCGCACAAAAGTTAACACGGACGCCAATGCCGACCAATCGGCAACCACTGGCACGATATCTACTGTCGATGACACGGTCAATGCCACAGTACAAAGCTACATAGCGAATGCACTCAGCGTGTCAAAGGAGTACGTCAACGTGACAGACATCATACCTGCAGTAGTGGCAACCGGAAACGCAACTCGCAGGCTCCTTGCAGCAAGCCAACATCAACTTCGTTGTGCTCCCTGGTGCGCCGCTGCAATCAACGGGTCAGATAGTTGGTTAGTTCACTGAACCAGGCCGCGGCGTTCAACAGCAGCAGCGGATTGAGCGTTGCAAGCGTTGGAGAGGTGCAGGCGTCAGGAGTCTGCGGCAACAGCCAATGCGAAGCCAATGAGCCCTGCCAAACCAAGTCGAGCACCAAAATGCTGTTTGGGAGACTGCCCGTTTGTGCTGCAGACCTGTCTGGCTCCACCTCCCAGCACGCAGGAGTGCGGCAACAAAGGAGACTGCTTGAGAGCCAGCGGCATGTGCAGCTGTTACCAGGGTTACAGCGGGCCCGACTGCGGGAGCTGCGACACAGGTTACTACCGTGACACGCAGACCCAGACCTGCAAGTCTTTCGCCAGCATATACGTGGCTGCACCGTCACCATTCCCACCTCCACCTACTCCTCCACCGCCGACCCCGCCTCCAACCCCACCACCATCTCCTCCAAGGAATTCCTCTCCACCACCCTCACCACCCACACTAGCAAAGGCGCCGCCACCAGCGCTTACACCAGTCGAGAAGAACAGCAGCAAAGTTGTAGTGGCCGCTGCTGGAGGCGGAGGGGCAGTAGCTGCGGCTGCCGCCTTCTTCTTCGTGTATCACATCAACAAAAGGAGGCAGCGACAAAATGTGAGCATGGTGGGCTCACCGCTCATGCCACCCGCGTACATGAATGCAGTGCAGGTTGATGCAGCTGCCATGTTGCAACCGTATAGCCCGCCAGCTACCGCACCCGCACCAGATAACGATCCTCACCCTCGGATGGCTGCCCAGCTGCATTCCTGAAAAGACTGGACGCCCAGTACCCTGTCAACACTCCTGACTGTGTCAGTGTATGCTACTAAAAAAGTGGTCGCACAGCACCTTGGTCAGTGTAATTTGCTTCGTTGAAGACTACTACTACAATGTTACATGGCTGTACATAGCGGCAGGTACATAACATAAACACAGTTACGGATGCAGGAAGATGCCATGCATTCCAGTAGAGAAGTAGAAGTTTAAAACCCGGCATGAACAGATGATATTAACAAGAGTGATGCAGCAGTAATACCGGTAACTAACACAACATGTGTTTGGTATATAACAGGATGTACGAGCAATGGCTGCATGGCACCCTACTGTAAGAGCTGATATGCGCAGGCCCGTGGCGAACTACTTGGGTGGTAATGCAAAGGCCATGCTAGGAAACTGCATGGTCTTATCATGTCCAGAGACTGTGCTTCGAGGATGGAAAGGCTGACCACTTAGTGTTGTCAAACTCGCGGTAGCGCAGTGGTTGGTGAACTCTTCAGAGTAGAAACGTCCCGTTAAGTATGACAACCTAGGGGCAAATCAGATCAGGTGGACGATACAGCTGCTTGAGCTGACTTCTCACGCGTGCAGACTGAACACAACCTGTTGTTGCCATCTCGTTAACCGAGTTACAAACAACGAACCTGTAATGGCCGTGGAAGCTTTGCAATCAATGAGCTGCAAAACGCCACTGATAAGCTTCCAAAACGCCAGCACACCTTCAAGCAACAGTTGCGTCAGATATAAACTGCTTGCACAACTGCGACAGGCTGTTGTTGACCACGCAGAAAGTATATGTAGCTTCATCACAGGGTTACCGTCAAGGTGGCGCGCACTCATGCTCCGCGAAATCAGGCTGAAGCCCTGGCCTAGCAAGTCGTGCCTGCGTTCTTCAGCGCTCTCAACATAGTGCAAGCCCATGTTGTGAGCTGCAGCTGAGCCTTCTGATGACCTACAAAGAGAGCACCTATCAAGAAAGCAAACCTGTAATAGTTGCTGACATGTCACAGCTCCATTCATTAAAATTACAGACAGTAGAAGCTTGCATTCATCGTGTGCTTGGGCAGCTGTACCTTAAGCAAGCTCTGGAACTGTGGACATCAGTAAGCTTCGCACTCTTGCTGCCATTTGCGGCACGCCCGGGTGACATTGCTGGCGTCTTATCCAAAGTGCACCAATTGGCTTCATCCCCTGTTCAAGCACATGCGCTTATATGATATTGGTTGGTTGAACAAACACTTACATTTTCAGTTGTCAGGCATGCACGTGGCCGAGTTTGCCTGCACAATACATGAAGGCGACAAGGCACAAACACACGTGACACACGCTTTGAGACATGAATGCGTCCATCCATGCGTTTCATTGCAGTGAGCTGCAGTCATTGTCAGCTACACACTTTCCTCACTTGAAGCGAAAGCTTGTGAACACCCTAACCAAAGCAACACGCAAGGCAAAAGCTTCAACACCTGCTATGCATGCAGTCCAGCCAATCAATTCATCCAGGCAGTTGATCAACCAGCCTGAGCGGCTGAAGCAGTTGTCTACAAGTCCACATCTGTTTCGGTCCAAGGTGAAACTTACCTGACTAGACCAGTCTAGCACGCTGTACGTAAGAGAATGGCCGCCACATTGCTGGCGAGCTCCTTCACGCCTGGGCTGTCGTCACTATGACGGGCCTTGACGTCAAACTTCTCGCCGCCCGCCAAGGCCAGCATGTAGACGCCATGCAACGCCGCCGCCAACTGTGCCGCTTGGCCCTGCGGCCAACATGCCGTGGCCAGCGACAGTACGGACTGCGGGTGAAGGCGCCGGCACTCACACCTCAATGATCAAGGCAGCAACCACATGACCCTGCTGCCATACGGCGCATGGCAATGCTTTTCAGCGACGGATCTGTTGCATGGTCGCCATGCAAGCAGGGCAACTGCACTGTGTGTTTCCAAAGCTGCAGCAGGTGCGGCACAACTGTATAGCAGAGCACAGAAGTCTCAAAGAGCGGACGGACTTGTTACAACTGCACTGACAAAGTCACAAGGTAGTGCCCTGCCATGCGAATGCTCAAGCCGTCGGGCCGAAGCCCGTGGTATGTCGTGCTGTGGTGTGTGTTTGCCTCCCCCTCCCCACCACATACTTAAAATTGTAATGCTAATTGTTCACATTGAAAGAACCTCGTTACAACAGCCTGGGGGCATCACTCTGGCGTGGCTCAGACACTCTTAATCACAAGCATTGGTTGAACCAGGAAGCTATTGGTTTATTACGCGTCACCTATACAAAGTATGTATATTGCTGTACAGGTCTACAGTGGTCAGGCTGCATGGTGCAGCGCATCTGCTGTAAGCCTGAGAGAGAGAGTAAGCTTTGCATGTGCTACCTATTTCTTGCAATGTGCCTGCTATCAGCAAAGCGCCGCAATGTAGGGCAGTAAGGACAATGTTTTCGGGCAAAAGGTGTCTTGCACGAGGCTTGTCTGTGGACATTTATTTGACAAAGTGCGGGGTCAAAAGCTTTGAAACCTGCCATTGCACAAACACAGTAAGCAGCTGCTTACTGCAGTAGCCCCTGCACGCTGAGCTATGCTTGCATGCCGACCACATTGCTTACCTGGAACATGTGCACACGATCCTGGTGGAACAGCCCCTTCAGCTTCTTGTCGCACATGATCTCACGCTTGTTCTGGGGATCCTGCAGATGCTGCATAGTTTAACATTTGTAACAGGTATGCGTTGTGCATGACAGCCAGTCGTTGGACAGCGCGACTAACATACTGGAGGTTGAGTTCAAGACTCATATGTGCTTGCCTGCAGGGACTCTGACTTGATGTACTTCCAGATCTCCTTGATCGCGTTTGCACGGCTGATCTCATCCACACCCAAGAAGGTACCAAGCTCTGGTGAAATCTTCAACGGCTTCATCAGCCCTGTTGTTTTCTTGGCCATAGCTGCCGCACACACTGCGCACATACCTCAGTATCAGTTCATCTCTTCAGCGGTAAGGCACACTTGATCAGTGGCTGTGCATGGCGACATGACCCCACAGCGTGGAAGAAAACACACCCTGACTAGCTGGGATGAGACGGCTTGCAGCTTATGATGTCAAGCAAGGTGTTAGATGAGCTGTAACAGCTGGCATGAGAGTCAACGCACGCTCCACTGTGCAGCAACGCTCTCGGACTCACGACGAACAGACACTGACATCGACAAACCTACGTGTTGAACCGTGGGAAGAAGCACACTGGCGTTTCGTGCAGCGATGACTGCCGGTGAGCGCAAGCTTGCACCTAGCCTGTGTTGAACCACCCTCTTGTCAACAACACCACCGCCGCCGCCGCCTGCACCCTGCGCTGTGGCCTCGACGCAACGAGAAAGCCTGCAGTTTAGGGCGAGCAACAGAAGCACAAGCTCGCGCGGTGCGGGCGCGTTGGGAAACCCGGCGGAGGGGCATCGCGCCAGCAGGGAGTTGGGGCTCTAACCGCTCCCTGCTGACACGTACACTGCGCTTCCTGCACGTGCCGTAGCGCGCGTCAGTCGGAAAATCAGCAATCTGTCAAATCCAACAAAACCGCAACACTTCGATGGCCACTTTCTAGGCCTTGGGCTGCTCCGGAGTGGACCAGTCAAGTGGCGCCATGAAACTGAGCCAAAATGTGCCCGGTATGTGGTGTTTGTGTTTTCTCCATGTGTAACTCGTCACATTAACCTACGCTCATAAGTTGCAATTGCCTGCAATTGTGTAAAACACGAGGAAGTTTAGTGGTACATAGTCTTGTTCATTGATATAGTCAGTATTGTCACGACATCATCAAAGCGCCATTATATGCACAAAAGTCAACGAATATCTCAGCGAAAGCCCTTTTTGATGTTTATGAGCCTTCAATGTTATATAAACGTGATTGAATTCGCATCGCTTTAAACGTATGAGGACTTGTGTATGGCTTGAGACCTTGAGAGTGTACACTACGGTCACCACTCGTATAACAAATTTAAATTTGAGTGATACACTTTAGTTAAAGTGACATTTTATCACCATAATGGCCAATGCATACTTCATTATATATAGACACCATTTGTGCTGATTTATCAACCGAAACAACGCAGCTGAGACCCGTGATTGCATCATGCAAGTTCAATAAATTCATGACAATGTATTAAGCAAACACATTTATGATATATGAGTACAAATTTGCATCGCATACATATGCGTCAGCACGTGTATTGAAATGTCTTTTGACGAATTGCATTAATATTCGACTTGATATCAACTCAATATTCTTCACTTAAGTGGAAACTTATATGCACATGTATATACATATCACACATTTATGACATGATGTTTATAAGATTATTGGTTTTACAACACTTTCTGTGAAGGTCTCTCTTCAAACACTTAACAAAACGTGCATATGCATGGCTATCTACGGTTGTTGAACAACCTGAGAGCTAGCTGTTTACAAGGTCTCGTCATGCACACACATATTACTTTGAACGATAATGGTTTTATCACATTATGTCTGGGTAATTGTGCACATCTGCTGCAAATATTTCATACATATATAAAGCAGATTATTTACAGTAATATCTAAAACTTCATATTTTAAGGATGCTTGTTTTGATAACACTGCACATTACATTACGTCATAGCTTATTTTGTTGTATTTTGCTGAGTTTTTCATTAAATTGAAAGAGATTGCCTCAAAGGAACTTGCATCACCAAAACACCTTTGCTGCCTTACTGATACAGTCTACCCCTATTAGAAGTTTGGTTTAAGGGAATACGTTTAAATCATAGATTTGCATAAGACCGATGGTGTGACAGGAAAACCTGTTGGTTACCAAAATAGTCTTGTACGTAATACACTAAAGCGATGGCTTGGAATCTTAAGTGGGCTCAATCTGATAACGGAGCAAAACCTGGTAGCTAGCATGGTTACTCATTTTATTAAAACATATAATTACATTTTGCCTACTTTACTTAATAATTTCATCTCCGCCACGTCAGCATATAATGACGTGGCTTGGGCTTCTCAGGCAATAGCCCTGTTGGTGGAACATATATCCTTCTAACAATACAACAATATCTATTCTTATAAGCGCCAAGAGCATAACCCCGTAGTGAAATGAAAAGTTGAAGTATGAATATGATTCGTATAACGGGGGTAGACTGTAACCTGAGATGGGCTGGTTTGTTTTGCATTGCTTCACATCCTGCTGCTTTCGTGATCGCCCGCGATCGTCCATTACGGTCGCAAGGGTGTTCAACGATCACTGATCCCAGTGTGGCACCCCACATGCTGGTGGTGAGCGCCGTGCTGCACGAGGCGGAGTTTACGGCCAGGAAAGGGCCTCGAGCAGCAGCATACACGAGCTGATTGGCTGCATGCTGCAAGTGGCTTCGCGCGTGTGCGGTGGTGGCGGCGGCGGCAGTGGCATTGCCGGCGGCGTTGTCCACGTGACCGGGCGGCTGAGGTTAGGGTCAGGCTAGCCAGCCATGGCGGCGACTGCGCCTCCGCCCGCCTCCGCGACACCCTGTTGCTGTCTGGACCAGAGCCAGCGCCTGCCGCAGCGGCGGCGGGGCACCCCGGTTGCCGCCAGGCGGCGGGCGCCGCCCAGATCTGCTGCGCCGCCCCGGCCGCAGGCTACCCGCTGCTCAGCGCAGGTGAAGCGTTGTGGCTCGCCTCTTGTTGCATGCAGCAGGTTGTCAACGGCGTACCATTGTTTGGGACGCGAGTGCATTGCGCAGCGCTGATGGTGTGCATGGCAGCAGGGCCATGACGATGATGCGCGAGACCATTTTTCGCGCAGATCTGTTCTGCTTGCGGGCTCGGCGTTGCTGCCGTTCATGTTCGTTAGGAAGGCTGCTGCTCAGTCGGTCGGCGGTAAGCTATGCCTGCCCTCTACCTCATGCATGTCTCTGCCCACGATATTTTTACTGCAGTCTTCCTAGTACCTTTAGTAAATTGTTTCTTTTACTGCTATAATTGATAAATTGCTCTGAAACAACTTGAACAGCGCTTGTCGAGTTAGGCACCTCCTGCCTAGTCAGGTACACTGTGCAAAACCTGGTTTGACAATGGTACAAGTGACGTGGCCCACGCCAGTCATGCTGCTCACTGAGTTGCACATGAGCATATTTTCATCATCACCACTAAGTGCCCACCAGCTGTCCAACGATTGCTCGTACAGTCTCGGTTGTCAGTTATCAGATAGCTGTAAGTTTAGTGCGTTAAGGAAACAGGCAAGCTTGGTTGCTGCAAGGTATATATGGACAGAATTCGTCCTGAACGTGAAAAGTAGTACACAAGGCGCATGCAGTTGAGCCTACGTTCATTGTATATGTCGCACATTGTCCATTGCAGTTGGCTTATGCAACAGCAGGGTGAGGTGCTGCACTGCTGACATTGAGTGCTATTTAATGCAGCCACGGAAGTAACTCGGGAGGAACTGTTGGAGCTGTGGCGAAGAGGTAGTCTTGCAAGCAATCGCCCTGCAGGCCATCGCATCATTCTTGTATCAAGGATATCAAGCACAGTCTGGCTATCTGTGCTGGTTGTGTTGCTGTTTTGCGCTGGCAACTTTTGTTGTCTTTTCAGTGACTGGAGGTTCGAGTTATGTTGAGCCAGAGTTCCGCGAAAATGCTCAATCTGCAGAGGAAGCGCAAAGTGTCGCAGAGTTGGAGAGTCCAGTCACTACGCCCGAGAGTGAGTCCGTTGAGGAAGCTGTGGTCTCAAGCACAGACGTTGCCAATGCTGAATTCGAGTCCATTGAGGAGCCTGTGGTCTCGAGCACCAACATTGCCAGTGCTGAATCTGAGTCCATTGAGGAGTCCGTGGTCTCAAGCACCGATATTGCCAGTGCTGATACCTCACTACAGTCAGCTGTGGATCCAGCTGCTAGTCAGGATACACCCCTTTCCGACTCTTCAACCAGCGAAATTGCCAGTCCAAACCTGTCAACGCCACTAGCAGAGCAACAGCAAAAGTCTTTGGGTAAAGGGATTGATATTGTTGACAGATTGAGGGATCCCGAGAGTCTGTCCATTGCTGAGAGCAATGAGGCAGCTGCCCCTGCACAAAATGCCACTGCACGAGTGGAAACGGAGGAAAGGTCGCAAAACCCGTTTACGTTGCTCAATGGCTTCGGCATTGTTGTTTCCGGCGCATTGGCAGCAACTGTGGTGACACAGTCGCGTGAAAGCGCAAAGCAGAAGGAGGAGACAGAGGAGGTATGGCCCAAACATGTTGCATGAATAATGGTGGCAAGTCTGTCACCGCATCGTGTTCCCCCGACAACAATATATATGCACTTGTCGCCCAGCTGTTGTCCAGCCACGTCTATATGCTAACACTGCATATGGCATCACCAGATGCGCCGTCGGCTCAATGCCGCCAAGGTGTCAGTTGAGCAGCTGGAAAAGCAGCAAGAGCAGGTGAACAAGGCAAAAGATGCTGAGCTAGCAAAGGCCCGGGCAGCTGCTGCCGAAACCGCCACGGAGGCACAAGCGCGAGCAACAGCACTGCAGCGCCAGCTAGATGCTGAGCAATCCGCTGGCAAGAGTCTGCAGAAAGAGCTGCAGACTGCCAGTGAACAGCTTGCCTCCCTGCGCGCCAAGGCACGTGCTTGTTCAGCCAAGGCAGGCCAGTTGGCGGATAAGTGGGTTGCCAGCTAACTGAAGTCACATGCATGGCAGGTTGCAGCGTTGGATGCAGACCTCGCCAAGGCTAAATCACAGCGTGCTCAGTTAGAGACAGAAATCGCTGCCAAGGAGCGCAGGTACAATACTCTGGAGAAGGAGAAGGTCAAGCTAGATCAGGCAAAAGCAGGTAAGGTTGTGGCTGAGCAGCGCAGTCGGTTTGTGATTTGTTACAAGGCACCTCCACAGTAGTTGCGGGGCAGCTGGCGTGGTGTCTATGTCATTGAGTGCGTGTGCGTGTTACAAAAGCTGCTGCTGCATGGTATTATATTATAACAGTCACGCAAGCTTGCATACATCCACCTTTTTTCGCAAGTGTGCTGGGAGGAGAGGCGATGAGTTGAGGAGTTTCTATGTTGTCCAGAACATCCCAG
The DNA here is from genome assembly GCA_009103225.1 of Chlorokybus atmophyticus. Lineage (NCBI taxonomy): Eukaryota > Viridiplantae > Streptophyta > Chlorokybophyceae > Chlorokybales > Chlorokybaceae > Chlorokybus > Chlorokybus atmophyticus. The sequence continues at coordinate 69,345 of RHPI01002619.1, read as the reverse complement.
TGATTGTAATTTAACACACTGCATTTTGCCAGAACTGCAGCAGAAGGCCGCATCACTGGAGCAGCAGCTGCAGCAGTCACAGGCGGATCTGACCAGCAAGCGCCAGAATGCTGAGAGCCTGCAGGTAGAACTGAAGCAGGCGAATCAATCACTTGAAGAAGCACAGTCCCAGTTGGAGCAGATGCGCACTGCATTGCATACAACAGAGACTGCTCTTGAAGAAGAGCAAGATCAGGTGAGCGCCGATATTGTGACTGCATTTTTAGTTGAGCAGGAGCAGTCCTATTTATGCTTCCCCAACCTTCTTTCTGCGTGCGCTCGATCATATATCCGACTATAAAATGGACCATAATGCAGTCCACCAAGGCATCTGGCATGGATATTGAGTAAACACGTGCAGGTGTCCAAATTGAAAACAGACTTGACAAAGACGCAGAAAGAGGAGGCAAAGCTTATCAAGGATGTCACGCTCCTCAATGAGGAGCTGGATGCTGCCAAGTCAGCACTAACGACAGAGCAAGCCAAGGTGCTTGCACTGTCCTTTTGTCAGCCCAGCTTGGTGTGCACATGTCACCTAATGCACTGCCAATCTCACGACCAAACATGCATTGTTGCTAGGTGTCCGACCTGGCGGCGAAGTTGATTGAAGCACAAGAAGCCGAAGCAAAACTGATCAAGGACGTTACTGTCTTGAATGAGGAGCTTGACACTACCCAACAGGAGCTGGACCGCACCAAGAGCAGTGAGACCCAGCTTGCGCGCCAGATACTTGTGGACAAGAAGACTGCTGAGCAGCTGCACCAGCAAGCAGTTGATTTGCAGGAAGAGGTCAACAACCTGCAGGTAACCTTGATACCGATGAGATACACTGACAGTTGTATGGGTTTAGCTTGCCACTGGCCAGAAAACTGTCAGCGCATAACTAGGGTACACTGTATGCCGTCACAACAGGATGACTCAGCAGAGATGGAGGCGGCAATTGAAAACTTGCGTGAGACCATCACCAACAGAGAAGAGCGCATTCGCAACTTGGAGGAGGCAAAGTCCAACCAGAGGCAACAGATTGCTGCACTGGAGGAGCGCACTGAGTACGTTTCTGGTTGCTGGAAATTGCATTTGAAGTTGAACGCTTGTTTGATTTATTCTGATTGCCAGGAAGCTGGAGGAGGTGGAAAAAACGCTTGCTGACACACGCGCACGAGCTGCGGAGTCAGCTACAGCAGCAGAGCGCGCGGAGGCTCAGGTGAAGGCCTTGGAAGAGCAGATCGCCAAGAATGAAAAGAGAGTGGCGGAAGCAATTTACGCCTCCAGGTTGAGCCCAATGACATCCTGTTGCAAAGTGTTTAGTTGTGTTGCTTGGCGTGCAATACCCACGCGGTTTGGCCTTGCAGCATGTCCATCGAGATCCGCACAGACGCTGCGGCCATGGTTGAGGAGTTTGTAGACAAGGCACGGCAGGCGAAGAATGCGCAAGTAGCGGCAGAGAGTGACGTATGTTGCGCATGTTGTTTTGGCATACCAGCACTTGCTTTGTGGTTGTCCGTGACTGGGCTGATTAAGCTTGTGTGTTGGTTGCAGCTGGTTGAAGCAAGGGAGGAACTGTCACAGCAACAAAAGAGTGTTCAGGACTTGAACCAGAAGGTCTCAAGCTTGCAACAAGAACTTGCTGCTGTGCAGGCTGCAGCCGCACAAGCTTCGCAGGTACGACGGTGCTGTCTTGTGTGGTTGCAGTTGATATAACAAGCGTTGGTAGTACCACATTCAACGCATCAATGCATGCTTTGTATGCAGGCTGCACAAGAGCAGGAGTCAGCGAGGAAAGCCTATGAGGATAGTGTGCAGTCATTGAAAGCAGATCTGAGGCAAAAAGCTGCAGTGCTGGCTGGCAGTGAAGCGGCGGTTTCCGCTGCTGCTGCTGAGAAGAAGCCTGCTGCGCGAAACGGGACTTCAAAGAGGGGTCGCAAAACCGCAACAACAGAGGAATAGATCAGCAACATGTAGTTGCTGATTTCCCCCACCTCCCTAACGCCTGCATTGACTCACTACCTGTTGAATCAGCTATGGCGAGTTGCTGTAGTCCCCTCCCTGCCCGCGGCTGCGCTGTGTGTTTTTGAGCTAGGAATGCATGATGGATACACTTATTAGCTTGGTTGATGTGAACAAGTGTTTCGCTTTTTGTCAGTGGTTGTGTTGATTGGCACGGGTGTTGCAATGTGCCGCTACTTGACTCCAGTGCTAACGTCACATTGCACAGTCACTCACAGTGATTCTCACAGAGAAACCACTACTGTACGTACACACGTACACTGACTGTGCATTAACATCTGCATAGCGTGTATGCCATAGTGCTGCTCACGTGAGGGAATGGTAGGCAATACGCAACACTCCCAAGCCTGACCCTTGGTCAGTAACCGCTGCCCGCATAGGCAACCCTGCATTGTGACTCTCGTGAATCCTCAACTCATTCCCATGCAGTCCACTCGAGCAACCAGTCCAACGGGCTAGGCAGCAGCAAGCCAGCATGCTGAAATTGCCGGCTTAAGCGCAAGCTTGTTGTTGTCGCCGTTGGCGGTATGGGCCCCGGGGCCTAGTGGCGCAGTGGGCGACGGCGTTGCTTGGCGCCCGCCCGTAGCCATGGGGGGCGGCGAAAGATACTGGTCGACAAGGTCATCACTACAACGGACTGCTGGGCTTGAAGGAGCTCGCCAGCAATGTCGTGGACACTCTCTTTGCGGAGCAGCGTGCTGGACGTCAGGTAAGCTTGTGTGAACCTGAACTCATGTGGACATTTGTCTCAGGTCATGCTGGTTGATCAACTGCATGCACCAACGAGCTTAAGGCTGGTTGGAACAACAGAGCGAACCAGCGCACCTGGCTTGACTGCATGCACAGCAGGTGATGAAGCTGCGCGTGCCTTGCGTGTTGCCCTTGTAGGTAGGTAGGTCTCAGTTTGGTTGGTAGATAAATTTCAGCTTCAACTTCAAGTGAGGGAGCTTGTGTAGCTGACAATGACAGCTGCACACTGTAATGAGATGCATGTATAGATGCAGTCATTTCTCGAAGCTGTGGCACGTTTTGCTTTGCCGCCTTCATGTGTGCAGGCACATGGCCCACGTTTATGCCTGCACAATCGAACCTCTGAGTTTTCGTTTCACGAACAAATTTCAGAAGCTTATGTGTAGATAAATGGGATGAAGCCAAGATGGTACACTTTGGGCACCAGCAGTGTCCACCAGGGCGGGTTGCAAACGGCGGCATAAGTGTGAAGCTAACTGGCGTACACAGTCCTCAAGGCATGCTCGAGGTGCAGCTTTTCAAGCACGTTGAATGCAAGCATCTGATGTCTGTGGTTCCAGTCGATCGTCCTGCGGAGTGGCAGTTGACATGTCATTAGTTGCCACAGCTTGCTTCTTGATAGGTGCTCGCTTTGCAGGTCATGAGAGCGAAAGCTCAGCTGCAGCTCACAACATGACCTGACATTATCTTAGATCAAAAGCGCAGATATCGGTCGCCCGGCCAGCGCTTTAATCTATCAATCTGGCTAACCATATAGACGGTAACCCTGTGAGGCTGCGAACTATTCATGCAATCAACACTATGTCGCCTGTTGTCCAAATGATGGTTTACAACTAAGGCAGTTGCTGCAGACTCAAGGTGTGCTGGCGTTCTTGCAGCTCATGGATCATACAACGGGCATCACCATACAGGTTTGTTCTTGTGACTCGTGTAGCACAGCAGCAGGCGATGTTGAACCTGGACATGTAACCCAGCGGCTCGGGAGATTATTCAATCTGTGTGATGTTTCACAAGGATGCGATACTGTACAGGAGGTCTCCTTTGAAGAGTTCACCAACAACACCACCACCGAAGTATTGACCATCATCTGGTGATCACTACCCTTCACAACATCAAAGCACATTCCCAGACAAGATGACGCCGTACAGTTTCCTGTCATAGCCTTTTCATCAGCATCCAAGTAGTCCGCCACGAGCCTGCGCGTACCAACCTGAACAGTAGGAAGGCATGTACAGCGGTTGCTTAACAATGTTGTGTTAGTTACTTCAACAGGTAGTACTAGTGTAACACTCTTGGTATTAATCGGTTCGTGCCAGAGTTGCCATTACTCAAATGCGTGGCATCCTCCTGCCGTAACTGCATTGCTATAGGTTATGTATCTACCGCCATATACAGCCCGGTAATAGTGTACTACAGTGTTCGTATAAGACAATATTGTATCGCTGACTGCGAACGTGGCATGGTACTAACTTTTGCGATAGCATTCACGGACACAAGTCAGGGGTTTGGATAGTGTGGTGGGCAGCCAGCCTTTCAAGACAGCAGCTGTGCAGACATCCGAGGACGAGAACCATTGTCTGGTGTGGTAGCTGGCGGGCTGTACGGTTGCAACATGGTAGCTGCACCAGCCTGAGCTCCGAGTGGGACTGAGCCTATCATGCTCACGTTCTGTCGCCGCCTCCTTCTGCTGATGTGATACCCGAAGAAGAGGGCGGCAGCTGCAGCAACCGCCCCTCCGCCTCCCGCCGCGGCGGCCACCACAACTTTGCTGCTGCTTTTCTCGACCAGTGTAAGCGCTGCTGGCGGAGGCGCCTTCGCTACTGTGGGTGGTGGCGGGGACGTCCTTGGAGGAGATGGTGGTGGGGGTGGAGGTGGGGTTGGCGATGGAGGGGTAGGTGGAGGTGGGAATGGTGGCGGCGAGGCTACATATATACTGGCCAAAGACTTGCAGGTCTGGGTCTGCGTGTCACGGTAGTACCCCGTGTCGCAGCTCCCGCAGTCCGGCCCGCTGTACCCCTGGTAACAGCTGCACACGCCGCTGGCCCTCAAGCAGTCTCCTTTGTTGCCACACTCCTGCGTGCTGGGAGGTGGAGCCGGACAGGTCTGCAGCACGAACGGGCAGTCTCCCAAACAGCAATCAGTGCTCGACTTGGTTTGGCAGGGCTCATTGGCTTCGCATTGGCTGTTGCCGCATACGCCTGACGTCTGCACCTCTCCAACGCTTGCGACGCTCAGTCCGCTGCTGCTGTTGGACGCCGCGGCCTGGTTCAGTGAACTAACTATCTGACCTGTTGATTGCAGCGGCGCACCAGGGAGCACAACGAAGTTGATGTTGAACTGGCTTGCTGCAAGGAGCCTGCGAGTTGCATTTCCGGTTGCCACTGCAGGTGTGATGCCTGTCACGTTAATGTACTCCTTTGACACGCTAAGTGCATTGGCTATGTAGTTTTGTAATGTGGCGTTAAACGCGTCATCAACAGCAGATATCGTGACAGTGGTTGTCGGTTGGTCGGCATTGACGTCCATGTCAACTTTTGTGCGGCATGAAGAGCCGTCGCCATCGCACACGCCACACTTGTCAACGATCCCGCCGTGACAGCACACGCCTTTGGGATCCAAGAACGTGGTGCAGTTGCATTCGCGCAACACGTCGAGGACGGTGGCAATGCCGTTGCAAACGCCGCAAACATCCACGTGGCCGCTTGCGCAGCACTGCCCCTCCTTGTCTAGCACGGCATTGGCACCATCGCAGCACTTGCCGTTTTGGTCCGTGATTGTCTTGCAGCACTGGCCATTTGCATCGAGAGTCCCATCGCACGCGACAGGAGTCTCACAGAACTGTCCCTTGCGCGTGCTGTCACATTGGCAAGTTCCCGCTCTGCATTGGCCATGGCCTGAGCATGGTTGGTTGGCGCAAGGGTCGCACGCGGCCGTGTTGCACGCTGAGGATGTTGATTGAGAGCCTGGGCAAAGGGAGCTGGAGGGAGCGATGATGCCGTTCGAACCCACGCAGGATACATTGCGCGTCATCGTCCCGCCACCACATGCCGCGCTGCAGACGCTCCACCCGCTGATGTCCCAAGCATAAGACACGCACGGTGCGGTGTTGCAGCTCTGGGTGCTCTGCAGCGGCGTTTCAGTACAAATGGTGGGATCAACTGCAACCGGTTCACCTCCACCAGGCACTGCCTGCAAGCATGTGACAGACCGTTCCATGTGGCCTCCACCACAGCTGGCATCGCACCGGCCAAAGTTGCCATAATCCCAGAAGCTCCCAATGCAGTCCTGTGTGCGTTACAGAAGGTGAGCACAACGTGATCTTGATTCAATATTGTTGTTGCAGCGGGCATCACCTGTTGGTTGCACTGTTGATATGTGTTGGCATCAAGGCCGGCTTTCTTGCAAACCGCTATATCTGCCGTGTAGCCAAAAGAACTCTTGCATATCACTGTTCTTGTCTGGTAGCCGCCACCGCAGTTGGCAGAGCAATCGCTGTAGTTGCCGACGAATGCCGAGAATGTCTCGCATACCAGCGTGTTGCATAGCCCGACAGTATAGGGTTCTTGACTGGTACAGAGCTCCGGGTCTGCCGCCTCACCATCATCATACTCGCACTCTACCGTTCTTGTCTGTTAAGCAGCACAACAGTATCCGAGTCAGTCAGGCCTCGCGCACAGCAAAAGGGGTGTCGAAGTTCCGTGCACGTACCATCTCTCCTCCTCCACATGTTGCGTTGCAGTTCGACCAGGCACTTGTGTTCCATTGCGGCACTGGCGGGGGTGGAGGAGGCGGTGGTGATGGTGGTGACGGTGGTGGAGGACTGCACATGCATGGCACAGCTTACTGTCTGCTTCCTTGTTTCGCAATGCACTTTGCAATGTCAATGCGTGACACATGCATGCCTGTTGCACGACTGCTACCTTGGTGGTGTTGGTGGCGGTGAAGCCAGCGTACCCTCTGCAAACGGTTAGTTGTCCATCAGTGTTGGATCAGTGCACACAGGTTGCTTTAACGCACGTGCATGGATGCTGCATCATTGTCAACCAGCTCACCTGGAGGTGGAGATGAAGGTGGCGGTGGTGGTGAAGCTGTGGATAGTGGTGAAGGCAATTGAGGAGGTGGCGGTGAGGGACTTGGTGGAGGCGGCGACTTAGGTGGCGATGGTGGTGGCGGTGGCGGTGGCGGTGGTGGTGGCGGTGGCGGTGAGTGGGTTGGCGGAGGAGGTGATGATGATGGCGGCGATGATGGAGGTGGCGGAGATGGTGTCGTCGGGGGCGGGGAAGGGGGAGGCTTTGTGGATGGAGGCGGTGGGGGAGGTGGTGTATTGGGTTCGGGTGTTGGTGGAGGCGAAAGGGGTGGAGGAGAAAGAGGTGGAGGTAATGATGGTGGTGGTGGGGAAGGTGGCGGTGGTGAGGGTTGAGGAGGAGGGGATGGCGGGGATGGCAAGGGTGGTGCAGGGGGAGGAGGTGGTTGCGGTGGG
>RHPI01002619.1:0-56111 GCA_009103225.1 Chlorokybus atmophyticus | reverse complement strand
GGGGGGGGGGGGGGGGGGGGGGGGAGCGGGATGTCGTGCGCATGCATTTATATTAAGGTATACAATATGCTCCAATGGCCAACACTCTCAAGGGATGAAAGCAAGTATTTGTCAATAACATATTACAAGTGTCTCTTCAGCTTTGCATGTGCGTGTGTCGGTGTGGCTGTGTGTACGCGAGCGCATGTTTTGCTTGCGTGTGCCTTTGTGTTTATGTGATGTGCAAGTGTGTGCGTCGATCTGCATGTGTCAGTGACATTGATGTGTTCGCGTGAGGTTCTGCTTTAAGGATTTGATGTACATGTGTGTGTATATTTGTTTCTATGTGAAGACAATGCATACAAGTTGCACAACAGCATCCTCAGCAACTACATCAGTCCAATTAACCCACAATGTCGGCATATGAACTTTCTTGCACACACATATACTGGGTTGCGCACATGCGGTATGCTCATATACACATGCTCGGATGCACATAAGTATGCACACCTGCATGTGTACGTAAAGCTTGCACATGCATCCAGAATGCATGCGCACGCGTATATAAGAGTAAGCTCATGTGCGTGCACCTGCTCATATATGCATCACCTACACTACGCAAGCATGCAAGTTCGTTTTCTACCTACATAGGTGCGCTGCCTGCACTACACATGTGTGCACATGCGCTGGCTGCATGAATGGGGTGGGTGCGCGCGCGCGCGCGCATGTGTGTGTGCGTGTGCGCGCGCGCGCGCGCGTGTTTGTGCATGCTTGCAATCGCACGCATTACAGGGCCTGTGCTCACCAATAAGCAAACACACGACATCCTACGTTGTATAACACAACACCCAGCTGCGAGCGAGGTCCCACCCGTCGCCGCCCGCTTTTGGCCTAGCCGCCCCGGCCTTCCTAATGGCACGACGAGTGGTCAAGGCAGCGATGTCAAAAACGTGTAGTGGAAGCTCAATAACAAGCATTCAGCAGCTCGCAACCCCGCTATTGCCGCCATCCTAACCTTGACGCCCTGGCTTGCCTCCACCCCGCCGCCGCCGCCGCCGCCGCCGCCGCCACCATGCTGCTTGCCTGCCAGAGCTCCAACGCACTACCGTACTTGCAATGGTAAGATCGTATTATTAAGCATGATATGGCGGTGACTCCTTGCCGCCCCATACCAGTCAGGACGCCAGACGCCTTTTGCTTATGCAGGTGCTCTGACATTGCACTAGATGGACGGCTCCGAAAGAGTCTTGCGACGGAGATAGACCGTGAACCGAATGTAAACACCTCTGATCGTCACCTGTGTTCTTCGCGCGTTCGCCGCCTTTTGTCGGCGCTGTTCCCCTCTGACCGTCGTGCGTTAACGGGTGTTAATCAGCTGTGTGGCGTCAACGACCAGTGTAGACCAGTGTATGAAGTCGTTTGTGTTAGTCGTTGCTCGGCAGTGTGTATATCTTATATAAAATGGTTTTCATGTGTTGTGATTACATGATAAGTCACATACTAAACATTGCACATTGTATTTCTTTATATCTTACTATCTATAAAATTTACGTACACATTTCAAGTGTGTTGCATATATATATATATATTATTAAGCAAAAGTGGTATACATGACTGTTAAATCCATATGCGAACATGGTCTTGACTATATCTGTATATGGATTCTTGTATACTATCCTCAAAAAAATTATATCATATAGTACACAAGAATATCGCAATCAAAAGTGTATAAATTGTATACCGCGCGGTAGTATGATAATGCCGTGCAAGTTGGTGCGGAAATCAAGCCCATTCATAATACGTGCCGTCGCAACTGTTTATCCACAGCGGTGACCACCGTTTTAACATCAGTAACAACGGGTGACCAAACGATGTGCACGCATAAACGGCGCGGTCAAACCGCTGATCGGCAGCGCAAAGCCGACAGAGTTTAAGCTGTATCGACGCTGATCAATCAGCGTCGACCATGCATCATTCATTGTCGAACACAGTCGCGACTACAACCACCTCAACGCTGCTAATAAACACCTCAACACCGTATAACTACATTAACCTATGCTGCCCAATAGCGCAACACAGGAGGCTTTACGCTTGCCACTGCTGATCAGGCCGGCATAAGCTTTGCCTGCGCGGAAGGCGTCTGGCAACCTGACTGATACGTAAGTGTGGTACTCACGCGCCGACATGCACGCCGCGGTCGCTATGAGGTATCAGCGCGGTTCCTGCCTGCCATGACAGTCAATCGGTTGTGATAGTAAATCTACCAACGGTGACTTTCGTCCACTCAGGGTTTCGGTCCACTAGCCCTTTGTTACCATTTAGGCCGTTTTTACGGCGACAATAAAAGCTATTTGGCATAAATAGCAAAGTCGCGAGGAGCCGGCTGTCCATTACAAAACATGTCATGACCATTATAACATGCTTTGTTCGCGGGAAAAGCGCAGTTGCATAACGTGGGAATGTGCTTTGAACGATCGAGATTGTTTGTGACAAGAACGAACGAACGATAGCTGATAGTCGCCGCCTAGCCAATGACAGGCAGGCGAGTAGCGCATACCACGCAGCTTAGCAGTTGCGGGTGCCGTGTGTGATGGCCACTGATGGGCCATCAATAATAATGGCCCTTGACCCTGGTGCGATGCGCGTGTGATGTGTTTTGTATGCCCAAGGGTAAACGCCCTAACTTCGGAGTTGCCCCTAATTTCAGAGATAGGGTGATTCAGCTAGCTGGAAGGCGCAAGTCAAGCCCGATTGGCTTGAGACTTATAGGTAGTAGAGTAGGTACTAGGACGATTCTAAGGAGCTAACAACCTTCGCGAACGGTCTGGTATGGCGCCAAAATTACATTTTCAAGCATGGGTGCAATGCACCATGTATATGATGGGTAAACTATGTCTGATCATAACTTTGGCTGTAATTGTGTGAATTAAGTGCAGATAGGTGCAGTCCAAAGCTCTTTTTATGCTTATTTTATTTAACAAGTTTCATATAATATGATGCGATATTGCAAAAGTTAAAAACTTAGGGTGAAGTGGGTGTCGCGTAACGTTTGAGTGATACTTTGAAAAAGTGTGATATGGCCATGGGGTTTGTAAATTGGTTTGGCGCCTTGTGCTAGCTTGTTTGTATGTTTGAAAGTGGGCAATGCCTCAACAACTTGCATTGCAACTTGCAGAGGCACTCAGAGTTCAGTTTGGGTGTGAGTGGGGGGCAAGTTGTGCAAGTTGTTATGCAACTAGTGTTGCATTGCAATGTGCTTGTGTGTGTGTTAGCAGCAGGCAAGCGGCAAGAGCAGTCGTCCAGCAGCAGTTGATTTAAGGAATGTTTAAGGGTGAGCGCTGCAACTTCCATACCTGTACCTCCACCTCAACTTACGCCTAGAAGCAAAGGGCCACGGGTGGGTGTGCATTGCTTTTGCAAACCATTGTCATCATAATGGTCTCTTACTCAAACCACCCGTGTCACCCATGTTGCACCTTGTGTGTGTATTTGCAGGGCAGTCAGCGAGTGAAAGCTAAGACCCCCCGTAGGCCTAATGACAGAAGCAACTACCTGAGGCATCAAGACAACCTGCAACACGTCAGCAGAGTTGTAGGTGTTATCAAGTCTCATTGCATGGATGTCAGTACTGCCCTCGCCGAGTTGGACATTCCATACAGCATTCTGTGGGACTTCTGCACCCATCTTGAGAGGCTTGACAACTACAGGTAACAGGCACTGTTAGTTGCAATCTCAAGCTGATGTGTATGTGTGGTTGATGAACTGTGCATGTGCAGAGGACCTGGTGCACCTACTCTCCTCAGTGCTGAAGAGGAGGCCGACCTTGCTGAGTTTGTGCGTGTACGTAATCAAGTGGGAAGGGCTGACTTGAACGGAGATATGCATGCAAGTTGGCAAACGACTGTGCAAGGATGAGCGTGCCAAGTCCTTGAAGAATGCCGTACCTGGCAAGAAGTGCTATGATGCCTTCCAAGCAAGGCAGAGGTTAGGTTCTAGGAAGGTAGAACCTCTTGATTGCTCTAGGAGGCATGGGCTGAGCAGACTTGTAGTTGAACATTACTTCCAGCTGCTGGAGGAGGTGGTGAACACCATTGGAGTAGGCCCAGACCGCATCAGCTCCGCGAACGAGGTCACGATGGAACCCGATACCCGATATCGGGTATTGGTAACCGCCATGCAAAACTAAAGGGTCATAGTAGCAAGGTGAGTGTGTGGTGTTGCAACTTGCAAATGTATGTCAACAATTTGCTAATGCATGTTGTGTGCCCAGTGGTTCCAAATGGGCACAAGCAGCTACAACTACGAGTAGGGAGCATGTTACCTTTATGTGCGCCGTGACTGAAGTAGGTTATGCCTTCCCACCCCTCGTCATTGTGAAAGGCCAGAGATTGAACGACGATGTTGACAGTTTCATGATGTGGGGTGCCAAGTTCAAAGCATAAAAGAATGCCTGGGTGACCACTGAAATCTTCGAGGAGCGGGTGAAGATGCTGGTGCAACACATCATGATGATCCCCTGAGGTGTCTTGCCTTCCAACCATGCTCTGCTTGTCATTGATGGTCACATTAATCGCTACAGCGCCGCCATCATCTCTTTTGCCAAAGACCATGGGCTGCACATCCTTATACTGCCTCCCCATACAACACATCGTCTGCAAGTGCTGGACGTGTCATGCTTTCACCCCTTCAAAGAGGTTTATCGTCCGGAATTCAAGAAGAGACAAAGAACACGCTACAACTATCACCTCACTCGCAAGGAATTCTTGGGCATGCTCGTGGAACCATTCCACGGAGGACTCACTCCTTTCCACGGCATGAACGGCTTCCATGCATGCGGACTTTGGCCCCTCAACAAACACTGCGTCGACAAGTACCTGCCTCATGTGCTTTCAGTAGGCAACTTGGGAGCGTTGCTGGAAGCCATGGACGCTGAGGTTCAGGCCGATGGTGACAACCCAGAGGCCGAGGGTGAGACTTCAACCGGCATATAGAAGCTCCTTTCAAGAGAAGGAGAGGAGTGAAAACCGCGCACCTCCTCACCAGCGAGGAGCTACACGCTATGTTAGTGGAGCAAGATGCAGAGAAGGAGGCAAGCAAAACGGAGACGAGCAAAAGAGAAGGCAGATAAAGCAGAGGCTGCCAAGTTCGCAGCTACAGATAAGGCAGCCTCGCAAGCAGCTAAGAAGGCTGCTAGCTTGGCCAAGAAGAGACTGGAACAAGCAGGGAAAGATGAGAGGCTGGCAAGGAAACAAGACAAGCAGCAAGAGGCAGCCAGACAGAAGGCTTCGCAGGAGGAGGCCCAGCACCTTGAGAAGCAGTAGAGGAAGAAGACTGCCGCAGAGGCCACCACCAACCTGTGCCGTTATGTATTGGACCCTGTGTTGTGCGACAAACTTACAAGGGGATCTTTTCGCAGACGTAGCCGAAAATTACGCCAACCATTGCCTCACCTCACCCCGCAGCGAGAGAGGCCGGCACTCGCTTGCGAGCAAAGAGGCGAGCTACAATAGCAACACACAGACTTAGACTAGCCATGTATAGCACTAGGCCCATGTACGTAAGAAACGGTTGACAACAACTAAACTTGCTACGCTACCTCTACTATGCATGCATGTGCGCAAGATAAGATTATGCATGCACACGCGGGCACAGAGTGTACACAAACAGACTTGCACATACAGAACGCAGTTTAGAGCATGCAGAGCAAGCAAAATGAGCACAATCACCTTGGACTAATGCTGTTGTATGCACAGCGCTCATCATGCACACTCTGCGCCCTGTCTTTAAGCATGCACGCCGCCGGCGGCGGCGCCGCTCTCGCCCGCTTACACAATCAACACAGCAATTGCCATCTTGGCGTCAAGAGGCGGCCGCACCCCACCGCTCAGATTTAGCTGCAGCCAAACGGCTGCACATCAACATGCTGTCAGCTCCGCCTACACCATGCTGATATTGGCTTGCAACAGACATCACCACCCCACCGCAGCTTTACACCCATCACACAGTCGAAAAGTGCATGTCAGCGCGATGGCAGACTAATAGGTACTTTCGAAGTTAGGGCAACATTCACTTTTCAGCAACCCCAAAACAACCCTACTTTGGCGCGGCATATCTGCCGGTTCACCACGCCGAACAATGTTTAAAAAATAACCGCTGTGTAGCTTACATTTGAAACTATCGAAAACCCACATACATCACCGCCGAAAGAGTTACATAGCAAAAGTTAGTAGCCCGAAACCTTAAAAACCTCCGAAGTTAGGGCGTTTTCCCCTAATGCCGGCCCAGTCGCCCCGCCCAATCAGCCGCAACGCTAGTTACCAATGTCGACCAGGGGTTTACCTTAACTACTCACAATATGATAACCCATGTCGCATTTATGTGTAGCCATCGGAGTTTTACAGAGGCTCACTGAGCGGCCACGTCACCCTTCTTATCCATTAGCATCTCCAACACGTTGAGGGCGTTCGTATCTACGTCAGCATGCTCAATCCAACCGTCCAGCCGGAGCCTGTCAGCACATCCGACAGCTCCTGGCGGCCTCCTCTGATCTAATTTTGCAGTTGGTGCCCCAAAACGCGGAAAGCAATTCTGGAATCCCCCAAACAAAACTGCAAAAGTGCAAAACCACCCGCTGCATAGCCTTCATTTTGGTGGTTAGCAGCGGCGTTGCTGTAGAGGTTGTTACTGGTATACGCAGCGATGGCGGCGGTGGCGGCGGTGTGCGGGTTGGGAGCGCCGGTGCTGCCATTGAGGTCAGCGGAGAAGCAGGCGAGGGCGCAGCTGCTCTGCGTGCCCCGATGCAAGGGCGGTGTGCGCATGGCCGCCGGCGACGTCGTCGGCGGAACTAACTTCCTCATTGCCGGCGCCCTGGCCATCGGCGTCATTGGCAGCGCCATTCCCATTTTCTACCTCCGCAAGGACACGTGAGTGCGCTTGCAGCCGTGACGCACTTGCATTGCCAGCTATGACGCACAGGTGTGTTTCTTGCAGACGTCCTGGGTGAGCGTAGTTAGGAGGTCAGTGTACAAGCATTGGGTCACTGTGCCTGTCACTGCTGTTCGGTCAAGAGCACATCACTCGGGTTGCATGCTGGTGGGTACCTGTTTGAACAATGTGTCCAGTTCATTTCCCCGAGCGTACTGTTAGTAAGAAAGTTTGTCAGCCAGCAACCCTTGGCGGGTGGTGTCGGAGGAGTTGATGGGATGGTGAAGGGAGGTGGTTGATGCCCGTTGGGCAGAGAGGCAGCTGTAGGGTTGGCGTGGTGCCTTTTGTTGAGTGGAAGGCGAAGGCGACGTGGTAGGGAGAAGTGGCTGGGAGCTGCCTGTTCAATATGACTGCCTAGCCTTGCTGCTGCTGCCCAGATCTTGACCTTCCGTCGTTGTGTCCATATTCCAGTTGCCCAGAATGCGACGGTGCCGGTTTCATCCGTGCTGGCAGCTCTGGTGTTCTCTCGGTAAGTGATGGTTGACAATGGCCATTCTCTGGGTAGAGGCTGCTAGATATTTGCTTGTCCCTGTGTCGTATAGCGTGGTTTCTCACTACATGCTACTTGCAGGCAAACTCTCAGAGCAGGGGCAAGGAGCTGGTGTGCCCGACCTGCAATGGTCTTGGCAAACTCAGTAAGTGCTGCCTAACATTGCTTTCAGTCCTGCTGCACGTTATATATGCATTGCAATTTGGCGTTTGTTGCTGTACAGATTCTGCTTGGCTTATTGTTGTGTTGCTGCAGACCAAGTTGACAAGAAGCAAGGTGCAGTTGGTAATGTCAACCTGCGCAAGGATCCCCCTACCAAGAAGGGCCGTTGAGCCTGCAGGCACAGCTGGCGCTGTATGTCTGCAATACTGTGGATATTGTAAGTAGCACAGCGCAACTCTATTATGATACATACACCTGGTGTTTCTCCCACATGTCCACCGTCGACAGATTTGGTTTTGGATTCAAGTTACTGCATTAACAACTGTGCATGGTTGTAATAGCTGCCGCAGATTGATTGCAGCACATCACAGATGCAGCATCATTACAGCACATCCATGTGCCTGGACAGCACAGGTGGAACTGAACGCCCATGAACATAGACTGGTCAAGGACAACAGTCTGCGAGATACGTCTCTCTCTCTCTCTCTCTCTCTCTCTCTCTCTCTCTCTCTCTCTCTCTCTCTCTCTCTCTCTCTCTCTCTCTCTCTCTCTCTCTCTCTCTCTCTCTCTCTCTCTCTCTCTCTCTCTCTCTCTCTCTCTCTCTCTCTCTCTCTCTCTCTCTCTCTCTCTCTCTCTCTCTCTCTCTCTCTCTCTCTCTCTCTCTCTCTCTCTCTCTCTCTCTCTCTCTCTCTCTCTCTCTCTCTCTCTCTCTCTCTCTCTCTCTCTCTCTCTCTCTCTCTCTCTCTCTCTCTCTCTCTCTCTCTCTCTCTCTNTCTCTCTCTCTCTCTCTCTCTCTCTCTCTCTCTCTCTCTCTCTCTCTCTCTCGCTCTCGCTCTCGCTCTCGCTCTCGCTCTCGCTCTCGCTCTCTCTCTCTCTCTGCATTTTGGAATGCCTATACCTTTCAGACACAACCGGAAATAGTCTCCGAAGGAAGCATAAGCAACAGCTGCACGAGCTGGCCCAATCCCGATACCAGCAGGCGTGGCCTAGATGTTGTGCTGAGTGTGGCGCTGTTGCGTGGCCGTAGTTGTGTGGCATTGTGGTGGGCATGGACACCGTGTACATACTGTGGATGGCATGGTATTGCTGACTTCAACCGACCGAAAACTTTTTGTGGTGCCAATCCCCGCTAAACTTGCCGTTGAGCGGGTAACCAGAATGCTTATAACTAAACTGCAAGTTTACCGCGGGGCAACTGGTGGTTTGCTCACAGGAAACCGCCAGTTTGCGAAAGGCTTCAGTCGGTTGAAATTGACAACAATATGATAGTGTCTAATGGACTGGTTCAACGCGTGCAGAGCAGCTACACCTTCTCCCACCATCAACACAACCCAGACATCTATGCAGCTCCACTACTACTACCACCAGACATGGGCGCCGATATTCAACCTCTATTGATATCGACATACAAGCGTTCAATGTCAGTGCTGCCACCATACATACCTGCTCAACATACACACTCAACACACAACCAAACACGTACACCCTGTCATCTTTAGCAAGCGCGGCGTCTGCCTCAATAGTGGGAGGGCCTTGCGGTACACGACCCCATCCCGGCACTGCGGCCACCGCCGCGGCGCCTTGCTCCAAGATCGCTAAGATATCGCTAAGACTGCCCATATTTGGTGGCATCACTGTGGCCGCAAACGGGCTTGCGTGCGACTGAAATGCAGTGGCACGTGCACCACACGCAGCTCAATGCATTAGTTATCTGCCCATAATCACCAATACAACATGAAACCAATTACAGGTGGACTGTCAACCAGATGGGGCCTCTGCTCTGACCTTTGACCACCACTACACGCCATGATAGAGCATTGTTCACGCCACCTCACCTGTACACAAAGCCACAAGACGTGGCATAGTGGGGCAAAGCTCGTGCTTGCAAGATACACACCATCCCTGCCTACCAACAACTTGCGCACAACACCAACGTTAGCCTTTACGAAGCATACATGTCACCCTAGCACTACCGCAAACAGCGCGCGTCACCACCCTCCCCTCACAGAACTTGAACACTAACATCCTGCACAGCCGCTACACAGCAACAATCGCATGCACGGTCGCGCATGCACAGTCATGCACACACCGGCGCACAACAGCAACCACCACATACACATCAGCGCACGCCACGCCAGCTGGTGCATAGTGAATTGCGCGGGGAGCAAACTGCCTGTGACGCAGAGTGCCCGTGCGAAGGACATACCCATTCAACCCCACCACCCAACCCCACCGACCACCTGCCTAACCGCCACGTACAGGCCCTGCGGTGCAGTGCTGACGTTGGCACTGCGAGGGTTAGGTTGACAAGAGACGACTGCGCAGCAGCAGCTGCTGCGCAGAGCTGAGCTGGTGGCGGGAAGGAAGAGCAGGCGGGAGGGAGTCGTCATCCTTGCTGCTGCTGTAGCTGCCGTTGTCAACGCCAAATAACAGAGCCCGTGTGGGCAGGTAATGCATTACCAATACGCATGTATGCCTGTCTAACGGGCAGGTCGAGACTAGTGTAGTGTAGTCAGGGTTGGAACAAACAGTGTGAATAGTTGTGCTACAATGTGCTTGCGTGCTGTTTAACATGCTGTGAGTGATGTCATGCATGTCTACAACTACTGGCAGCATATCCTGTACATGTCATGCAGCAGAGAATACTGCAAAGCAATGGCGTACACAGGTCTGCAAGGCATGCTAGCTCATGCTGGGCAGAAACAAATATGTACTACTGATAAATGAGGCGTTCATCTTCAGAGCGAGCAACTGTTGTGCATGGTGCACTGCAACTTACGCGCAAGACAAGAATGTAGCTAGGTCAGTGCGATCCTAGCACCATCCCAAAATTGCAGATACAATACATAAACTGCCATGGCCAAACACAAAGCAATATTGGTCGTAGTCTGCTCAACACTTGTCCACAATTGCAATCTGGATAGACGCCTTTCACTGGCGGCAGCCAATTTGTTCCCGAGCTTCCTGGTCTAGGGATGTATTTCTGCAGAGCTTCAGAGCATCTTGAAATCCCAGCAAAGCCTGCCAGAAACAACATGTTGGGCAGGTTGCTGACAATGCAATGTTGCACGATATGGCACAAAGTCTCCCTTGCAAATTGCACTTACATCTTCAAAGCTTGCACCCTGCATGTTGGCATTGTCAAACGTAGCTCCAGAAAGCACGGTGTTCTTGAAGATTGCTCCCCTCATGTCGGAGCCATCAAAAGCAACACGATCCACGACAGCATTGGTGAAATTGGTTTCTGCGGGAGACACACCGGCATTACCTTGTCTGCCAGGCCATCCTCATTGCACAAGAGTTTCTCGTAAGCTTACTTTTGAAGTTGGCATTGGCAGCATAGGCCTTGGTCAGCACCGTCTCTGTCAAATTGGCGCCTTCAAACGTTGCGTCTACCATCAAGGCACCGGACAGGGTTTTGCCAGCCAGATCTGACTTGTTGTTTGCATAGTTGCACTTGCGCAAGTCCAGAATCTTGTCGGACACAGCATTCGCCTGGCCAATGGTGTTGCCAGTGAAGGCGCGCTCACACCTGTTGGGGTCGTTGGACAAAGGCGGCAGCCTCACACCGCCTGTTGAACATGTTGTTCAGTCTCACATAGTCTTCCTTCTTATGTCCTCACGCACTGGACGTTTACTGCACAGCCGCATGACTGGTGTGCATGCAGTTGTGGTTGCACCTCAGTGCGACAGAAGATTGCGGCACTACCTGTGTTGGCAGCCATAGCCGGCACAGCAGACAAGCTCAAGGCCAATGCCACTCCGCAAGCAATGCCACCGGCGGTTCTCAGAAAACCTGCATCTTCAGTCCGTGCAGGCTCCTGCTGCTGAGCTGCAGCAATTGGGAGTCAGCACCAATAAGATTGCACATCAGCAACTTGCAGATTGCACACCAGCTACTTGCAGGTTGAGAACTGTCAAGTCAATGTCGAGTCAATGAACTCAATTGCTGCGTCCAAAGTGCAACCAGACCATCATCCGCATGCAGCAAGAGAGCATACTATCAGCATATGTACTGCATGTACGGCCTTGACCAACGTGCTGCCTGAGAGATAGGGATTTCCATTGATTACTTCTCGCATGCACATTAAATGTCATGAAGTCAGTCGCATTTGCCACGACAAGGTCTGCGTGTTTAGCAGCGGTTTTGCTGACCAACTGCACTGTTTGCATCCTCGCGGGACAAACAACTGCGATACTCTCACAAGCGGCAGAGCTCACAACTCGCAACACAACCACAATCCTGAGTCCACAACTGCATCACAACCAACACCAACGCCGGCTAGCAGGCTATACGGAACTTGACCCTGACCAAACCATGACCATGACCATGACCGAGCTCGCTTGCAGTCACCTAGCACTAGTGACCAATGCTGACAACATGTAACTGTTCTCATGAGATGCCAACACTGTGCTCAGCCCAACTAGACAGCTGCGCCAGCGTCCCCCAAGTGAAGCAACGCGGAAACCCTTTCAGAGAGCGACATGGGTACCACTACCTGAGCATCGGACGACGGCGCCGCCGGCGCAGCGGCGAGGCTGCTGTGTCGATGAACGGCGAGGCGCCCTCAGTGGTGACACTACAGGAGACGCCAAGCACACCGCTGCCATGCTAGACGCCGCCATGCTACACAACCACCACGACGGTAACACAATCCACCGCTAAGCATCCTAGCAGCGAACTGGTTGCCGGAAGCCAATATACGCGAAACGGCTTCCATGCTCAGAACAGTAGTGTCGCTTCTTTAAGTTGGCTTCTGCTAATGACGTGCGCCAGCAGAAGTTCAATATGGCAACATGCTGCGCAAGGCGGTCGCCGCCGCTGTCGCCGTCGGCGTGACGGACGTTAGCATGGCGAAGCGCAAGCTGGCTGTCCCAGCTTTGGCCTTGCCTCCGTCCACGTCTACTAAGCTCACAGGCACTTGGCGGTCGGTCAGGGCTAAGCTTAAGCAGGAAGAAGCAGGTGTCATGCATGGCAAGGACGCCCCGGTGAAGCATGAGGTGAAGGTTAAGCAGGAGGTGAAGGAGGAGACCGGTGATGTTGCGCATGTTCCTGAGATTGCCAAAGCGACGAGGAGTAGAGGACGTGCCAAGGCCGGTCCAGCTGCAACGCTTGTCCGTGTCAAGGCTGGTGCGTCGCAGGTCCGTTGGTTGATCAACTGGGCTTAGCAGTTTGACTATGATAGTCATGTTGAGTGGGTCGTTTGTCTCGGTTGAGCAGTGCATGTTACTCAACCGCCTGCAATGGCCACTATAGCTCCAAGTTACGGTGAGCTGATATGTCGAGCTGCTGTTGATGAGCTCTGACCTGCATGAGTAGTTTTCCGCGCGTTATGGCTATCTGGCTTTACTAACACTGGTTTCGGTCTTAAACACACCAACAATCAAGTGACAATTGTTCTTGCCAAACCACGAGCTTCCACTGACTCCCTTACTGCAGAAGACGCAACACCAGCGGTTGTGGCTGAAGACGGCGCTGCCACTGGCCTGACCCATCTAGCAGAAGCAAGGCCTTACACTGGACCGTTCCCGGAGTGTTTGCGACCTACTGCTGAAGAATGCTGGGAGGCGACTGCAGCGCTTGCCAAGTTGCATGGCTGGCCTCGCGGAGCTGGTAAGAGGTGTTCAGCTTAGGCTGTCTTGGTTCTCATGTTCTTGTGCTGCAGTGGTGCTATGCACGCATATGCGCGTGCTTGCAGGCATTCGCATTTAAAGGTTTATGGCTTGTGTACACAGCCAATGCCCCACGTGCTATCCCAAAGGAGCCGAAGCACAATGAGCGGAGTGGCAATTGCGGGGCGGTGCCGGACCCTCTGGATGCACTGTTCAGGACTATTCTTAGCCAGAACACTACTGGAGCGAACTCAACAAAAGCATACAGGTCCTTGCGGCAGCAGTTTCCAGCTTGGCAGACCATGCTGCACGCGGATATCAAGGTCGTCGCTGATGCTATTCGCTGCGGAGGCTTAGCCGAGGTGTGTCTTGGTTTGCATGTACATCCACGCACTTCACGGCACGCAATCAGCTCTATTTGCTGACGCTTCTCGCGCAGACAAAAGCAAAGCGCATGCAACATATCCTGCAAGAACTTCAAAGAACCAGGGGCAAGCTCAGCATGGACTACCTCCGCGAGCTCAGCAATGATGAAATCAAACAGGAGCTTTCAAGGTTTCCGGGTGTTGGTCCAAAAACAGTAAGTTTGCTTTCTTGTTTCACTTTCTGGAGGCCCGCTTAGCAAGAAACTGTGAAGCTCGCATTGTCTGACTGCATGTACGATCCAAACAAGTCAGTTGCAGTGTTGTTGACTATTTCGCAGGTTGCGTGCGTGCTGATGTTTTGCCTACTGCGAGACGAGTTCCCCGTTGATACGCATGTGTACCGGATAACGCGAGCATTAGGCTGGGTACCTCAAACTGCCGACCGCAATGCTACATATGAACACCTCAATCAAAGGGTGCCTGATCATCTCAAGTACGATCTCCACGTGCTGCTCATAAGGCATGGTCGCAGGTATAGTGCGCTTGTCATTTGCACGGCCTTGCTTACTTGCTGATTGCCCTGATCACCTTATGTTTTTCCACAGCTGCCCACACTGTGCGGCCAATGGTCGGCCACAGGTACGCCCAGATGGGATGTGCCCCTTCCTAGATAGAGCCGTATTTGTGAAAAAAGAGAGTAAAGTAAAGAAGTCCATTGCTCCTGCTCAAACAGAGAAGAGTACATGATGCACCAAGCAGCTTGTCTTGATACGATCGACTCAATGCCATGAGTTGGTTGTACAGGGGCATACAAGGGTTACATACATTTATGTGCACACGTGTGCATACACTTGAACAGCAACAGAAAACCGAGGATTACGGGCTTGGAGATGGTTGGTTGTTAAGTATACCTTGAATATTGTTTCATATGCAAGCTATGGGTACAGGTCCAGCGGCTGGGCAAGTCATGTTGGCAAGGTACTTAGTCATTGTTGCATTCCACCTGCATTCAAGGCATACACCAGTCTTTGTTGTGATGTTACACACCACAGTCTGGCTGAGAACTATCTGCGCGTGCAGCATTGTCAAATGCAGTTGTAGTGCCTAGTACTCCGCGCCACTCACACACAGTTAGCATTGTGTCACACAAGGGTAGCAGGCCATGTTGCCGCAAAGCCTCAATGACCTCTACGTCCCCACCATCGCCTGGGGGATTGTGGTAACCATGTAGTCCATGGCGTGAACGGCGCGGATGCAGTTATAGCCATCGTCAGCATGCTGTAAATGGGTGGTCTCGTGTGGCAGAGAACAGTACATGGCGTCTGCCACGCAGGTAGTGCTCCAGCGTCATCACCTGCACATCCTGCAGCTGTGTCGTCATTGTCGCTATGGTTGTCGTCGTACGTTAGTAATGCCACCCCTGCCGCTGCTGCCTGCACTAAGTTGCATTAGACCCCTGGCCAGCCCTCTTGTGTACATGGTGACACGTAGCTGCCCACTCAGTACACAATCTGTTGCCTTTCTGACCTGGTTTTGATGCATGTGCGCATGATTGCCCATGTGCAGCACAGCTTATCGCAGAGATAAACTACACGGGTTTTAGAGAATCCGTACCAGCTGCGTATAGAAGCATCCACCATTGCGTTCAATCTGCAGTGCACAAACCGCAGACGGGGCAAAAAGCAATGCTACACAACAACCATCCAAGCAAAACAGCCATATACGACGACGAGTGTAGGAGCAAGGTCTGCATGGCGGCCCGTGACACGCAGCTGGCCTTTCTAAATTTGACAAGGCTGCCAGCTACCTCCCAACAGCAAGCTTGAAGCTCCACTGTATGCTGCTGCAACACACAGTCGAGCATCAAACTTGTTGGAGGAGCTTGGCAAATGGTGATGACCAGTGGGAGTCCAGCAGCACACCAGCAATAGCACATGTACTGCAGTATGCGCATCAACGCCCTCACTGCCGGCTATTGGAACGAGATAATCTGCTTTTTACTGCTGAAGGGTGCGCGAGCTTTTTGCAGGGCTTTTTTGTAATCCTTGAATGGGACGGTTTCAGTTCTGCAACCACAAGCTTGTTAGCAACCATGCGTCAGCTGGGCGCAATTTTGCAAGTACACAGGACTCACTGCAACGTGAACTTTCCAGCTTCGGCCATCTTCAGCACTGTGTTAATCATGTCCAGTCGTTCTGATGTGGAGTGTTGCGTTAACCAATTGGAGACCCAGAAGCCACGCGCGGAAATGTCCTGGTTTTGAATGTTGGGTATTTTTAAAACATAACACCACTGCAGACAACCACAACTCTTGAAGGCTACCAAAATGTGTGAAGCTGCGTACCTTGAAGATGAAGTACGATGTTGGAATCATCACAGGTTCTCGGGACATGCCACCATATGTTACAAGTACACCACCTTGGCTGCAGAAAAAGCCAGGCTTAGATTAGAGACCACACAATACGCTTGCACTGGCAGAGAAACAACCCCGCCTGCATGCGCATGCATCAATTAGCTACATACTCTAGCAATCGTGATATGTTGCGAGCACCAATGCCTCCAACGCAATTAAGTGCCAGTTTTGGCTTGGGAAGGTCGCTCTGAACAGAACAGAAGGCATGAGAAAGCAACACACACAACACCCTGTTTTATGTAAGACATGTAAGATAACCCTGAGTGACTGTAGGGCTTCTGCAACGTGTTGGTGCGAGGGCACAGACAAATCCCATAGCAGGAGATTGCGGTAGGCTAACTTACCAGCAACCTTTGCATCTCATGCGATGTAGAGTACTTGTCCGTGACAACGACATCTCCGCCAAGTGCTTTCAACCACTCCACAGTATCAGCCAGATTGGGTCTGCGAATGACCGCGCACTCGATTTCAGTGGACCACAACAAGCAACTGCCCAGCCACAACAAGTGATTATGTTCACCTTTCGCGTACAATGTTGATGGTCTTCACACCCTTGTCTTTTGCAATCTGAATGACTGCTTGACCAACAGCACTGTTGGCGCCATTTTGCAAGACAACGTCGCCTGCATGATGTTGCTGCGTGTCAACAGCAAGATTTATGTACTCGGCTGAAATGGCATTAACGGCAAAAACAGTACAACTAACCTGCTTTGAGCAACACAAAGTCAGTCAGCATGCGCAGTGCTGTGCAGGGGTTGACTGCAACAGTGGCAGCAACTTCAACAGGGACATTGGAGGATATTTTGAGGAGAGCGGATTCAAATGCAACCCCAGCTGTTCGCCATGTTCCTGACGAAGTTAGTGGAGTCAGCAATGGCATGCAAATAGTGCAGACACAAGATACCAAGACGTGCCAAAGCCAGGTGCTGCGGGAATGACCCAGTCGTTAACCTTCAAGCCCTTGACACCAGACCCAACCTCCGAAACCTTAGCGACTCCTTCCATGCCACCAATAGCTGGCAGTGAAGACTTGATGCCATATGTTCCTACATGCAGGAATGAAGCAACTTTTGCTTCAGCCAACCAAGCTCAACCCGTTTCATTGCGCTTATAATTGAGGTGACTTGCAGCTGAAGCAACAAATTATACCTTGAATCGTGTTGAAGTCAGCAGGGTTCATCGATGCGGCAAGCATCTGCAGAGACACTTCGCCAGATTGCGGAGCTTGCAGTGGTTGCTCGTCCAGCCTGGGCAGGTCGTTCATGTGAGCAAGAGTGAGTCAGTGCATGTGTCAAGGATAGAAACAAATGACCATGACCACGACCGCATGTGAAGAGTAGTAACACCATCAACGTTTGCACTGGTAATGCCATCTCGTACATCGCCCAATACATGTGTAAGCACTCACCAACAAGGCCTTGCTGTCACCCACAAGGCAAAGGAATCTTGTTGTAAGCACACTTATAATGCATGATAGGAACAAAGGCAGTGGAACCCCAGGAGCAGCTCGATGCGTGCAATGCACTACAGCATGACGTGTGCGTTGCATGCGACGGCAATGCGACACTTGCCAATGCATGCCTGTCAATCGCATGCACAGCGCGTTGCATACGACAGGATCCTAAGTGGTTACGCATGCGTTCAAGCACAGCGATAAGAGACCAGCTGTGAGTTCGCAGCATCAGCCTGTCCACATACCGGAGCACTTTCTCAGGATCGCCATACTTGTGGTAAACCAGCGCTTGTGCTGTTCCAGAAGCGTACCGAGTCTGAGGCGCCACAGCAGCGCTGCGGCGCAGGACGCCCGCCCCTATGCGAGCGAGAAGCCCAGCCATGGCGACAATGACCGCAATGTAGTGCGCTGAGTTTGCCATGGCAAAGCCTAGTCCACCCGTCGGTGGTACCGTCACGACAGGTTTGGAACAGGTTCAGAGGAAGGTCCCAAACAGGTCGAACCGAACCACGCATCACTTGTCCAGGACTGGGCATTACTCGTCGGCTTCAACTATTGGCCGGCGAGTTTTTCGTTTAACAAATTAATAAGTAAGTGATTAATACGTATAGTTTAAGTTAGGGTTTGCCTCTGTTGCTTGACACACACGTGTCAAGCAACAGAGCAGTTGAGGCCGTCACCTCAGCGGCGGCGTTGTTGGCGACGCTGCTGGCGACGGCGAAAATTCGGCGAAAGTTTGGGGAGAGGAGAGAGAGAGATGCCGCCGAAGGGGCGGGCTGTGGCTGCTGGCGGGCAGCGCGGCCGAAAGAAGCCGGCTGCTGGAGCTGCGCAGCCAGGCAAGCAGGCCGCATCACCGGCCGGTGATGAGGGGCAGGCCAGCGCGGCCAAGCAGCGGCGAGCAGCGCGGAAGGCCACGCAGCCTGCTGCGCCGGTAGCTAGGCGTACGGCTCAGCCTGTGCCGCCAAAGTCACATGCGGCCGACGCAGAGCCAGAGCCAGAGCCAGAGCCAGAGGTGACGCTGGAAAACGCTGCAGAGCCAGAGCAAGCTGCCAAGCTAAAGCTGCCCACGGTTCCGCGACGTCAGCGTAGTAGAGTGGAATTGTCATCCACCTCGGAGGAGGAGGAGGACAACAAAAAGAAGAGGTTCAAGAGGAAGAAGAAGGTGCACAAGAAGAGACGCACGTCGTCCTCGTCATCCACCTCCTCGTCATCATCTAGCTCTGATACGGACAGCTCCGACTCTGGAGATAGGCATACGAAATACATCAAGCACATCAGCTTCATCAAGCGCCTGTCCAAGCAATCAGAGACATATGCCTTGTGGGAGGAGTACCGCACGCGCAAGGTCTCGACTGGTGTGCAGGCTTGCTTCGAGGCGATTGGCCGTGCCCTCTTCACAGGTCCGCCAGTTGCGCAGTTGGTGTCATATCTGTATCAGATGCTGCTCACGCACGTGCACGGTAGCGTGGACTTTGCAGCAGCTTTTGCGACCGGGGCTCGAGGTATCATCAACGACGCCCGCATCAACCGCAAACACAAGGAAGCCAAGGTGATTCGGCGCCTCACCAAGCTCGCCAACAGCTTCCAGGGCAAAGCAGCCATGCAAAAGGCAAAGACTTCTGTCCCTCAGTAAGTCTGTTGCTTGTGAGAGTTGTAACACCAAACATGCAATGCGCTGACATGCACACATGCACTTTGCTTAACAGTCGCACAATGTGTGCGTGCAGTATGCTCAGCAACTGCTGTTTGTGTCATGGTGCAATGCGCACCTGCTTATGAACATGCACAATGTGTGCATGCAGCATGCTCAGCAGCTGCTATCTGTTGTAATGGTGCAATGCGCGCCTGTTCAACAATGGCACAATGTGTGCATAATACATGCAGCGTGCACCACAGTTGCTGTCAGATAGCATGGTGCTTCACGCACCCGTTGTATTTGATAATGCGCACAATGTGTGCATACAACATCAGTTGCAACACCATGTCAATGGTGCCATGTGCGCCTGTGTCCACTCCCATATATATGTCAAGCAGTGCACAGCACTTGTTCATGTGTTGGTGCACAGCACATGTGCTGTTACTATTGCATTGAACAACCAGCTGCAATGGGCACGGTGCATACCTGTGAGTTCTACTTAAGGTTTGCTTCACGTTAGACCATTGATGCAATTGTGCGCCTACAGGCGCTCCGTTACAGAAGAGGGGAGCACCCAGTTCCAGCGTGGACGCGGTCGTGGTGGCTACGGCCGCGGTGGTCGTGGTGGTTACGGTCGCGGAGGCGGCTACAACAATCAACAGGCTGCGCCCGCTCACCAGGAAGCGCTGGCATACTATGTCCCCGTGCAAGAGCAGCCACGCCTAGCATTGCAGCAGTAAGTCATGCTGCCAGTACAGCTGCCGAGTAGCTACAGTGCAATAGCAGAAGATGTCGACAGGTGCTGGTGTGTATCATAGCTGGCGCAAGCGCGCATGTATGCATGTATGCGCGCAACTGCGCATGTATGCATGTTTGGATGATGTATTATAGTGTACTTGAAGTGCAGCTGTTCATGGCTGACAATGGCATGTGTGTATGATACACACAGCTGTATGTTACTTGACAGGGTTATTTCGCATACGAAAGGCCAATAGTCACTTCTGGTATAGCTTAATTGATTGGCATGTGCGCAGACATAGCACATCTGAAGAACTCGTCGCTATTAGTGCCATTCTTGAGGATGATTGCATGCAAGCAGAGTGGGATCCTGCAATGCCAGCTTTGGCAGTGGACCCTTTGTCCCCACCAGAGGAGCACACTGATGTTATTACACAAGTGCCACACACTGTTGCGAGCTTACCTATTGCACAGCAACAAGAGGACATTCGTTCAGTATATGCGGAGTTGTCACAAGTGTCAACAGGCTTTGAAGAGCATCCTAGCTCAGCAACCCAATGGGCAGAGCAGCTACACACCGAAACTCTTAATGCGGAAAATTTTGTGGCAGCCTCTTTGCAGCAGAAGCTCGCAGCATGGACCACATGGTTTCACTTGACGATGCAAAGCAAGAAGACATTTGTGCTTGACTGGTTGCGTTACGGGTATCGCTTACAATGGGTCGGCACTCAAGCATCGGATAGACGCAAGTGGGAAGAAGTACATGCATTGTTACAGGCCGAAGGCTTTGCTGTTGAGGATATTACAATTATGCTGTCACGCAATTCCCCAACACCAGTTGTGTTTCGAAATCGCAAGTCCGCTTCTATACATCGCGAATACGTTGTCAGTGAGTTGGCAAATTTGGTGACAACAGGAGCAATCTCTGTAGTTAATGCGCACAGCGCGGCAGTGGTCACTGGCATAGGAGTGGTTGAGCAGGAAAAACGTTTGCGACTCATTATGGACCTGAGGTATATCAACCTCTTTTTGCGCCACATTCCCTTCAACTATGAGAGGTTGCGCGATATATTGCTGTACACAAAGCGCCACTTTTGGCAAGTAACAGCGGACTTGAAGTCGGGTTATCATCATGTGCCCATTCATGAGGACAGCAAGCCTTACTTGGCTTTGCGATTTGCTGGAGTCACATACAGGTGGAATGTGCTGCCATTTGGCCTGAGTCAAGCATGCTGGCTGTTTACGAACTTGATGTCCACTATCTTCACGCCTTTACGGGCTATGAGCTTTCCATGCCTTTCCTATATTGATGACATGCACTTCAGCCATTCCAATCGTTGGCATTTGTGCTGGCGCATTCGCCGCGTATTGCGTCTGTTTAAGGTGCTTGGAATATATATTTCTGTGAAGAAAAGCCAGTTGTGGCCGGAGCAGGTGGTACAGATGTTGGGTCTGCTGGTGGACACTGTGGCAGGCTCTTTTGCTATTCCTGCAAGCAAGCTGACCAAGCTATTGCAGCTGATGAAAGAGTTAGCAGAAGCTCCTATATTGACCAAGCGTCATCTGGCACGCATTGCTGGCAAATTGATTGCGCTAAGACTAGCTTTTGCACCTGCAAGCATTTATGCTCGCCAGCTGATGCGTTTAGCGTTGGTTGCTGATGCATGGGACGATACTGTGAGTGATACGAACGCCTTCAGACACTTCTATGAGTGGACTGCGGCTGGCTTGCAGACTTACAATGGCAACGCTTGGTGGAAGCCCCCCGTACTGCTTGAGCTGCACGTGGATGCTTCGGGTACCATTGGTTGGGGGGCGACAGGTCCTTGGCCTCGCATGGCAGGCAACTTTCAGCCTGAGCATATGTCGCTGCCTTCGGCCATCAAAGAGGCACTCGCTTATGTCCAAGCATTTACTGAAGTAGCACGCACGCACGATCTTCAGCACTGTACAGTGCGCATTATTGGCGATTGTCAACCAGCGATTCAAATGCTCAACAAGCTGTCTGCTTCTGAGCCTCATATCCTACAAGCTTTACATCAATTGTGGTCTTTGTGCTGGGAGCGTGATATTGCGCTGACATGTGTGTGGCGCTCACGTGATGAGCTGCGTGATGCGGATGCATTATCTAAATTTACTGACAGAGGAGATTGGGCCCTGACCGCAGACGCAACCGCGCTTGTACAACAACGTGTTGGACACCCAATTTTGGATTGTTTTGCAGCTGATTGGAACAGCAAAGCACCTGCTTATTTGAGTTACATACACATGCCTGGAAGTTTGGGCAATGCTCTTACTACAAACTGGCGCGATGTTCTTCAACGCTTAGGGGGCGGCTTTGTTTGGTGTCACCCGCCATTGGCCCTCCTGCATGAAGCCATAGCATTATTGCAATATTACCAGCTGCCAGCTGTGGTGTTGGTGCCTGAATGGCACTCTGCTGTGTGGTGGCCAGTGTTCCGCAACTGGCAATTCACTTATTATGAGAGATTAGGCCCACGGCCCGAATGGTTTGAACGTGGTGCTCGAGTACCCGAAAACAGCATCAACCCTGGACGCTACCCATACATTTGTGCTTTTGTGCATTGGGTAAGCGCACCTTTCGTGTAGGTAACGGTGCATGATAACAGAACTTCTCCATGTGCCTTGAGCTTGTATTTCTTCCAGAGTAACGCCACAGCGGAAGGCGCTCTGAGCGGCACCACGTCTGAAAGAGTGCAACCCCAGGTGCGGCCTATATATGCCACATGCCTTGCAGCAGCGCGCAATTGCATGGTATGCACAGTTACCAGACATGCTATGTTCTTCCCACTTCAACCTATTCTTCGCAACAGGCCGAAATAGAGGACCAGCGGTGATGGCAAAGCAGCTCCCGCGACAGTAGGTCAAATAGGCATAGAGCACTTCAGAGAACTCCACAGGCAAACCACTGCTGCGCACTGGTATAGTGGGTGCACCTCCAGTGCTGTAATTCTTGAGATGTGTTACAGTGGCCGTCAACCCAGAACCTGCCGCTTGTATCTCGTGCATCTGTAAACGCGCACCTTCACCACCCCGTTGCCATGTGCACCATAGGTATAGGCAAAGTGCATAGTCGCGCCAGAGCACAGCCTTATCATGTGTGACTGTCAGTTGCTGAGGTATGGTAAACAGCTGGTGTTGGAAGTATGCGATAAGCGTTCGCATGTCATCAATTGCCAATGGCACAGCAGGAATAGGTTGAACTCCTTGCCGAGCAGCAATCTTTGCATATCCTTGACGGAACTCGCGCACGTCTATGGACAGAAGCGGGTTCCCTGTGGATGTGTCGCTGTCCCATGGGCTGATGCGCCCTAGAAGTCTGAAGGAGCATGTGAGATGTGAGATCACATTGTCTAGTGTGGTGCTGGCGATCATGCGATGACCATGGCGGTCGAGCCTGCGAGCTTTGCCGATGTGTGTGTCGGTCCAGTGCCCAGCAAGGTAGCTTGTGACAATAGCTGGGGTGACGTTGGCGACGGCAATGTTGAGCTCAGGATGTTGCAGGTAGTTGGCAAACTCTTGCCAGACGCGATCGCGTTGGTCGCGAGTGCCATCAGATACAGCTTCACGACTGATGCGCTCTACTTCCAAAAGCGCTGCTGCTGCTCGCTCTCGCAGATTACACCCCATTACTTGCTGTGGACGCACAGTCGCGCGTGCGGTGCGTTGTGCATCAGCGGTATGTTGCAAGCGCTGTGCGAAGTCCATCTGCACAACGATCACACACATTGTCAGACGACTGCGCGCAGCACTCTGCGCAAGGATCAAACACTGTGTCAGGCAACCAAACAAAACTATCTTGATTTGCAACTTTGGCAATACAAATACACCAGGCTCTACACCTACAACTCGTCCCTACTGATATATGCTTGGGAGGGGGAGGTAGAATGTTCAATGCATTCGCAGTTGTTCATCGTGTAAATCATACTTATAACGATGAACGCGTATGATCGTAGGGCTTAGGTGTTCTTGCCAAAGTTGGACTGTAGGTAGGATAATTGTTTGAAACAAAAGGAATGTAAATCGTTCATCGTGTGCAAAGTAGTATAATGGGCATTACTCGTCGGCTTCAACTATTGGCCGGCGAGTTTTTCGTTTAACAAATTAATAAGTAAGTGATTAATACGTATAGTTTAAGTTAGGGTTTGCCTCTGTTGCTTGACACACACGTGTCAAGCAACAGAGCAGTTGAGGCCGTCACCTCAGCGGCGGCGTTGTTGGCGACGCTGCTGGCGACGGCGAAAATTCGCCCTTCCCGCCCCACCCTGATGCGCCGCCGCGCTTCACAAGAACTATGCGCCTCGTCTCGATTGCGCTTTCAAGTTCATGCTCATGCTCAGGAACGAGATAAATGGATCGTGATTCTAAATGCATTCGTCTCGGTTGAATAGGATCCGGGTTGCGTCAATGGCGTGCTGCTGACCGTGCAATTACGTTGTTACATCGACGGCATTTCGCTTCATTGCTAGCCACCGTCGGTACATCCCGAATGTTCAATGCATTCGCAGTTGTTCATCGTGTAAATCATACTTATAACGATGAACGCGTATGATCGTAGGGCTTAGGTGTTCTTGCCAAAGTTGGACTGTAGGTAGGATAATTGTTTGAAACAAAAGGAATGTAAATCGTTCATCGTGTGCAAAGTAGTATAATTCCGAGAAACCAAGCGAGACAGGACCGTACGCGGACCACGTAAGCACGCAGAGGTACACTTTGTACAGCAAAGTACGAAACGACAACAACCAAGTGCTGTACCGTACCGGCAGTACTCATGGACGAGGTGATCAACGAGATCAGGCCAAACTGGCAGCTTGCGCAGCAACCAGCCACGTGGCATATACCGGGCGCTGTTAAAGCCTCAGAAAGTTTGTGCGACTCATGTGCAGCGCAATTTAGGTGCCTAAACAAGTGCAAAGCTGACCGTTTGGGGTGCAAGGCGGGAGAGAATTTGTGTGTTTGTAACGTGTGCGGACAGCTGAGCGGGCGCGGCGTTAAGCGTGCAAAGAAAATTGATCACCGTTATATCGCGTACGCGGTTTAGAGCGGCGGCGGCGGCGGTGGTAATTATGCCTGTAGTATGCTGGTGGTGGTGAGGTTGGTCGGGCATGCTGGGGTTGGTACGCCGCAGAGGCTTCTGGTGAGAGCTACGGTGCAAGCCTGGGGCCGCACCAAGCACTTGCTCCTTGCGAGCAGGCTGAGCACGCAACTTGCAGCAGCACCATCATTAACAGCAGCAGCGTGGCCTGGTGCACCTTGCAGGGGTCTTGTTGGT
Source organism: Chlorokybus atmophyticus (assembly GCA_009103225.1). NCBI lineage: Eukaryota > Viridiplantae > Streptophyta > Chlorokybophyceae > Chlorokybales > Chlorokybaceae > Chlorokybus > Chlorokybus atmophyticus. The sequence continues at coordinate 30,985 of RHPI01002619.1, read as the reverse complement.
ATTGGAACAGCAACTAGGGGTTGGGGTGGAGGAGCCATGTGGAGCGCTAGCAGCCTCCTCAGGACCGCCGCCGCAGGCGGCCGCACTCGCGCCGCCGCCGTCATGGCCTCCCTCCAAGAGCCTGTGGTGACGGAGAGGCCTGTTCGATCTGGCGGCGGCGGCGGCCGTGGCGACAGCAAGGGCGTCAGCAGTGGGGGAGGGCCTTCACCTTGGCACAGCGACAGATTGTAAGCAGCTGTGCCAAAAGCTGTAAGAAACAATTGTCAGAACACAATTGTGCGTGCTGCTTACAGTAGGTAAAGTGTACGACACTGCCCCGTCATCTTGCGTGACATGCACCTGTAGTACATCGCTCAGTAGAGCTGAGAGAGTTGAACAGACACTGCGTATTACTACAATACGCAGTGTCAGTTCACGTACAATCAGTCGGTCTTGTACCAGTTTTGGGTGGTTGCTTTTCAATCAAGGCACTGCGATGGCGGATTTCGACCACTGTAGCAGTCGGCTGACAGTGACAGGGATAACACAGTTCACTTGATCAACCTTTTTCCGTTTCTTGAAGGAGTGTTGATACAGACGAGCCACGACCAAGTAATTGATGCCATTAGTGCATGTGCAATATGTGAACGCCATGTTTTCAAGTGGTACCTCAACAAGCCTGATGTCACTGATGTACTCATGCTGTGTATATCAGTGACGCCAAGCTCTGGTCAAGCATGATTGCCTTGTCCCCTGCCATAAAAGCATGAACAATATTCTTCACAGCCGATCTGTTGTCCAGTCAGATGAAGTCACTAGCATGCACAGCCCCCCCTCCCCCCCAACACACAGTCGAGCATCAAACTTGTTGGAGGAGCTTGGCAAATGGTGATNCCTCCCCCGGGTGCAGAACTGTGGGATAGTCGAGAAGAGTAGTAGGCTAGTCAAAAAGACACCTAGCGCTCAATCCAACAATGTTAGCCCAAACCACACCTGCAAGCTATACCCAGAGCCTATATCTCAGCTAACCAGTTGCCCTAATTCTCTGTTGCGTCGGTTTTGGTGTATTGTAAAACACAGCTGCATCATGGCAGGATACTTCTAACGATGGTGTTGTTTGGTGCACCTGCTGTGGCGGCGGTGCTATTGGTATGGAAGCTGCAAGCATTTATTGGGGCGGCAGCATTGTGGGCTTGCTTAGAGGTACTGCCAGTTTATACTTATGTGTAGTTACTTTTGCAACCTCACGCACTAACCGAAGATGGTGTATTGAGTTACAGCTTGTTTTATGTGTTTCCAACAGGTGTTGCATCTTGTATATTTTGTTTTAAGGAAACGACGTGCTGAAGAGCTACGAAGTCAACCTGCTATTGACTTCCCAGACCGACATATTGTATTGCAACGCATCCTGAAGTTGAAGTGAGTTGACTTGAATGGTTGACATATTGTGTCCAGCAACATCGCCACCGGCATGTCACAAAGTAACTTACAGTGGCTTTGTCCAGGGAGGTGTTAGACATACATGCATTTATCCAATACTGGTTTCTGGGAGCTGACTTCAAAGATGTCCAGCGAGACAACGTGTTTGAGCTGATCGCGCACGGCTTCTTCAACAGCTCCATGGAAGAACTCTCAACACAGGAGCGTGAACAACTGACGTGGTTCATTGAACAGATTGAATCCGAGTGGCAAATAAAGTTTCCGGAAGGTTACAACCCCAGATTGACATACATGGCACACACAAGAGAGGAGCTGAATGTTCTTCCACGACCCGTTATCATTTTCCTATGGTCGCACAGTGTAGCCTTTTTGACAGGACTGGTTCTGCAGGCGTGGGGCTACAGGTGAGTGCGTTGGCCACTCACACACTGTTATCCTGCATTGCATTGTTATGTTGACTATTCATGTTAACTGCATGTTATTTGCCTTGAGCAATCTCAATTCTATTCTGTCTCGCTCGCGTGCATCGCATACTTGTAAAGCTGAGAAAGCTGATCGACATTGCTTGTCACAGGAAGTTGCATGCTGGTTGCGTTGGTTATTGGTATCGACCTCCATCAATGCAAACAGCCATGGTGGCAGACAGCATACGAGAGCCTCGCATCTTTGTGCATGGCATTGGTGTCGGACTTGCGCCATACCTCAGCTTCCTTGACAAGCTGTGTCCACCACAGCAGGTGTGCATTGTTGCCATGGTTGACTGTGTTGCTTGCATGCCAGCACCACTCTGTCTCACCTTGTCTCGTTGCAGCCGTCAGTCATTGTGGAACTCCCACACATAGCCATGCGCATCACATGGGCGCAAGCGTCCGTCGAAGACATTGTAGACTCTCTAGAAATCATTCGACAGCGCCACCAACTGCACAAAGCATGCTACATTGCGCACTCATACGGCACATTTGTAGTGACTCGACTGCACAAACGGTACCCAGGTGAGTGTTGCGTGCTGTTGTCATGCCTCTTATCAGCAACAGTACTGCTGTGAACTCGCATGAACCTGGCTATCAATCCGTAGGTTCAGTGGAGAGGGTCGCACTTTTGGATCCAGTCTGTTTCCTGTTGTGTTTGCCGGATGTGTGCTACAACTTCGTGTACAAGGCGCCTACGCCGGGACCAATGTATTGGTTGGACTTCGTGAGGTGGTACTTCTGCTCACGCGAGCTGCACATTGCCGAGTCCCTTTGCAGAAACTTCTGGTGGTGGGGCCTACAGATGTGGCCCGAAGAAATGCCTGAAAAAGTGGCAGTCCTGCTCTCTGGCAAGGACGATATTGTCCCCGCCGCATTGATTCGCAAGTAAGCCATTCACTCAATGGAGTCTCAAGCTTATTACCGTGTAACAACAGAATTAATTTCCCAGAGAACAGGCAAGCTCATGCCAACACTGTTGTTTCGTAACATCTTGGACTTGCCCCGTGTACCGCAGGCATTTGGAACCCACCCATGCACAAGTTCTATGGCTGGAAAATGCTCCACACGGAGGGTTTCTATTCAGGTGAGTGACCAGTTGCAACCAGCGTTTTGTTCTTTTCTCTGCAACAGGCATTGCTCACAGAGGCTGTTGCTTGCAGCCCAAGCGCTCAAGATAGGGTTGTGCGGTTGTTGTCATCATTGTGACCTCCACCGCTTGGGCTGCAATTTCCTTGCAACACCACTGCTAGATGTTTAGGTTCAGAACATTTGTCCATTCTTGATTGTGTGTGAAGTGTGTGCGTGCGTGTGTGTGTGTGTGTGTGTAAACAAATAGAATGCAAGGATTGTGGCATGCATGAGAGTGTGATACACACATGCATGAGCAGTCTACTCACCATACTATGAAGCACTCTCATTAACCGGGCTGCTAACCTAGCTGCTATCTACCTTCTCTACTGCCCATACCCATTAGACATGCATGCATGCATGCGCGCGTCATCACCTGCGCATGCGCCTTGGTCAGCGGCCTTCTTGCAGCAGCAGCGGCTACATCAGCAGCAGGACTCAACGGACTCCCCTTCCCGCTTCACCCAAGCCTCCTACTGCCGTCTTGTCAGCTGCCGTCTTAGGGTTTTGTCAGTACACACATGCATGCATGTACGGCATGCACGGAAACGCCCTCTGCGGCGGTGCATGTCGTGGTTGTGTGCGCCTATTTTGATGATACGGGCAGACTTCGCTGCTCCCCATGTACTTTCACTTGTGACTTTGTCTTTTGCATTGCTATGCATGGCTAGTGGGGTGGGCACCAACTCCCGCTCAACTAGGCAACTACACATGCATGTGTGTGTGTGTGTGTGTGTGTAAGATGAAGTTCCATGCCCTTACCTGGCTGGTCAGCGATGGTAACGGGAGAGGCATAGGTGGTCACGGGCGTGATCACCTGACATGAGTTGTTATCCCTTTTGCTCTGGTCATGTGTCCATCCTGCCGACACAAGCCATCAAACATGCGGACACTATTGGAAAATGTATACTAACCATGCATGTGCATTCTCACTCTCGTTTGCATCTTTTTGCTTAATATATACTAACAGGGCCGTGCATGCTACAGTTACAGTGCCAGATGCATTGCAACCACCATGTCAAGTGTCAGGTCAATAAGCACCAACCACGCATGTGCCGATTCTGCAGACGTGGCTTGTTATGTACAATGCAACTGCAGCAATAATGCACATGCGTGTGCAAGAACTAGCTGCAGTTCTTTTTTATGTACAGACTGTACAGTTGTTACTGTAAAGAACAGACGAGTGAAATGATCTTGGCTCACGTCAGTTGAGCATGGCAGGCGGTTGTGTTTGCAGCATCCGCTTGAACATGTCCATGCCAAAAGAAGAGTCTGACGCACTGCCAGTCAGAAGGTACCGTTAGCATCAATGCATCACAAAGACTGCATTACACGAGCAACGACCCATCTGAGTGATTTTGGACTGTACATGGGTCGCTCATGTGTCCGTGTTCAGCACCGGCATGATGTGTTTGTGTTCTGGTAAGCCTGTGCCCACGCCATTGCTCTCATCGGAATCTCACCTTGGGATGGTCAGTTCGTACGGAAATGTGGCCACCTCCGGTGAAACCACTGGCGGGATGTGCTCGCGTTTGTCATTGGCGACACGCAAGATTTGCAGCAGCACATCGCTCAAAGCTTCTTCGAGAGCCTTGTGACGCCTTGTGCGTTCTGACAAGATGGATAGACAGCACAAGACACAATGTCACTTGTAAAATGCATTTGAAGCTGTAAGCAAAGGTTTATGAAGCAAAGTTGATGAACCTGAGCATGCTTGCACTCTACCTGCGTCGGTGTCATACGAGCCTGGCTGCACCACGGACAGATGCACGCACCATTGCTCCCAGTACAAGCGCTGCTCCTTGGTGCCAAACCAGATGTGCTTGTGCCTTTTCTCATAAAAGGACAGGTTGATCTGTCAACAACAAGCAAGTATGATGCGCCCTGCACACAAATCGCAGCATACATGAATTCCCTGCGCTTTTTCGCGACAAGTTCACCTGTCCAGACTTGTACGGCTTCCCTGGTTGACGCTCCACCCAGTTGCAGAACAAGTCAATCTTCTCCTCAAGCGTTTTGTCCAATGCAGGATCACCACAGTGAACCTGCGATTTGCTCTCAATCACAAAGAATGCCGCTGCCATTGAAGACAACAGGTCAACAGAGGCAGGAAGCAAGCTGTACGTATGTTATGTCGAACAGCTCAGAGTCGACGTCTCGCGGCTTGACCAACCCAAGGGCTCTGTGAAATAGTATTGTGTGCAGAATGCCTGCAGGGGACAACCCAAGGCAACAAGTTTACAGATAGGCTGGTACGTACTATGCGGGAAATAAAGGAAGTGGCAAGATTGGATTGTATGACATTAATCATCGCCCTTCAACCGGCACAGAAGGCCATCATCAACGCAAAACAAGGTTGTGTTTAGCACGCTCATTTCTAAAGCTCTGAGCAGGTGGAGCGCTTACATCGCAACACCTCCCGAATCTGGTAGAACTCCACCTCCTGTGGATATGTAACAGTGAGTGGCAGAGTCTTCTGCAGCGCCTCATGCGCATTCCTGGTTTACCCGAGCACAGATCCAACAGTCAAATGGCATGGAAAACTTCTCACCAGCTCCTTTAGTGAGATAACCTCACAATTCATGCTCCCCCGCCCGACGCACAACTTCAGATCACCGCCGCCGCCACCCAGCACGCCCGCCTCCCCTCAGAAGCACACGTGGCAAACGTCATCAGCAAACGTGCTTGTCCCATTTGCATAACGTACACGAAAGCCGGGCGCAACTTGGTGCGGTAGTCGCTGTTTGAATTACACTTACCCGCACGTTAGCTATTGCGCTTGCGTGCTCGGACGCTGCTTGTGCATGTGTGCTTTGGTTTGGCGGCATTGTAATTGTTACGAAGTGCTTCGCACAGCTTGGTTGGCAGCCAACAGTGCTGAAACGACAGCAACGTCGTGGCGGAGCTGCTCAGCAGCAATTAATTCATGCATTGCGGCGAGTAAGTCGTACAGGCGCCATGCAGCAGCATTGGGGTGCTGTTGCTGTGTTTTGCGCTTTGAGGCGGTTTGCTTTGTCAACAACAGCTTGAAACGACATGCTGGTTGGTGCCTGAATCGCTGATCAATGGCCAGCATGCCTGTCATCTCGGCTGCCCCAGCAGCAGCCAGCAGCAAGCAGCAGTCCACGCTTGGGCCGAACGTTTGGATAGACTTCTTGGTGTCGCCGGCGAAGCTGGACGAGCACATTGCAGCGCTAAAGGCGGCAGGAAGCAGCTCCAATGCCATAGCTGGCGAGCTTCTGTCGACGCTTCTAGAGCAATCCCTCGTGCAGCGTGCGGCTCAGCCCACGCCCACGGCAGCAGCCACCAACGCACCTGCTGTCGCAGTAAAGCCAGCGGAACTGCAGCAGGCCAGCAAGCCGCCGGCGCAGTTGAGCGATGCCCTGCAAGCTGCGGCAGGTAAACCTGATGCTGCTGCGCCCGCAGCGAGTCGACGCGCGAAGCTGCTGCAGGGTTTTGCTGCTAAGATTGCCTCTGAGCTGGACTTGTCGCTCGAAACAGTTGAGACCATCTTGCCGCCTCGCCTGCAGAGGTGAAGGTTAGCACATGACCATGCATAGCCCCTTGCAACTGCATCGCAAACCTCATCTTGCATGCGTACAAGCGGGAAGTGCAGATTACCAACATGCACGGCGGTTCGGTGTTCTGCTGATGCTGTTGCATCTTCACATAAACTATGGTGTGTTGCAAACGTCATCTTGCAATGCCTGCGAACGTAATCTGCAAGTGCTTATGGCTGCACCTTACAGAATGCTGCTGGAGCTGTTGGTCACGCAAGCGCCACATGACCGCGCGAGGAGAATGTGCGACCTGCATCGGTGGCAGCTACGTGCAGCGCTGCGTGTTGCAGCATCAGCCAAGAAGGACGAGGAGTGTGCTGCAGGTCAGTTGCAACTTGTTGAGCACGCTGCTTGGAGCAGATTGTGAAGATGTAGCCATGTTGAGTATGCTGCCGCAGTTGTGGAGGCACATGAAGGTGTTGCAAAGGCATTGCAAAGACCTCACTTGCCATTGCGGGAAGAGGAGTCAGCTGCTGTGTCGTTTTTGAAGCAAGCAGCACTCGACGGTTGTGTCCAATCTCTTGCGCAGATAGGTGCCTCTCAGACAAATGGAGCTCCTGGCCCGTCTCCGCAAATAACACTACCTACATTGACCGAGGAGAACTTTTACACTAGTGCAGCAGACCAGCAGTTGCTTGAAGCCATCCCTGCAGCTGCGGCAAGGAGTGCTGACAACTTGCAAGCTGCTGCTGCTCTCGCGTTGAAGCTTGCTGCACACTTTAATGAAAGCGCGCCGCCTACTGTTGAGATGCTTCAACCAGAGTATGTGTCTTTGATTCATCTCGACTTGGGCGAGTACCTTTTCCATCGGCACCAGTTTGCAGCTGCCCTGGAACAATTGCGCAGCGCTTCGCCCATAAATCATGCCACCAGCGCTCAACAAAAAGCACAAGGGATGGTTGAAGCATGTGCAGCTGCTCTCTCAAAAGACCTGCAATTTGACGCTTCCAACACCGATCAATTGTTGTTATGGCGCATTGAAAAGGCCCGTCATTGCTGTGATGGGGAAGTAGTCCTGAGCACGCTTCTTGAAGACAACCAGAAGCATGAGTTGACTTCCGTTTACAGACAGGCCCTGGAGATCAATGACAGGCTGGTTGCTGTGCGCATGCAGATAGCTGCACTGAATGCTGTTTGCTGTGTAATAAAAAGTGTTGAGGCAACAGGGTTGCAATCTCGAGCTTTGCCATGGATGGCTGACAAGGTGACTGTGGAGTGGCTGTTCAAAGCTGTTTATGCTGCCCTGCACCGCAGTACGGTCTGGCCCGCTGCAGTCTCAGCGCCTGAACCACCATGCAGTACTACTGCTAGTTTTGCATGTGGTGCTGAGACAGCAAACAAGTTGCTGACATATGTGCGAGGAGTTTGCGCTGCCCATTGCCAGATGTGGTGCTGGCAGATGGCACGAGCTTATGGCCTTGTCAGCGAAGCAGATTTACAGCTGGGACTCCAGCTGGCTGCAGATTTCAAAGGTGTTGCAAGCCAACCCGTCACACAGCGCAACCTGCTGCCAAAAGACATAGAAACCAGTTTAGTTGCGCGAAAGATGGCTGTTGTGAGAGCATCATCTCCAGGGCGATTGCGGCAGGCAGCCAGTCAAGCTGAAGTGGAGGAGCGCGGCGTTATTGCAGCAAGAGTAGTTGCTCGCGGGTTGCTGGATGAGAAGCTTGGACTGCAAGACTCGACACGGCTCTTCGCTACTGTTGCCACTATGGATCCCAGCAATGCAGACAGTCAGCTATCGCAGCTGCGGCAGAGCAAAGTACCACCAGGCAATGTGCAAGACCTCATTGGCGAGCTCATAGTAGAAGCCACTTCTGCACATGTCCTCCAGACTGTCTGCTGGCTGATTGATTGCGAGGCATGGCCGGTGCTCGCAAAAGCTTGCAGTGACATCTCCGACCACCCAGATTACAACGACACCGGGCATCCTTGTCAAGAGGAGTTGCTTCTTGCACAGGTGTGCAGTCACGGTGTATGCAGCGTTAATGCATGCGTGCACGCACTCATAGCTCCATCTGCGATTGGCCAGTGTTGACTACTACTCTGTGTATTGGCAGCTGCTCGCTGAGCTGCTCAAAGTCAGCTTTGATTATGACGCAACTGTGCAACTCACCACTCAGCAGCGGCAGGACAAGCACCACATCCGGCAACATGCGAGTCAGCTGCTGAATAAAGTGCTCATGATGACATGTGCGAAGAAAACCAGCAGCGCTCAATCCGCTATGACTGACCGCTCAGATAAGGTGCCACTGATGTGCGGCATGTCCTCTCCCAAAGCGCGACATGCTTTGATTGCTCTGGTCGCTGGCTGGTTGAACAACAGCCATTTAGCAGGCCATTCGGGTTATGCCATTGCAGTGGACCGATATGGTAGTCTTGCTGCTTTGATTGCCGGCAATGAGGCTGAACCATCAGAGTTGTCACCATCCAGCGTGCGCAACTTGTTTGGTCTGCTACTACGCCACTCTGTTGTTACAGAGGGGGTAGTCCAGGACTACCGATGGCTACAGGTGCGCCCTCTGTCTCAGAATTGAGATTCTGCGGTACATGTGCCAGTATCACTGATATATTATGCAGGGCTTGGCGGATTTGGCTTTTGAAGACGACCATCATCTTGAAGCATTACAGGTAACTGTGCTCCTGCTTGTGGACAGGTGCTACTGCTATGAGAGATTGTCCTGCTTGCGTGCTGGTTGTTCGCATGTCATGCAATCCACGTGTGACATCTGTGCACTTGTGGCATATTGCAGATGTACTTGCGAGCGGGGGCTGCTGCGCTGGGCAACTACAGCGGGCGAAGTACTGCAGCACTGGCCTCAGCCACAGATATCTTCACACCATGGGTGGTGCGGCGCATGGTGCACGCGTGCAGTGTGATTGGCGCGGTGCTTCCCGCAGCATGCCTGTGTCAATTTCTCAACCCGCCAGGCTACTCGTTGGCGTACCCGTTGATCCAGGTCTGCAAATTGATTTCGGTGGCCTCATCAAACAGTGTCTTGCGTTACCATGTATATGGTATGACTGAGTGGTTTCTCTTTACTGCTGTCAGGAGGAAGTTTTTGGTCTCGATGCGCGGTATTTTCCATATGTCTGGGAGATGCCATTGCTTGAGCTCCTGGTTCATTTACATTCCCAGGCCAAACATGAGTCCAGGGTGCAGCAGTTGATTCAATTGGTAAGCTTACTAGTTCTACGAAACTGTTACTTGAATGTGCGGATTTGACTGTCTGCTCTATGCCTGCCAGCTGCAGCACCCTGCGATCAACCAGCACAATCCATCAAGTGTGCGCAGCGCCTACATAGCAACTTTGAAGCTGCGCTTTCTGCGACAGCTGAGCGCTGACGTCATTCCAATGACCGGCTGAGCACTTCTGTCGCGGCAGCTGTAGCACCTTACTTAGCAACTTCATAACCCAGCACAGTCCATCACCAGTCTGAGGTGGGTTGCATAAATGCATTACATGCATTCTTGTATTTGTTGCAACTCTGCTTCACTCTACTCTACATAACCGTTGACCATGCTTGGTGCACATGTTCAGGTCCTCACTTACGGCGCCCTGCAATGGGATGGTGATTGTCGGCAGTGCTGTACGGAAGTCATGACAAACACCGGTATGCAGGTGTGTTCCTAACCATTCCTATGGTCAGTCTTTGAGCGCCCAATGACCAGCGCAGACTTCGAGCAGAATGGAGGAAGGTGGCCAATAATAGTTCGTGCACGTTACGCAAGCCAAATGGTGCAACTTGCGTTTGGAGACACGCTGGCTAAAGATGTCATATGCACTGAAGCTATCATCAGGGGCTCTGAAGCATTAGTAATGTTATGTGGGCGTCATGTCTTTTCAGCAGTGCTGTTATCAACTACTTTAGCCCATGATGCCGAATTGAACATCTGAAGTTGCATCAGCACTGAGAGTAAAATCTCTTCAAGCCAATTGATGTGCAGCTTAAATTATAGCTGCACACCGATAGATGTTCATAACGCAGATTCTGTCTGTGACGTAAACTGGTCGCACTGGCGATCACTTTGTATCCACCAGCCATTGCATGTTATATGCTGAAGGTATGCATCGTATATGGCATGCAATGCGTAACGTATGCAACACTGATCTACTTAGCATTTAAAGACGTAGGCAGACTCCATCGACGCTCAATTGCAGTGCAGGAATGTGTCAAGCATACTACCAACCATGCCTTGAGCCGCGGTGCTGACGACGGCTGCCACGCGGGTAGTCCATTGCCAACACATGCATGTCCTGTTGCTGTGTCATCATCGTCGTGGCCAGTCAGTCCACGCCGCCCCCGCTGCCAATGCTTGCACTTTTTTGTGTATCAGGGCGCTAGCCAGCCCTCTGGTGTATATGGTGATATATTTGATTGCTTGTTGGCTTGGTTTGGGTGTGGAAATGCATCAGCATGTGCATCTGTCTCTGCAGGTTGTTGAACGGCTGCCGCTTCATGTCTGCTGCTCGCTGCTTGAGGATCTAGTGTCTCTAGTCCTAAGTCATGTGGTTTGTATATGTTACTCTCTACTAACTTGTATAGCACTACCTTGGCCCCCGTTCCTCAGCATTCTTGCCGTGTGTTTGTGCTGCACATGGTTTGCATTTTGCTTCTTGTCTACACTTGAGTTTGCTGCTAGCACTCTAATGTTGTTTATGTTTGCGCATGTGTGGCATAGCTTATCAGATAAACGCATACATCACCTTGTGCTTGACAGTTTCGTTGTCCATTTTGTACTCGAGCGATTTCAATCATATATCCCGTCGTTATGTGCTAACACATCACACATCACATGTCACACAATACGACGTTAAGCAGCTGGACACTATGCGCCTGCCACTAGCACCGCGCCCTCCTCCGTCACGGGAGAGTACGCAGTCAGGCACATGTTCATCTGCACCCCAAGCCCCGCTTAACTCTTTATACTACGTGCCCTACCCGTGATAAACTCTAGCTTTGTGCTATGTGTGTATGCAAGGGGGCATAAAGGTAGGTAGGCAGGCAACCAGTTGAAAGACATTATGCCATTGCTTGTGCGCATTAATGTGCGGTGCACATTAATGCACGAGCTAGCTGAGCACTTACATAGCTTGGATGCTTGTGCACATTGCAACATGATTGCAAATGCAAAGCATCGCATGCATTTGTATTATATAGAAGCAATGCAGGTGTCATGTGCATCACTTAGCCTGGGGGAGGAGCATGTGCAGTTGAGTTGGCCAAGTGTTGTTAATATAGCAACCACGCGCATGGAGAAAAATAAATCCCTGCAGCAGCAAGACGTTTGACACACTGGGCCCTTCATGCCACGCTCATCACCAACTGCGCGACGCGTCCCATTGTCCAGCATATGGGATTACATGATACGACCCATATGTCATAGTTTATATTCATGTACATGCAGCGGATTGCTTGCGCACAGCAGGCCCAGGGCGTGGCTTTAATAGAGCGATTCAAGCCGCGTGCGCAATTCCGGGTTGGCCACCACCTCGACCTGCCCCCATGATTACAATATCAGTCGTGGTGGTGCTCTTGACGTGAGCCCTGCACATTGCAATTGATGCATGCTAACGTGCATTGCGAGCATAGTTACATTGTTGTAAAGTGTGTCACCATTGCTTAGTTGGGCTTGGGTTGCTGGAGTGGTCATCCAGCTTTAACATGACGACCTTGTGCACGTCAAATGTAACATCAGGAAGGGAGCAAACCAACAGCAACCGACCATGCCGCTCCAGTTATCGAGCTTATTAAATTGCAACTTCTTTTCAACCAATGAATGTTGATGTCTACGGTTGTGATGGAGTAACCTGCGTAATGGCACAGTCATTTTCGATTGCCAATGTGTTCTGAGGTATATAGTTGCAACCCACATGCAAAGCCCATGTCATAGAGATTGCTTAGATTGGTTTCAATAAATATGCGACCAGCGCAGCTTGCCAGCTACGTGCTTCTTGACATTGGTGATATACAAAAGTTTCCACAGGTAAGACATGATGATATCAGCAACATGATGGCAATCACTCAATTCAGTATGCGCCAGTGCATAGCGCATGCCGGGAGCTGGTGTCTACATAGACAGCGGGTAAACAACCCACATTACTATTTACATGCTTTGTGAACGTATACTCAGCTTCAATGCCACAAACTCATGAAGAGTACACAGTAAAATTGGTGCGAATGCTTCGTACCTAGCAACAACAAAGGACACTGACGACGGATTCTGTGGATAGCCAAGCATACGATGACTCTGTAGCGTGAAGTAACAGAGAAACACATTGCTGGCGTTTGCCCTTCTGCAAGCTTCCGCTATCCACTCTGTTGCTGTTGCCGTCGGCGCACAAATAGCCGGTCGAGGTCTTCTGTGGACACGTTACTCCTGAGGAGCACCACGACACATTGCTAAAAGCTCTGTATGTACAGAGCTCAGCAACCATGTTCGTGCATTGACAGCAACACACTTTGCATCAGTGAGAATCTGCATAGATGCCATTCCAATAGCTGCATACAATTAGCACCAACCTTCCTCTCAACTGCGGAGGGACCAAGTCGCTGCGTGCTCCGCTTGCGGCGGCGGTTTGCAGCAGGCGGCGGGGCTGCTTGTTTGCAGCCGCTGCACTGCCGTTTCCACTAGGCGGTGGTGTCCTCTTCAGCGCTGTACTTAATGATGTGCTTTGCGATGCATTGGGGAATGCGTCTCCTAGCAACTCAGCTGCACCCGGCAGCCTCTCCACAACTCTCGCATGCACGCTGCTGCGCTCTGACACCTGAGCGTGCAAGGCTACGCTCTCTCAATCAATGCCTACAGCAGATTGAAAGAGCGTAGCTTGGGCAACGGCCCGAGAAATATGTGTCACACAACATCAATGACGCAACCTTACCGCTTGTGCTGCGCCTTCGCTGGCGCTACGGACAACGGCCCGCGCCTGCGCATCAACGGCGGCGGTGGGGGCTGCGTCCGTCTCCCTGTCAGCCACCACAGCAGCCTCGTCCGCATCGCTAGCGTCCGAGCCATACCCATCGCTCACCAGCGACGCCATAACCACCACCACCACCCTTGCCCCGACCAGCAGCCCACCGCAATGCTCGCTCCGCACAAGCCCTATTCGGGATACATGTGGCAAGCGTATTGTGCGTGCCACAGCACACAACTCTAGTCCTGAGCCCTGTCTGGTTGAGCCGCGCCAATGCGCGTGCACACGCCAGCCTATTGAGCGCAGCCGAAGGAAATGAACAAAGCGCAGGCCTAGGGGTGCGCTTTTCGCGTCCGGGCCACGCTCAAGTGCGTGTCACGTCAGCATCTGCGTGCGTGCCTTGCGCACCAAGCGAAAGAAGTCCGGGTCGTCACCGACGGCGGCCTACTGTAATTCGGTCTTACAGTGTCCGTCACCGGTCAGCTTAGGTACTCAAATCCCCGGGACCGAGATCGAGCGATTCTCTGGCGTTGTTGACGTCACTGCGGCTTTGGCCGGTCGACGGATGATTACCCCGCAGGTGAGGAGATTCCTGCATCGGCCTCTCCGCTCTTGTCAGCCGTCATTTGAACAGATCAATCCCACCCTCGCCGTTGGATAAATCAAGTCCAGTCGCGCGTCGCGCACCCGCCCTACGAGTCGGCCGGCAGTGACCTGCTGCTGATAAGAATCCCTTCATGCCTCCCGGTCGCACGGATGACAGTTAAAAGGTAACTGCGTATTGCTGCATGGGTATCTGTCGTCCTGGCATGAACGGGTGGCATTGAGGCAACTGCTAGAGCCGAGTCAATATTTGCTGTGCGTCGTACCCGCCGCATGCATTCCCGCGCGTTTTGCTCCCATCAAGCAGGCAGCACGGTGTACCGCAGCCAGGATCTCGCTCTCGCGCTTCGCGCGGGACTTTCGACAAAGTCCGCGCGGGTCTTGCAGGAGCCAAAGGGCGTTAAGGCGGCTGCAGAGTCGGCTGCGTTGGGCAGTTGGGCCAAGACAATGATTGCACAACTGCAGTCATGCAAGCGGTGACGCACCAGCTGCATTGGGTCTTACAGGAGCTGTTGGACCTTAAGCAAGGAACATTGCCCCTGCACAGGCAATCCTAGCGGCGGGTAGCAGGCAGGCAGAAACACCGTCTGCACCCGTCTTGTCGTTGTTTGCGTAATTAGGTTATCAAAGTATAGGTGGCCCGGCCACACGAAGTAAAACTTTTGCTGCATGGCCGTATTGGGTGCGCTTGCGGCCGGCAAACGCTCCAAGCAAGGTCTGGCGCGGCATGCTTGTTGCGGACTTTCAAAACTCTCATAGCAACCCTTCTCAACATTAACTTCCGTTCTGCTCCGCTGGGCCGCCGCGATTGGCCGACAATTGCTCCCGCGGCCCCGCAGCACTTTCACCTCGCAATGATGTGAGACTTTTATGGCCCGCTCGGACTTGGTGTTGCATTGGCGAAGCCCATTGCCCAGTGTGCGGGGGGAAAAAAGACTTTGTTTATTCGATGCTTTTGGGTGGTGTCAGTTTGGGGTGTGGGAGAGGGGGGATTGAGCTGCAGTGTGGTGTGGCAATTAGACCTACGTCGGCAGGCAGCTCGTCGCCGCCGCCGGCGGTGTCGTTGTTGTCGTTCAAGTCGTTGTTCAACAAGTCGTGCTTGCTTTTGCTAGAAGCGTTGGCGGTGTAGAATAGAACAGCTTGCTTGGGTAGGCAGCTGCCGAGACCGTCAGCAGCCACTGCTGCCGCCGCTGGCAGGTTGCTAGTTCTGGCCTGCACCTGTGTGCGTGTGTGAATATGTGTGCCTGAGAGTGTACAGGAGGTGCTGGTAGAGTTGCCAGGAGGCGGGTTCGCTCTCCACTGTGAGGCTTCAAGCAGGCAGTATGAGGATCTTGCGGCGCTTGCACAGGCCTTGTGGCTCGTGGGTGCACGCAGAGCCGGCATTGGCCGTACCGTAGTGGGGCCGTGATCAGGCTGCTGCTGCTCGGAGGCGAGCGGAGAGCGAGGCGTTTCTGGGCTGGCGACCGTGGCAGTGCCCCACACATGGAGCGGGGCAGGGTGGAGGCCAGGAGAGGCCGAGGCGGCAGCACCGGCCTGCGGCGTCCCCGTTCAGCCAACAATAAGGAGTCTGGTGAGCAGCAGGTTCTAACACTGATTTGAGTGGATGTGTTGCACTGCGCAAGCTGGTTTGGGGCTTCCTTCGAGGAGGATGTCGCCAGCCTCACGCCTCGTGAAGCTCGGGGTGCAGGGCTTGCAGCTGTCTTTGCCTAGAGCGTGCTGGTTGCTCTGTGCTTTACACTTGCTACAGTGCACCACGACAAGAAGTCAAGGAGGTTGGCAGGTGTCCAGCCTGCATCGGCGGGGTTGAGTGGGTGGCATTTAACGCTGTCGCATGGCTAAGGCAAAACTGCAGCAGTTCGGCATGGTGTGATGTACCAGAAAAGAAAGTGACATGTCGATTTAAAGTTGCAGTGCAACGCACATTGCGAGCAACAGCGTCACATGGGCCGTGTTGCGGGGATTGTCCGTGTCGTTTGGCAGGCCGTGGTTGGCGATCAGTTTAGTCGTTGTCACCAGTAGCAGTTGTCAGTTCTGTCTTTGGCAGTGTCGTGGTGGAGGAAATGTTGTTGGCTTTGAATAACGACTACATACGCCACTTCTTCCTCGTTTGTCGCAGCACTTGTCCTAAGTCACCTGAAGTGGGAGTGCGACTGAAAATGCGTGAGCCATTTACTTTGGTTCATATTCACTGCATTGTGATTGTGATGTGTGCTCTATAACAGCTCAATGTTACAAGGCAAGCAAGTTAACCATTCACATGTTGGTGAACTGGTTTATGTGGTGATATTCTGAACCTGGTAAGCACATTTAGGTGGGATGTGATGTGGTGGTTGACTGGCTGGTGAAGGGGAGTTTGTATTTGTATGTGTAAACGTCGCAGTGGTATCTGGCTGGAGCATTGTGTCGGGGATGGGCAGGCACTGGGTGACACACGCTCTGGTTGGTTTGCTGATCGTCAAAAATGTGTGCTCATGCTGTGTCATCAGCACCATGGTTGTGTTGGGTCTGCACGCATGTGCCTGGGCGCTAGTAAATACAAGTATGCACGTGGTTAGCAGAGATTACCAGCGGGCAGCCATAGGTGCTGTCGTTGCTCTCAAGGCGTGCATTGGCATGTGGTTGACTGCTCAATGTTGCATTCTGCCATGTAGTGCAGTTGCCGCGCATTCTTGCTGTCTGCACCCCATAGCTGTTTCTACAATGGTTGTATGGCTGTCACTTAGCAATCATAGTTTTGCCATTTCTTTCCATGGCAGGTGAGGCGAGTGACGAGCTAGCAGACGGGTTCAACGACTTGCATCCTACCAAAAGACCGCGGGATAGGTTGAAGTCTGAGAAGACATCACCTGCAGCCTACATGCTGCCAGGAAAGAAGCGAAAGAAGCAGCTAGACATGGCAGCTAGGTTGGATTATTCTGACCAGTCAGAGGAGTCCGCGGGGGAAAGTGAGTCAGAGGGCAACTCTGATTCTGCGCACCCATCCTCTGCATCCAATCTCCATCGCAAACCATTGCTAAAGGTCAAGGTACTATTCGGTGCAGGGTCTATGCAACTGTAGCACTGTTGGTCAGCTTAGTGTGCATGTTTATGTGAATTCCCTGGCTTGTTTGTAGAATGAAGATGAGGAACGACCATCTGACCTGCCTGCTGTACCAAGGAAAGCGCGTTCTGGCGCCCATCGTCCTGCAGCAGGTTGGTTGGCGTGAGCTTGGCGTTGCTGTTCGTCTTTGTGCAGCATAGATTATTATGACGCTTTTTGGGGTTGCGTTATGTGTGCTTTGGACAATGCGGGTGGCATTGAGGCATGATTACATTGGCGGTTGTATTACAGCTTTGAGGCGTGCTGAGTCAACTTCTGCAACGGAACAACGGCAGCTGAGTCCAAGTGCACCAACAGTGAAACGAGAAAGAAATGTCCAACATTCTGGGCGGCAGTCTTCAGGGGCGGTAAGCTGCGTTTTCCTTTTTGCAAGTGGCGTGTTGTGTGGCCTTAGTTGTAACATGTTTTGGCGTGCAGCCCGCAGTTGCCAAACCGCGCGCAAAACTTGCGAAAGCATTGGTGCGGAAAACTCCTTCCGATGAAGGCTTGCAGGTATGCTACACACTTGCAGTAGTAAGCGTTCTGTATTAACGTCTTCGTGTTGTTGGTTTGATGATGACGAAATGTGTGAACTGTGCTAGCCACCAACTGATTGCGAAGCGGAAGTGGCCGAGGCATTGTTCGATTTGGCCAACATGATTGGAGAGGCCGCCAAGAAGATTGAGGATGGGCCAGCTCCTGCGGGAGGCGCTGTGCCCTGCCCAACATCAGCGGGCACGGCACCAGGCCCTATCGCCGGGCCAGTTTGTGCCTTGCCTGCTGCACCGGTTGCTGCAGCACCAGCGTCAAGTGCCAAAGTTGGTGCGCCAGCACCTGCATCTGCATTGGCAGCTCCACCTCTGGCAGCTGCTCAAGGGACTACTGGGTCTACAGTTGCAGGTGAGTACTAGTCCCTGACGGCGTCATTGAGAAGTTGCTCCGAGGGTTGGATATGGATTTGCGGGTTGTGCAACAAGTCTGCATTGTGCTGTATAATTCAGTCAATTAACCATCAGCAGGCAGTGCGTTGGTTTGGTTTAGCTAATGGTTATTGGGGTGTATGCAGCTTTGCCAGTCAAGAGCAGGAAACGGCAGCGTCCTCGCATCAAAGATGAAGGATTGGCGAGTATGGCTGTGGCTCCTGGCACTGCGGTCAAAGCAGAACAAGCAGGTGCTGCCTCTGCTGTCGCCCTTCGTCGAACCCCAAGTGCAACTGTGGCTGCGACATTGGCATCGGTGCATAAACTGGAGCCTGGTGAGATACCGCGGGCACCAGAGTCTGTGACTGTGGGCAAACTACCTTCCCAGCTTGTTAAGCATCAGTCGCCACAGCGAAAGTCCTCTGGGGCGAGTGACAGAAATAAAGGAGGCGCAGCTGCTTCTGCAGCATCAGCATCGCTTGGTGCCCAGGCTAGTGCCTTGCCACATGCAGATATTGGTGTCAGCGCAGCTGGCGCAGCCTCAGGGTTTGCTATGGGTGGTGGAGTGACAGCGGGGTATCCTGCTGGAGCAGATGCAACCACACTTCTGGAGCTGGGCAAACGCAGGCATGTGTTTTGCTTATGTTTTGTGTCCGTAAGCTTTGGATGATTGCCATCCAGCTATGCACCAACTGGAGTGTTCGCATGCTGGCTGCGCCTGCCTTATTTGCCTGAGCCATGATGCAAAGTTGGGTTCATGCGTTGCAGGTCTCAGCAGATGCCAGTGCCTCCATCTGCAGAGAAGGGAGCATCCGGGAAGTTCAATGTTGAGTTCTTGGTAAGTCGTTTGATAGATGCGATAGCCTATGTCATTGCATGAGTAGCAGTGACAGCTGGTTGACCAGTTGTACATGCAGTTGCGGCAGCCAGCAGCTGCAACAAGTGGCA
The DNA here is from genome assembly GCA_009103225.1 of Chlorokybus atmophyticus. Lineage (NCBI taxonomy): Eukaryota > Viridiplantae > Streptophyta > Chlorokybophyceae > Chlorokybales > Chlorokybaceae > Chlorokybus > Chlorokybus atmophyticus. The sequence goes on along the minus strand of RHPI01002619.1, from coordinate 11,941 downwards.
GGACAGCTTTGCCTGGCAGTGGCGCAGTTGGCACCTCGTCCTCCATGTTTTCTGCGCCCAGGATGTCATCATCACGAGCTGAAGCAGTAGAGGGTGCAGCGGTAAGCGGGTTGCTTGGATGCTAGTGTCATGCTGGACATGCGCAACATTTGCGCTGACAAGTGCCACTGGCAGACGGATCTGGCATCCCAACCAAAAGACGAGCGCTGGCCTGGATCAGGAGTTGAGGTCAAGCGTGAAGGGCAGAGCCGCAAAGGCGTCAAGGGTGAGACGCGATCCAACCAAAGATTAGGTATCGTCATTACATGGCATACTGATAATGCCCGGTAGACCCGGTGCGCATTCGCCGCGAATGCGTACCGGCTACTGTCTTGCTAACGACAAGTTGAACAATGATGCTGCACGCATGAGCGCTTGCGGTGCTAGTGTCCATCCTGCATCAGCTGCATGACGTGTTTCATTGGTCAACAGGTTCATCTGCTGGCGCAAATGGCAATTCCATGTCGGGGGCTGCAGCGCAAGGAGGAGTGCAGATGTCGCTTCCTCTGCCGGGATGGCCAGGAGCTTTACCGCCGCCTTTAGGGTAAGAAAAATCTCAGAGCAACATCAACATTTAGTTCGCAGTTTACTCCAAGAGTCGCAAGTACTTGATATCTATTACCAGGTCATGACAACTGAGCTTTTGACAACAGGTATTATAGCAGCACTGGCGGGCTGCTGCCTATGCCCTGGCCTGTTGGGCAAGCTGCACGAGATGACCAGAGCGGAGCATCAACACCTGTAAGTTGCTCTTGTACTTGTGCACTACCAACGTATGCCTTGTTGTAACCATTCGTTTGTGTGTCTGCAGCCGGTTCCACCTTCATTCCTTGGCCAACTTCGGCAGCCATTCAAGCGCTGTGCCACTCATGTTTATATTGCAAGGCTGATTGATCAGTACCAGCAGATGTCCCGCCATCAAGTGTATCAGCAGTATGGCGGTGCCATCAGCAACCTTTACCGCCCACCTGGAGGCTACAACCTCAGCATTCCCATGGCCCCAGGGGACTCGTTGTTTCCAGCACAGTCTTCGCAACCAGAAACAAGTGTGGGGCACCTTAGGCCTGTGGGCGCATCGCCTCTCCCAGATGACCGCAGTGGCGTTGGTGCGTCCGCGACATCGAACCCATCAGCAGCTGGTACTGCCCCTGTGATGATTCCACCAGCTGTGGCCGCCACCGCAGAAGCTCCCAAAGAGGCCAGTGCGTGGGAGCCACCACAGAAGCAATCTGGTCCACCCAAGGGAGCTGCGTTCCTGTTCCAGCCTCCTACCTCAGCTGCTACAGGTGGTTCTCAAGCACAATCCGCGGCAGCTAGTGCAGCCGCAGCCACTCAAGCGAATGCATCAAGTGCGCAGGTACAGGCTCAGTACGCTCAGCAGCTGCAGTCACTGGCCATGATACAACAGGGTGGATTCCCACCTTTCTCTTTTCCACCGGGGCGGTTTGGCCATACTCCGTATGGTGCTGCCCCACCGCCGCATCTGGCAACGCAACAGGTATGCCAAGCAGATTCCTTGCTCTGTGCTACCACTCTATCCTTCCATCAGGACTGACTAGTCCTTCCCACTTGCAGGCTGCGCAGTTCTTTGGACCACCATTCTATGGAGGTGCTCTTCATCCCCATCTCATCCCACATATGTCCCCCTCTGGTCCGCATCCACAATCACCCGCCACACAAGCAGCCGTGCAGCCGCCAGCTCCATTGCCGTCGCAAATGCAGGCAACGCCACAGGCACAGAGGCAACAGTCCCAAGCTGGGCAACAGCCGTCCTCTGTTCCGCAGCATCAGACAGCGTCCGCACAGCAAACCCAGCAGGCGCCTCCCAAGTCTTCTGCCCACCCACAGCAGCCAGCGCAGCATTCATCGCAAAGTTTGCAGCAGTCACTGCGCCAGCAACCACCGCAACCCTCCACGCTGTCGCATATGCAGCACAGTCAGCCGCACCATGTTTCGCAGCCGGCGCTACAGAGGCCTGACGGTGAAGGTGCGCATTCACGTACGATGGAAGGTACACCTGCCACGCCGGGCCTAGTTGCGGGCTTACCGCATGGACAGTACCAGGGCCACCTTGGTGCTCTTCCTTCAGCATCCGGCCCACATACGGCTGCAAGCAGGCATGCTTCCACTGGTGCAGAAACTGCGCCCACCTCCAGCGCGGCCGTCTCTGGTTCAGGACGCACGCAGAATAAACACACAGAAGGTGGGGAGGCCCCAACTGGACGCACTGGTACTCAGCGGTTGGATACAGCGGCCAAGCGCAAGCAACTGCAGCAGCAGCTGCAGCTCCAACAGCAGCAGCATCAGCAGCTAAGGCATCAGCAATTCGTTTTGCAGCAGCAGCATGCGCAGCAACAAGCACAGCAACAGTATCTGCAGCAGCAGGTGCAGCAACACCAGCAGGCTCAGCAACAGGCGCAACAGGTTCTACAAACAGCGCTGCAGCAGCCGGCCCAGCAGTCCTCTCAGTTGACTACTCCGCAGAGGCATGACGCAAGGCAGCAGGGCGCTCCTGCCTCGCAGAAGCAGTCTCAGGCACAGCAGCCTACGCAGCGGGTGCAGAAGCAGTCTTCGCAACCAATAACGCTTGCCGCGCAACAGCAACATCAGCGTGCAGCATCTGCTTCCTTCCCAGCTGCAATGCATTCGCAGTCCCCCGCACACCAGCAACCACAGCCTGCGCAGCAGCAGCCATCCCAGCTCCCTGCATTGCAACCAAAGCCGCAACCGCAATTGGAGGTTGCGGCAGGGGCGCCTGCCATTTCATCGCATGCGGAGCACCAGCATCCCCCTCAGCAGTTTAGATCAGGTACCGCCTCGGCACCTCACGGTCAACCCAGTTTTCAACCCTCGGCGGCCTCTCAACATCCATCTGTGCAGCAGCAGCAGCAACAACCGCAGCAGCAACCACAGCAGGCACAGGCGCAGGGACAACAGGCGCCCCCGCAACAGCAGGGGCAAGGCCAAATGCACATGGCTCAACAGCCGGCGCCACAGCAGCCATCCTCTCACCAGCATCAACACCAGTTGCAGCAAGTTCAGCAGCAGCAGCAGCAGGCCCAGCAGCAGCAACAGCAGCACTCATCGCAGCAGCAGCAGCAGCAGCAGCATTTCCAGCAGCAGCAGCAACACCTGCAGCAGCAGCAGCAGCAGCAGCAGCCCCCTCAGCAGCCGACTCATCAGCAACCTACCGCAATGCCAGGGCAGTCTTCGTCATCCCAGCAGGGGGCACAACATTCGCTACAGACAGATGCACAGCAGCATGGTCAGGGACAAGCACAGCAGCACTTTGCGTCCTATCCTGGCCTGGCCATTGGCATTTCTAGGTCTGGAAGCAGTGCCCTTGCAGATAATGCGAACGGGCGGAATGCAAGGCCTGATGCTGACGGAAACAATGCAGCACATGGACGCACTTCACCTTCTCTAGCACCGAAGGATGCAGGCCCACTACACACCAGTAGAAACAACGCACCAGGCCGGTCTGCTTCTGCTGTTGGAGGTTCTTCAACCAATGCAAAGCTCAGACCTACTACACAAACCCCGTTTGCTGCTCCTACTCTAGGCGCAGGCACCCCAGACAGGATGAATGCAGTTGGTAACCTTCCTTCACATCTGCCTTCTGGGCTTCGGTTGCCGGAAGCTTTGAGCAGGCAAGGTGGCTACACACAGCTAGCCTCTGCTGGTGCTCGCCACCAGCTGCATCAAGCTAACAGCTCTCTGCAAGGAGGTTCGCAGAAGAAGTTTCAAGCCCCCTCTTCCCAGCCCCCAGCTGAATCAGCAGCACGCCCGTTGATGTCTCACTTCAGCCAAGGTCAGCCAGCTGGACTACCCACATACAACCCAGGGAGTTGGGCAATGCAATCGTCAAGCCCGGCGCATTCTGCAAGTGCAAGTGCTTTGACAGGCAGGTTGTCTATGGGCAATTCCCCCGCTGGCAAGAATACAGGTGCCTCCTTTGATGCCAGCGGCAAGTCAGGGCAGGGCGCATTTCCTCATGCCAACCTACGAGCAGTACCTAGCCATTCGCTGGGTCGACCTCTGTATGGCTCCCCGCCTACCATGCCGTCACTACAGTTTCCCGCAAATCCTGGGTCAGGATCCGCATCTCCTCCGCACACAGGTGGTCGTCCAGGTGGCAATCGAGGTAAATGCAGGGTTAAGCTCAGAGCAGCTGAGACTTGTGTGTTGTGTTTTGGCTTCGTTGCTTGTGTTATTCACTCATAACAAAGCTCTTCGGTGCAGGTATGCCAACACCTTCAGGCATGCAGGTGACATCGTCGGCAGGGAACCCTGCACCGCGTCCTGGTAGTGCCTCTGAGGGGTCCCAGGCAGGCCACATGCCTGCTTCTGCTAGCGCATCACCAAACAGGCCTGCAGGCAGCTCCCTGGGTATGTCGAGCAACCCGCCTGCAGCGGTCAATGCAGACACCAACGCTTCAGACAGACGCTCGGCATTAGGGCTGTCGCAGGCTCCCTAATGCGCTTTTCCCTCCCTGTTGACATTGCTGGTTTGACAATGTATAGTGAGTATGAGTAGCTGATTGTATATGAGCTGGAGACATTGTGGGTTATTGGCTGCTGCACTGTTAACCTGCCAAGGCAGGTTAACAGCACGACGTTGCTGTTGATGCATCTTCGCTGATGTCCAGGATTGTGATTGCAATGCCAGGTAGGTTGTTTACTTGGCCAATTGTGCGTTTGTGGCCAAATTCAACTGAGTTGCAGCTGTATGCAACCAGTATGTATCAGTCCATTGCCTACGGGGGTACGTACATACATCATGACTGTGCATTGATTGCTACTGCTTCCGTATGTGCACACATCCTGTATTGTTTGCAACCGATTGTGCCGGTTTTCATGCAATCCAGGTTGACCAACTAGTAAAGTGGCGATTGTGTTAAAATGCCCACCCACTTGGGCGTGGATGGCACCGTTGTTGAAAATTGCCGCGATTACTAACCAGCAATTGCGCGAGACAAGCACCGGCAATCAGCACTAAGTTTGCTTTACGCAACTCTTATATGAGTTGTTTTCATGTTAAACACGTTTATGTATAGAGCAATGACACCATAGTAATGCAGGGGAAGAGCCGGTTGATCATCACTGCATTAATGAACAGGGGCAAACACTGCAATAATGATGTTGTTTACACAGATGAGTAGTTGACACATCATCTCAATATACGTAAAGAATTTAGCATTTGTAGTTTGGCATAAGTGTCCAAAAAGTTTCAGATCAAACATTGCTTGCATAGGCATGTGGATGCATCATAGAGTTGACATGTTGTCACATGTGTGGTTATGGGAATTATACATGGCGTGTGGCTCCACCTATGGAAGCGACTTTTACTGCCATGGCAATGGTTAAGGCGCCAATGTTGCACACGCAGAAATTCCTTGATTGCTTGTGCCGTTCGATTAGCTAAACTGACATCCATTGTAGATGTATTCAATGATTAGAGATGCATGCCATGGTTCAATTGTTGAATTGCATTGTTGACCGTTGAATCCAGTTTTATTGACTTGGTCCTTGCATCAACATATCCCTTATGCGCAAGTTGGCTTGCAGCCAAACTATTGGCTCACGTCGTCATTCTCTGATAAATCTTTTGATGCGTTCTTGTTATTCAATATGACTTCATCAATAGTATAGCTGACTTAATTTGTATACTTTCAAAATATCAACTCAAAGTTGACCCAACAGGTACACATCTCCACGTAATTTGAGATTTATAGCATGTGACCAATCTATACGGCTGCGTTGTTCACTTTTTGAAGCATTATTGTCACAAGCAAAACCTGTACATTTCAATGTTTACAACATACGTCTTTCAGTTGGATTTATTAATGATTTTGTACAAATGACCCTCGGATTGCGTTATTTTTGACTTAACAATTACAGTAATCGCATGTATTGAATTAATTGTTTACTAAAAAGCAATATTACTATGTCGTGCCAAGTACGGCACTTGAATTAATTGAGGTCGCAATACTTGGCACTGGGCAAACTTAACGATCAAATGCTAGCGCTCGCCGCCACATTTGCGACGAGCGCAAGCACTGGTACGTATACTATTTGGGCTTGCGTTACATACTTGAAGCATTACCCAAGGAAATGATTGAATCATTAATAAAGTCGCAGGCATACAGACACCAACAGCAGCAAAGCCCTTAGGTAGAAAGATTTCCAACGCAGGTGACTTACACAACATTGTGGAATGCGGCATTCTACTGTATTGCAAGATTGCACCTTAAAGTATGGCGTGAGGACCGCTTTTTTCATTGTCACGCCTGCTGGTTTACCTGCTCCACTGCATAGTATTAATCTAAGCGCATTATTGGGCTATGTTCGCACAAGGTTTGCTATAGTCACATGCTAAGTGGCCACGTTCGTTGCAATTGAAGCAATGGGACCTGTTTTAACATCATATTACAGCCACATGCGGGCGTAATGTTAGTCATGAGGCACCACCAACTTTAAGCGTCTCGTGACCAACGATACCAGCTCGGCGAGCAGGATGTATTGCGTATTGCGGCATGCGTACTGTGCAACATGCAAAATAATCAAATACTAAAATGCTACAACACATTGCTTAGGCTGAGCAGCTCAACGTGCACCCGGTACGACATGGACAGTAGCTACCGTTGAGTCATATATTACAAATTAAGTTATTTAAGTATTTGCTATTATAGATATACCTTGTATAAATGCATGTGTGTAGACTTAATTAAGTTTATATGCATTGGTTCAAACGAGCAATGACATCAAAATGTGTCATTATCTTAAAGTAAATATGAAAATAGCGCAATTGCCTATAACGAAAGTAATTACTCCAAAAATCGGCCTCGACAACTCTCATCATGACAATATCAACACCTCCATTGACCTTAAGCAAAAGATTGATATATATTGGTACATGTTGAAGTAGTTGTGGTGTGTGGTAAGCAGTTGAAAAACGTTACAACACTGTGCTTATGCTGCAAAAACCACAACATGCTTTTATGATGCTGCAAACATTATCAACTATGATCACAAAGCAACTTTTGCGTTGTGAGATGTTACAAGCTATGAACCCTATTGAAACTGTAACATGCTAATAGTTGAGCTCTGTAATGTTATTTTATTGAATTTTAGTGCAATGTGATATATCCCAATTTTTTGGCACTTTACCATTAAAAATCGTCACAATCTGTGTTCGGCGGATGTTACAAGCTATGAACCCTATTGAAACTGTAACATGCTAATAGTTGAGCTCTGTAATTTTGTTTTATTGAATTTTAATGCAATGTGATATATCCCAATTTTTTGGCACTTTACCATTTAAAAATCGTCACAATCTGTGTTCGGCATGCATTTTGCTTGATATTGCTACTTCACCTGAAGTATGATGTGCACAACATATTCAATCACCACGAATTCCGCATGCTAAACATTATGAAACTTTGTCAACCACATAGCCTTATTGTTCAATTTGTGATGTGGCTCAGTTTGGGCTGTTCATTAAATTATTGCTATTATGCACATTAGCTACAGTAGGCTCATGCTTTTTGTTTTTTAATTGTTTATGCCACGCCTGCTAGGCTGCATCTCAATTACATAAATGATATGCAGCCCAGCTAAGCATGCAAGCGATATGCCACAATATGCAGTAAAGTGAGAGGAGAAGGGGGGCAATGCACGTACAATTGCGAGAAAACAAATAAAAGCAAACAATGCGTGCACAAAGTATTTGTTGAGAAACAAATAAAAGCTAGTTAAGACGGGGATGATGGTGGAGGTGCAAGCGTCTTTAACCAGAGTGGCTCAAAGCTTTTGTTTTGATAGACTCTCTTACTGAGAGTCTGCAACTGCTGTAACAGCACCACCGTCGCCGATGATGCCCCTTTAATCCTCTACCCCAACACCCACACCGCCTATGACAAGCCTTTCAACGGCGTGGCCGCCACTGAGCAGAGAACTGAAAGTTCCCACATCAGATTGATGTGACCTTTTATATCAAGAGTATATCAACTATATACCTCTCGATAATTAACTCACAACTAGATATCAACCGTACAGATAGGGTAGTTAGGAAATCTAGCGTGAGCCAATCACAGCTCAGATAAGGTACATATCGATAAGGTACCTAACGAGATAGTCATCACATTATATCAAATGTGACATTAAATAGGCTTGAATAAGCGGTTCTACACCCATTGGGACTTATTTAAGCTATGATAAAGCATCATAGCGTTTAATAAGCGAGGAACCGTAGAAAAGAGGTATAAATAAGCATATTTAAATACTTATTCATACAAAATGTGTTATTTATGTAGCAATAATACCCCTATTATTATTGCTCCCGTTACATTCCCCCCCACTTAGGTTTTTAACGTCCTCGTTGAACTCAAGTTGATCAGACTTGATTTCGAGTAATTGTAACCAGTGAGATAGCAGGAAATGACAGGGTGGTAATAAAACTGCACTGCCAGTCTGTCATAAACCCAAGCCCACAGTTTATGGGACAGGACATGAATCCCAATAAGCTCGAAGCAACTCGCGGCAGTGCGTAAGATGCCTGTCGGGCTCCCAACTGTTATGTTCCGGGCCATACCCTTTCCATTTCACCAAATAGCGAGTTGCGCGTCCTCGACCATTTAGCTTATGGTTCAATATAGCTTCCACCTCGTATTCGAGCTCGCTGTCCACCTCAACTGGCGGTGGTGGAGGCTGTGTTCTACCGTCTGAGCGGTAAGGTTTCAACAAGTTCACATGGAACACGTTGTGTATACGCACACTTGGGGGCAATTGCAGTCGATAAGCGTGCGTACCAACTCTATCAGTGATAGAGAAAGGACCTAACCATCGGGGCAGCAACTTGCGAGCACCCGTACCTTTGATGGTTATGTTTTTTGCATTAAGCAAAACTTTATCGCTGACATCGAAAGTGGCCATTTTTCGATGTGTATCAGCATAAGCTTTTTGCCTGTCCTGTGCTTCTGACAGACACAGCTTGGCTCGAGCCAAATTTTCTTGCATATTAGTGGCAAATTCCTTTGCCGCTGGCACAGTCAGGGCATTGCGAGGTACACGCAATGACGCTGGTGTGTTTGGGCGAATCCCATAATTTAAGAAAAATGGGGTTTCCTTTACACTTTCTTGCCACGCGTTGTTCACAGCGAACTCTGCCATTGGCAAGTACCTGTCCCAATCAGCATGATTAGGAGCCACATAGTGGCGAAGCATTTCTTCCAGTATTTGATTTGCTCGCTCAGTTTGACCGTCCGTTTGCGGGTGGAAAGCAGTCGACATGCTTTGTTTTACCCCCAACAATTCACAGACTTCTCGCCAAAACTTGGAGACAAAACGAGGATCTGTGACAAGTTCACGCGGTATACCGTGAACGCGAAAGACCGTGGACACAAATAAGTGTGCCAAGTCCCGTGCACTTACAGTTGTGCAACACGGGGCAAAATGCACCATGTTAGTCAAACGGTCGACAAAAACCACAATAGCAGTGTATTTAGCTGCTGTTTCAGGTAGGTCAGTAATCAAATCCATACTGACACTATCCCACTTTTGTTCTGGAATTGCCAATGGTTTAAGCAATCCCGCTTGTTCTTGTCGTAGTGGCTTATTACGTTGACACACGTCACATGTGCGAACATATTGATCCACGTCAGCTGACATTGACGGCCACCGGTATAACTGTTGCGCAGATTTGAGTGTTTTGTGTTTCCCCAAATGCCCAGCATACGGCGGGTCATGCACTGAAAGTAAGCATTGCTTACGCAAGTCGCCCGAGTTGGGAATTGCCAACTGCTCCCCTTTATACCACAGATTGCTAACAGCAGTAAGCTGTTGCAGATTGGTTTGACTGCTAAACCAATCATCTAAGTTATAACCTGTGGACACTTCTTTTAAGAAAGGATCTTCAGGCTGCTGTACATTACGCGTACTTCGAGAGCGCGTAAGTGCCAAAAGAGCAGGGCTGCGACTGAGTGGATCCGCCACATTGGTGCGACCCGGACGGTATTGCCAAGTGAAAGTGAAACGAGAAATGAATTCATTCCACCTAGCTTGCCGCCTCGACAGATTTTGTTGCGTATGAAAGAATGTGAGCGGGTTGTGATCAGTAATCACTGAAAACTCCACCCCTTCCAAGTAGCAACGCCATGTGCGCAGCGCGTGCACCACCCCGAGCAATTCCTGCTCAGTGGTTGTGTAATTTCGTTCAGCAGGAATGAACTTTCTGCTTTCATATGCACATAGTCTGTCATCCTGTAGAAGGACTGCCCCACACCCAATGGTGGAAGCATCACTGATCACCACAAAAGGATTGGTGTGGTCGGGGAAGGCTAACACAGGGGCTTGTGTTAATGCATCTTTAATGCGTGTAAAAGCAACCGCGTGTGCCTCCGTCCACACAAATTTAACATCTTTTCTTAGTAAAGATGTTAAAGGATTTGCCATGCCAGAATATGCTCGCATGAACTTGCGGAAATAATTGGCTAGCCCCAAGAAAGCACGTAACTGATGTACATCCTTGGGTGGTGGCCAATCCTTTACCGCACACACCTTTTGAGGACCTGGTTTCAATCCTTCTTTGCCAATCACATGCCCTAAAAAGGGTGAATCATCCTTTGCAAAGTTGCATTTGGACAGGTTGGCATAGAATTTGTGTTCGCGTAATTTAGCTAGAACCAATTCCACATGTTTGTGGTGGTCCTCCCGAGTTTTGCTGAACACAATAATGTCGTCTAGATATACCAGTACAAACTTGTACAATTCATCAGCAAATACCGCGTTCATTGCTGTCTGAAATGTAGCCGGTGCATTTGTTAACCCAAATGGTAACACTTTATACTCAAAGTGTCCTAGTGGGGTGCGAAATGCAGTTTTTTGTATATCTGACGGGTGGATTTTGAGTTGATGATAACCACTGGTCAAATCCAGCGTGCTGAACACTGTTGCACCTGACAGCTTATCAAACAAATCATCAATCCGAGGCAAAGGGTATCTGTTTTTCACAGTGACCTTGTTCAACGCACGGTAGTCAATACACATGCGTAGCTTGCCATTCTGTTTGGGCACAAACAAAATTGGTGCACAAAAAGGAGATATGCTCTTTGTTATTAAACCTTTGGCCAATAACTTTTTGAGCTGTTTTTCCATCTCCGCGTGTTCTAAGGGACTTAGCCTGTATGTAGGCCGCCAAGGTGGCTTCGCCCCCTCCTCTAACGGAATGGTATGATGTATGTTTCGATCGGGAGGCAACTCTGGGAGTTCATCCTGAAATACATCTGCGTATTGTTCCGTAAGTGACTGCACCACAGGGTCACTGATAGCCTGTTCAGCAGGTGTTTCCACCTGTCGTAAGTGCAGTAAGTATACTTCCTCACGTTTACGCATGCAACGTTTCAATTGCATGGCAGAGAGGAGCGGAACATTATCGCGTGGTATACGTGCGAGTACAGATGCTGTTAAAGTCATCCTACGTTTCCCTTTACGAAGGGTGCACGTATTGGCTCGAGAGTCTAATTGTAAACCTGCTTCAGTGTGCCATTGTTCCCCTAAAACAACATCCACCCCGGGGATACCAATATCCACCACGATGAAGGCTGGTCGGGTTATATGGCCATTAATAACAAAACGCCCTTTTACCTCTCCCATTGCATTGAGAGTGGAACCAGCAGCACGTACATATGACGTGACTGGTGTGAAAGGAATGTTATTACGTTTCACCCAAGCATGTTCAACAAAATTATGGTTTGCACCAGTATCAATCAATGCTGTACATGGTGTACCCATAAGTTGACTCTTAAATCTCCATTTGAATGGCACTGAGTGACCATCAAATGTAGCTAATGTCGGAGTGCCGTGATTGGTAGCAGACTTGATAAAGATCACTTGCAATGGTGAA
>RHPI01002615.1:395381-419856 GCA_009103225.1 Chlorokybus atmophyticus | reverse complement strand
GGTCTTGGGGCCCCGGTCGATATCCGCGGCAGACTCAGAACTCGCCGATATCCGCCACAAGTCATAAAAAACATGTACCTTACAATTAAGGCCTAAAATGGCCATGAAAATCACAAAATTTGGCCTTGACTGTTACACGTGACTTGGTGGTCACAACGGTTGTGACCACCTATGGTTTGCGCTGACTTTTCCATGTGACAGCTGGGGTGACATTGGCGATGGCAATGTTGAGCTCAAGATGTTGCAGGTAGTTGGCAAACTCTTGCCAGACGCGATTGCGTTGGTCGCAAGTGCCATCAGATACAGCTTCACGGGCTGATGCGCTCCACTTTCCAAAGCGCTGCTACTGCTCCCTCTCGTACATTACAGCTGGTGACTTGCTGCGGACGCACAGTCGCGTGTGGGGTGCGTTGGGTATCAGCGGTATGTTGAAAGCGCTGTGCGAAGTCCATCTGCACAGCAATCACACACACGGTCAGACAATTGCACACAACAATCAGCGCAAGGATCAAATACTATTAAATAATCAAACATAATTGTCTTGATTTGCAACTTTGGCAATGCAAATACACCAGGCTCTACACCTACAACTCTTCACTACTGATATATGCTCAGGAGAGGGAGGTAGAATGTTCAATGCATTCACAATTGTTCATCACGTAAACCATACTTATAACGTTGAACGCGCATGATCGTGGGGCTTAGGTGTTCTTGCCAAAGTTGGACTGTAGGTAGGATGATTGTTTGAAACAAAAGGAATGTAAATCGTTCATCGTGTACAAAGTAGTAATGGGCATTACTCGTCGGCTCCAACTATTGGCCGGCGAGTTTCGTTTAACAAATTGATTAGTAAGTGATTAACATATATAACTTAAGTTGGGGTTTGCCTCTGTTGCTTGACACACACGTGTCAAGCAACAGAGGTTGTTACGGCCGTCACCTCAGCGGCGGCGTTGCTGGTGACGCTGCTAGCGATGCCCGAAAGTTCGCCCTTCCCGCCCCACCCTAATGCGTCGCCGCGCTCCACAAGAACTATCCGCCTCGTCTCGATTGCGCTTCGAACTGCATTCTTATGCTCAGGAACTAGACAAGCGGATCGTGAACCTATATGCATTCGTCTCATCTGAGTAAGATCCGGGTGACGTCGGCAGCATACTGCTGACCGTGCGATATTGATGTCATATCGACGGCATTTCGCATCATTGCTAGCCACTGTTGGTACATCCCAAATGTTCAATGCATTCACAGTCGTTCATCACGTAGACCATACTTATAACGATGAACGCGCATGATCGTGGGGCTTAGGTGTTCTTGCCAAAGTTGGACTGGTAGGATGATTGTTTGAAACAAAAGGAGTGTATGTTGTTCATCGTGTACAAAGCAATATTGTGCAGCGACTTTTAGTATAGCGTACATCTATTTAACAAGAACGCTTAACAGCTTGCTACCATCGACGGCTATCGTCGAATCATTAGCAAGGCGTGGCGCACTGTCGACCGCGAGATATATGGGCGAGGTGGGAAGGTGCCTTAATAATGCAGCGACTTTTAGTCACGCAAATATCTATTGAGTGGAGATGATAGTGACTGTCGTCATAGTATCACAACACGGCAGTCACTATCATCACGCGCAACTATCACGCTACGGTCACTATCACATCATCACTATCGCGCGTTACTATCCCAATTCACAATACGCGCGTTACGTGTCACGCCGTTCGATGGACGACTCGCGCATCGCGAGAAGCGATCGGGAGCGACAAAAGATATAACATCTATAGCGGGCTGGCGACTTGCGGTGAGCATAACAACACATCTCCTCTGCGGTTTTTGCGCTGTCAGCGTCCATGGTTCCGTGCATACATCTAGTGGTAAACTAGCACTAGGCAAGCAGGCGGGCCGGAGCTACGTGTACCTACGCGACACCTACATGTCTACCGCCACATAGGCATGTGCTGCTGCCTTACCGGTGTTGAATACACAACGGGTCTCTGCCTGGCAAGCCGAGACCGTGCCACACTCGGCGAGGCAGCAACGCGGGCAATGCATGCCCGCAACAGTCATAGATAGCAGATAATGCCGACGCCGTGCAACGAGGACCAGACCGTGCGAGGCGGCAACGCGAGCGATGCATGCCCAAAGTACAGATAGGATAGCAAACACGGAGACCGTGCCATAATTGACTGTGCGAGCGATGCATGCCCAAGCAAGATGCAAGATAGGATAGCACGAAGAACATTGAGGAGCACCTACGACGGGGCAAGGCTGCACACTTGCTGAGCAGTCTGCGGCTCTGCGCACGCACCAGCGACCTGCCCAAGCAAGCGCCACGCGCTGCCACACTAGACCAGCAGCAGCGCCGCTAGCCTGATGGTTCGGCGCAAGGCTCAGCCGTGCGATGGAGACTAGTACTGTGGTGTGCAGCGACACAGGGAAATCACTGACAGAGATCTGTGTGGAGCGCCTCCGGTGGCGTCAAGTCAAGTCAAGCTGCCGTACAGCTGCCTAGTAGTATAAAGCAAATCCATGGGCTTGCTGCTTGGCACTCAGCTTCATGCTAGGTTGTACCTGTGTGGCGCCAGTGACGTGACGCCATGGTGAGGCCTGATCGCTTCTGCTCGGTGGTGCTGGCATGGACCTGCCTCCTTGCAACCCTTGCGGGATGGGGAACGCTGCCGGCTGATGCAACGACAGCGGGAGAGTAAGTCAATGAGGCGTGTGCATGTGCATGGCAACCACGTTTCTGACTCATTGACACCCTGTCTCTGTGCGCAGCTCGTGCGCCGCAGTGCTTTCTGCAGGCATCTATAACACGTACCTGCTGCGGAACTTCTCAAGCAGCTACGATTCGTTTCACGCGTCCATGTGCCAGTTCGACTCGAGCTACACCTACTCACAGGTAAACTGCGGCTGTATCTATGCATGCGAATTCGCCAACAGTTGTGAGCTCTCTACAAGCACCCTGCTGCACGAGTGTTGACATTGGTGTTTGTGACACCATATCAGCGCGGCCCTTGCTCACGCATGCATGTGTTGTTGTTGCAGTATCTACTGGACACGAGCACAACCACTGGTACTTCGTCGTCCAATGCCGCCAATGGCAACGTTTGCGTCTTAAGTGTCGTCTGTCTCGGTGAGTGCTGGGTGCTTCTGCTACTGCAGCCATACGCACACAGCACATTGCAAGTTTGGTTCAAGTTGTTTGCTGCAGATTGCTATGTGCGCGCGTCCTCTCATGTGTCTGCTTGTGGCTGTTTGGCAGGAGGAGGCGGGTCTTCAAGTGGCTCGAGGATGACGGAGACACAGTTCACGCAGTACATGGAGTCGGTCGTCGCTTATCAGCACAGCCAGTGCGGAAGCTCGTCTGTGGAGTCCTGGCAGGACAGTGCGGTCACGGTGTTGTCCAAGTAATTTGCTTGGTACTCAGTCCACAAACCCGAGTATGCACTTGACCACCAGTCCGTTGTGCGTGATCATGTGACTTGAGCGTGTGTGTGCGCACATGTGTGCTCACATCGCATTGGGTTGCAATACTGAATCTGCACCTATGCGCGCAGGGTTGTCGCCCCCGAGGTAATTCAGGCCTACGTGGCGTGCCTGCAGCTATACGTTGGTGGCGTGCACATCCAGCAGACCAACGGCATGCGCGGCAACAGCCTCACCCTCGACGTCGTCTTCGATCCCCCGGGGCCGCACTCCACCGCGGAGATCTCTGGCCTGTTGACGTATCCTCCAGGCGCAGCGGCTTGCCAGCTGCTCGGGGAGACCATCGCTCGCAATCGAAGGCGCAACTTCAGCCACGTGGATCTCTCCCCGCTGGTCTCTTACAGCGTGTTCTGCGCCCTCACCCCGAAAGCCCTGGCCACCCCCAACCTGGACCGCGTGGACATCAACATCTTCACCTCCATCGGCGGCACCTACCACGCCCTGTTGTACCGCACCCCCGAGCCCACCCAGGTGGAGATCCTGCAAACCTCCGTCGCCTCCCTGCGCGCCGCCCTGGACGCCCTGTCCACCCGCGCCGACACCCAGGCCGCGTCCCTGGCCGCCAACCTGGCTCAGGTGACCGCTGACCTGGCTCAGCTGCGCCAGGATGTCGACCAACAAAACAACACCCGAATCCCCGCCCTGCAGGCGGTTCTGGATGCGCAGGCCCAGCAGCTGCAGCCCATGTCGAGCTACCTGACGCCTCTCCTGCAGACGGGCACGCACTCTCACTGCGTGTTGCGTAGAGGCGGGGGCTGTCCGGACGGGTGGACGGCAGGGTCCACGGGACTCCAAGTGTGGGCCGGCGGGTTCAGCGTCAAGTCCGGGGCGGGAGACGCCGGCTTCACTACCGAGCAGGGGTACCCGGCGCAGGGCCAGTTCGGGGGAGGGGCGCATCAACCCTTCTATCAGTGGCTGCACTTCTGCTGCTACGGACAGGCAGTCGATAAGTGGGGACCACTCTAGGAGACCAGGAGACGTTACGAATAAAATCGGTTGGTTCTGTAGCTTGCTTGTAGACAGACCTGATGATGGTCAAGAATAAACGGCGCACGCTTGAATATCGTTCACGTGTATGCATGTACAAGTCACACTCACACTCACACGCATGCATGCATGCCAAGCCATGTTGTGTCGATCTATACAAGCCCATTAGTATCACCCTAGGATAATAATCCGTACCATTCCCTGCTTTCAACACCACCAACAACGTCGACACCAACAGCAACTATCCCGTGCCAGGCTGTCTGTTGGACGGCCCCGCACTGCTCCACATCTGTCCGCGTCGAGGACAGCGAGCAGCGGGCGAGACCCTGCGTCGTGTTGCTGTGTTAGGACTGGCTGTGCTCGCGCCTGCACGCGGGGCAAGTGAGCGAGGGAAAGGGAGAGGTGTGGTGGTGGTTATGTTGGTGGGGGTGGGGGTGAGCACAGTTGTGGTGTGTGCCTATTTTTATCCTAGGCGCACACACATGCACGCACGCAGACACACGCGTGCACACGCACGCGCGAGAGGATATGGCCAAGAAGGTTGGTATGCACATGTGTGTATGTGTACGCTTGCGCGCACGCGCAGTTTGTACTCAAGTACGCGCGTGTACACACGCACAAGCGCACAAGTAGTAACACACAGTCTGCGTGGTGGATACTCGTGTCAATACATGTATCAACACATGCAAATCTGGGCGGCCTGCTGGACCGTCCATCACGGCGATCGCGTCATGCAAAGGTGTGTCGCAACCGTTGTCTGAGATCGATCGCACACACAGGCTGTGTATGCAGGTCCATGCGTGTTTGACTACAGTGGAGAGGAAGGTGGGTCAGAGTGGGAGTGGGGGTGCCACCAGTGGTGTTGGGGGTGATGTGCTGCATGAAGCTCATGTCCTCGCTGTCCAAGGCAGAGCTAGCTGAAGGTATTCACGGCGTCATAATAAGCAGTGGTTAGAATGACAGTGCGGTGGGCGGGCTGGCGTGCAGCTGTAGTGTCGTTGTGGCTGACGTGCAGACAAGATCAGTATTCCTATGACGCTTTAGCTGTGCACTGCAGATAGCAGCAGGCAATCGTGCGCGTGATTGTCCGTACGGGCAGACGTCTATAGGGCAGTAACTAACACGTACAAGGTGTTAATGCATGCTGAATAGCTGGTACACACCTTGTTGCTTAGATGTGACGAAGGTTTCGCCACCTTGCCCAATGCTACTTTGGAGCCGGATGCCTTGTTTTGGTCCTACAACTGACACAAAATGTGTCACACCAGTGCTGGCCAACATGCAGCAAAAATTTGCATGCTCCTACACAAGCTTTTGGTCGACAGCTTCTAGTACCGTATGTGACATTTTGCACGCACACAGATGTTGTATGCAACAAGCGGCTGAACACCCATGGCCACGCTGGGTACCTGCTTTTGGGTGGTAACGGCTGGTGCAGGCAGTTTAACCTGAGCGTCTCTTTCGTTGAAAGCCGCTGTTTGTGACCTGCGGCGCGCATCGCCACAGGGACGTTGGTAATCACCGTTTGCACCATTGTCCTGTCGTTGCTGTTCAACGTAGGTTTGCATGCCATTGCGTGTGCCTCCACGTATGGTATTGTGCATGGTGTCACGTCACACACTGATGTCGTTAACTGTGCTATGCATGCAATTCCACATGTGACATGTGCATGCTTAACTGGACATAATTTCTCTGTCTATAGACGTGCAACAACATGCTAGTATCCTAAAGACGTGGTAAAGAGGCGCACAGCAGTTTGCTTTGAAGGTATGTGCTGTGAAACA
Source organism: Chlorokybus atmophyticus (assembly GCA_009103225.1). NCBI lineage: Eukaryota > Viridiplantae > Streptophyta > Chlorokybophyceae > Chlorokybales > Chlorokybaceae > Chlorokybus > Chlorokybus atmophyticus. The sequence continues at coordinate 413,600 of RHPI01002615.1, read as the reverse complement.
ATTAAGATTGAGTAAAGTAGTAGTAACAGCTTGTACCCATGCGATGTTGTACACATGCTACTGTTTTCTTGCAACCTCAGGCTTGACCTTGAATCAAGGTTGCACAGGCTGCTCTGCGTCAAAGGCATGTAACCGCATATACACCACAGTGCACAGTATGTTGTGTGAGGCACACTACGTGACCCAATCAAACGCTTACTTGATGCGGCTGCTGGTGCAGGCTTGGCGCTATCGCCGCAGGCGCCCTGCACATGTGCTTGTGGTGTGAGTGTGTGCGCATGTATACACACATGTGTCCGTGCGCGGGTGCACGTGCTGTCTGCGCTATTGTGATGGCGCCATGAGCTCAAGCTCATCGTAAGGGTGCGCAGCAATGCAAGCATGGGACCTGATCGCCCACATTTACTAGAGTGAAACTGCCAAGAACTCCACCTGTTGCGACTGCACACCATGCAGCCAACTAGACAGTCACAGACAAGCAGCCTGCCGCACTGTGCTCAGCAAGTCGCTGCTACTGCGGGCACAGACCAAGCAACAACAAGGCATGCGCAAGCTTTGGATCCAAACATTATCAACGGCAACAACAACTCACGGGCTTTCATTTGCTGTCGGTCGGTGCCTCCCGCCGCCCATTGCCCCTGAAGCTCGAGTCCCCACAATAACCACAGCACAGCTGCTGCTGCGCCCGATTGTCTCTCAACGGCAGGAAAGCAGGCTGGTGGCTAAGCTTAGCAGCTGCAGCACCGGCGCAGCATCAGGGAACTTTACACCGGCAGCCAAACCATAACAGTCACAGCTCTGCTAACCCCACGGTTTTCCACCACCGCCGCCCCCCACAGCCACTGCTGGTACAGCTGGACCTGCAGCTGGACGGATAGGTCTGGCACACACGCGTACGCGAGCATGCATGTCAGACCGATCCGTCTCGCTCCCTCGCTCGCTCGCTCTCTGCTCTGAGGCTCTCGAGACGGAGCGAGTGAGAGAGCTCGCGCGCGAGAGACAGTGAGAGTGAGAGCAGCAGCGCGACAAGGGCGCCATTCGGGCATGTGCCGCGCCTTTCATGTAGCGTACACACTGCACTTATCGACCATAAGTTATCACAAGATCCGATGGCATCGTTACCATGGACCATCCGGCCCATGAGGGCTTGAGTGCACAGAATATGCGCGAGGCAGTTGTAGGCACACATGACGCACACAAGCGCATAGCAAACAACATGCAAGCATGCTCATGCGCATCACCACCGGGCTATCACACACTGCTAGTTTCTGTTTAACACGCTACACTATCCTAGCCCTCCCTGTTAGACATGCATACATACATACCCGCCTGCTGTGCAGGTGGTTACCTTTGCTCCTTGCTGCACTCTTTCCCCGTACCCCACCCTGCCCCGTGGTTGTCTACATACCTAAGGTCTTAGCGTCTAGCGCTGCTCTGGCCCCCCCCCAAATGGGTTGCTATGCTTAACGTAACTGTAATGTGGCACGAGACTTGACTGCTTGATTGCTTCAATGTGCATCGCTATGTTGCATCTGTTTGCTTTATATATGCGTACTAGTACAAATTACGTACTCACACGGGAAGTGTGTACGGTGTAAATGAAAGGAGTCTTTGGTTGTGCCAAGTTCATATGTGCCATCCACACGGCAGGGGGGCAGCCTTCCCGTATGAAGTCTATTTAGGTTAATATAGTACATCATTGAGTCGAAAACAACACACATTATCTGCTCCCTTTGTGCAGTAAAACTTTCGCTCTTTTAATTAAGCAGTATAGATAGCGACATGTCAAACTACACACATTATGAAACAACCTGTGTAGCGGCTACACAAGTCATGATATATGAGGGTGATTTCTCACGGATGCTTGCTAAGCAGGTTCAAAGTAATGCCAAATTTACTTATACTCTATCACAATCTTTTACAATATAGTATACGTACGTACCAACTTGGTACCTTATATGTTAATGACATACAATACATTGTGAGATATTGCACATTGGGTAACGCTCACCAGACTCTTCAATAATGTGTACGATATAATAGCTATCAATATCAGTCAGATGTTAACCTTTATACCGCCTAACTACTTACAATGACCAAGTCAAGAACGCAGCTCATCATGTCCATATTTTTCATAACTAAGTAAAATCACGCAGCGCGCTGATAGCCAAACACTTGCATGTGATCTTAATGGAGAGGGTAAGAAAGCCACATTAACACATACCAGCTTAGAGCAATGCCTATTGTGTAACGATACCACTACTTACTTGCTTATAGGGGCTTGGCAAATTTTATGCACAAGCACTGAGAACTTACAGTGGAAGTCCCACCAGCACCATGGTGCAGGGGAAGTTGCAGCTTGGCAACAAGGGAGGAGAGGACCACCGGCCTCTCCACACAGCTCCAGCCGCAGGTACACACACGCCCAACACACCCACCACCCCACCTCACCCCACCCCACAAGGGATGAGGGGGAGAGCCCCTTCAACAGCTAACAACCAAGCACCCCACGCACAAGTGGCCTTCTTGTAAGGTGAACACACACTGATGTCTTGATCAATACTAATTGGATCCCTTCTCAAGAATGCAACTTAGCATTTACACCACATGCTCTCCCGACCTAGCACGCAGGATGTCCAAGGCCACATAGGCCTTGTCACTATGCGCTGACCTTGACTCAACATCGGAACCAATAAACTTTACCTCGGGAGTATAAAACCACCTTGGGTGGTAAATACATTGTAGGAGTGACATTCTTACCGCGGAACTACATATTCAAGCTCTCCTAATACATGTGTACTTGCGGATTGCCACACAGGCACTACTTGCCTTGCAGCTGTCACACATGTGGCAAATCGCACCCACAGTACAAATCCTGTGGTTTGCCAACCTGGCTCACACTCTTGTTACTGCTACTTCCTGTGGCAACTCACAATGCCGTACTCAAGGCTCACATGCCATAGGCTGCATTGACCAGCTCTGTGATAGCCCAGCATCAATGCCTTGTAGTTTATCATCACTTAGGGCCCTCATAGGCTTAAAAGTAGACCTAAGTGAGAGCATACCCCATAAGCACTACACTTGCTTATAAGGAATGAGTCCCCATGGATTCTCATCTTACTACAACATAAGTAAGGGACAGAGAATGACTCTTGCCAGCCTTATAGGCGTGACACTTTGGTTACTTTATACAAGCGCGTGTGTACAAGCTTTCCAATTGGGCAGAGTGTATTGGGAGGTCCTTGTAAAGAAGGAATGCATGGTGTGGCATGCAAGTATATTCTTATTCAATCTTCTACAACTTGACCGTGGGTTGAACCCATGGCGGTTGCGTCCACTAAGGAGGCCACGTGCACTAGCGCTGCTACTTTCTGCTCGGCTTGCTTGTTTGTGTGTGCATTGCAAGTGCGCCGAGTGTAAAGAAGATGCGCATGTGTACTTGTGCCCATGTGTGTATTAGGCACAAGTACACAAGCGCCTCTTGATGCAAGTCGACATACGTGATAGAGTTGGCACTAACACCATTGTTTGCAACAGACTACACTTTAAGCACCCTCACGAACAACCAGGGGTGTCTTTGTCTACATGCTACCAGTTCCATATAAGTAGACGTGCCACTAGCCGAGTGTCACGTCCTCTTATATGCTCACATCCCGCGGCGGGATGGTGTGAGCACTTGGCGGTAGCATTGTGGTGCTGGTTTGTATGGTGTGCTAGGCATGGTAGCAACTAACAACCACCCACTTGTGCATCGTAGAAGAGTGTTGTTGGTCTGACAGTCAATGCTTGTATGCCAAAGTAAATAGGAATTATTAACGTCGTTGGTCTTCCATATGCTGTGCATCGGAAGTGTGTGGGTGAAAGTGTACCTGTTCTGTACGCATGCAGAGATGGCAATGCAAAGCGGCAGCTACACAGATTGTCTTCGGCGGGTGTGATTTGGATGCCACATGGCATATGCTGTGTATGGTATGTGTGCGCTGGTATGGTGGACGTTGATCACTACACATACCGGCGAGAGTTTAATGACTCCCATACACAATGTGCAGGCTGCATTGCAGATGATGCACACCTACCTGAATAGTCTGGACGTACTACACCCTTTCAAAACCTTTCCCAAGAGCCAATACACAACTGTTTCCTGAGCTACACTGCCCAGCACCGGCGAACAACTCCCTGTGCTTCAACAGCGTTGAAGTGGCATGTACTATAACACGCCAAGCTGACAATAGCTTGATACGTGGCAGAACACAAGCTCAGCATCACACTGCTTGCGCTTTGTTGTCGTGCAGTTTAATTGTCACTGTAGCAATATCCAAGACAAGTCTCGAGGCCACGTGGCTGATGGCTGGTTTTGTATTGAATCAACCAATCACACGCACACTATCACTTGCGCCAACGCATGACCACCTCAATACACTTCCAGGTCACCTGCTTACATCACTGCGATTTACAGCAGGTCAAAGCTTTTCCCATGATGTGCTTCCCAAGGCAGCGCTTGGAAAAAGGCATGAAGTATCCCAAACTATGGCATAGAGTGAGCGTACCTATCCACACGCGCACGCACGCACATATGCACCGAATACCAAGCGCAAACACATAACATGGACGCACAACAGTCGAATCACAGACCCAAGCCACCTTTTCATGCAACCAAGCTTCGCCCCAGAAATGTGCAAAGCTGCAGTGTGTGGCGTTGACAGTGGTACTACGGCACAGTAGCAGTGCAATGAATGAAACACACCCAACACAGAGTTATGCATGCAGCACAAAACTATGCAACTATGTAAAGCCAGCCAAGCAACTGACTTGGCATGCGTGGCACGCAGCATTTACGTCGTGCATGCCAGCGTCCTGAGAAAGCAGTATGGCCGTGTGCAGGCGTATGTGCCCACACATGCCCGCATGTGGATGCACGTAATACGCATATATGTCAATGCGTGTCCGTCTCACATACAAGTTCAAAGCCTGTATACACGCGGTGCAGTGCGGAGCTCACCAAATGCGAGTTAAATGTCAGTCAGGGCACTAGATGTAGAGCATGCAATGCACTTGAACGATTTTAGCTATCAACGTTTTTCGGGGGATGTCCCTGCTTTCCAACCAAACCCGCAATGCGACCTAGCAGCGTGCTAACCATTCCCGCAGCAACTGCACCTGCTGTTTATTGGGCTGCAAATCCACGGCAAGCCACGGTAGCCATCCGTCGCCTCAGCAAGTCTCAGCAAGTCTCAGTAGGCAAACGTCCCACTGCTCCTGCCGCTGTGATGCGGCATAGTGCTCCTGCCGCATCACAGCGGCAGGAGCACTATTGCCAGAAGCCAGCGGAGGCCACCACCGGCGGGCGGCCATCACCGCCCCGCCGAAGCTCAGCAGCACCGCCCATGTGCGCAACAACTACGCCTCCGCCTACACCCCCCGCCTTGGCCTAGACCACCGCCTACACCTCCGTCGCCAGCAAATAATGCAGACACTGCCACCACAAGCATGCATGTGGCAACTGCAAGCATGGCGGTCGCGGCGGCGGCGGTGAGAGGTACTGCTTCTTGGTCAGGAGGGGGTGCAAGCAGTCTGCCGGTCTTCACAGGGTTGGCCTCGCAGCCTGTCCGCAGCAGCTCCGCTTCTTGCGCTGGCCGGGGAGAACCCCAGCGCCAGCTGCAGCTGAGGCGGCACCGCACGACGCACACGTTGACAAGTCAAGCGGCGCCTATCAGCCCTGGTAAGTGTGCGACTTGCAAAGGTTGCTTGTGTGTTGGTTGGGCAGGACACGTGCCAGCAAGTAATCTTGGGGCTAGGGGTTTCAGATTGCAATTCCATAATGGATGTGCTGTGAGTTTGTGTGTCAAACAAGCAGAATGTTACCAGCATAACCAAGCTCAGTCCTGCCTAACAGCAGTTTGCGTCTTGTTGTGCGCGGCTTGAAGTTAGCTTGCTGCATGCACATGCACATGCATTGCCGTGTGTGCGGCTCCCGAAGCAAGACGATTGGTTACTTGCATTTTCATCCTAGTTTACCCTCACCTCCACTGCAATTAGTCGTGCTTGGCGTCAGTGCCAGCTTACATGCATTGGACAACGTCGCATTCGCTCATTGCCCTTGCTCGCTTCTCAGCATGTGCAATCGCGGTCGCAGTCACACGCACAATGGCTTCGGTGTCGCAAGGCGTCGATCCAGTCAAGGATTGGATCCTAAGTGAAGGCGGCGCGCGAGAAGTGCGAAATATTCGCAGCATCAGCGGCGGCTGCGTCAACAGCGCTTACCAGTACCAAACAGACGCTGGAGACTTCTTTGTCAAGACCCACAGGTGTGCTTGTCACAGACTTCACCTCATTGGACGTATGTTGATGACTTGCATGTGTGTGTGCACGCATACATAACTTGCGTCATACGCAGTTCTCTTCCGGTGTCTATGTTTGAAAGTGAAGCAGCCGGGCTTGGAGCCATGCACGAGACAGGGACGGTGCGTGTGCCCAAGCCACTGAAGTACGGCACGCTGAGCCGCGGGGCATTCATCATCATGGAGTACATCTCGCCTGGTTCTGGCGGCAAGGATGGACAGGTGTTAATGTACTATCATTAAACATATGTCCCTTCTCAATTATCACAACACTATTACAACACTATCACTTGGGGTACCGTAACACAACATTGTGTTCTCACTTTGAGTGGTGCACCGCTGCATGATGCAGGCTAAGCTTGGAAAGCAGCTGGCAGATATGCATCTCAAAGGCACCACAGACAAAGGTTTTGGCTTTGACGTTGACAACACCATAGGAAGGTGACACAGTAAGCACTTCTTGCTGGCTGGAGTGAGGGTTGTCACGCTTATCATCATGCTGGCATGCATGTATGTGCCATCTGACGTGTGTGTTATTTGCAGCACACCCCAACCTAACGGATGGATGGATGATTGGGTGGAGTTCTACCGCGTGCGGAGATTGCAACACCAACTCAACCTTGCACGCCATGACTCCAACCTGTACAGCAAAGGTGTGCACTGGCCTTCTCCCAACACACCGTATATGTTCCTGTTGTCGCACAATGTGTGTTCATGGTTATATTGTTATGCCTGGACAAGCAACACCTTTCTTTGGGCGGCAGGCATGAGGCTGCTGGACAAGTTGCCGGAGTTCTTCAAGGGAATGGATATCAAGCCTGCGCTCCTGCATGGAGACCTTTGGAGCGGTAACATCAGCTATGACAGCAGCGCCAACCCGGTGATTCTAGACCCAGCAACATACTGTACGTAACCGCGACACACCATGCTTGGGTTATTTCAATACTCCAACCTTTGCGAGCAAGCATATGTCCTTGTATTGTTGTTGTGTGCAAAACTCCAGATATGCACACGCAGATGGCCATAGCGAGGCAGAGTTTGGCATGTCGTGGTGCGCGGGTTTCTCGTCATCGTTTTGGCAGGCATACCATGAGGTGAGTCTGATGTGGACTCGTGTGTGAGGTTCATCCAGCAGTGACTCGTAGCTGACTTGTGGTTTGCATGGTTCAGGTGATACCTCGAGAGCCGGGCTTTGAGGACAGGCACCAGCTGTACATGCTCTATCATTATCTCAACCACTTCAACATGTGAGAATTGCGTTGTATGCCAGTGAGCACGCCAATGCTGGCAAGATCAGCAGCAAGCAGTGTTTGGTGCAAGAAGTCTCATGTTCTGTTTTGTGCAGGTTTGGTGGTGGCTATCGCAGTTCCGCTGCGAGCATTATCTCTAGTCTGCTGTAAATCTTAGGTTCGTGTACATATCGGTATGGCAGGCATCCCTCATTGTTGAGATGATATGGATGCCTTGATTGGTTAGACAGTATGACTCGTCATAAGCAAATTTAGCGAAGCATGGCGCGTTGGATGCATCGCCTGCTGTTTGGCATGTTCATGAGACACAGTTACTGTTCTGCCGTAGATTGGTCTTCACATGCATGCACACATGCTTACACGGACGCAACACCAACTGGTCTGCAAGCACGCGTAGGCCGACATACATGTGCACAGGGCGCATAGGCTGCGGAGCTGTAATTACATCAGCAGCTGGTACATGGGCCGCCTACGCCAAATGTTACTTTACATGAAATCACAGGCCTCCCGACTGCTGTGTCATCATGAGTGCAGGTATATCTACAACTGTTATTCAACCAAAAAGATGTGCATCGGATTGTGCTTCACCGCTCCCCTCGTTGCTCTGGAGTCAGACCAGTCTGCCCACAAGTTGTGCAGCCAATGTACCCAAAGCCTTGGCAGTCCATGCACCTGCAATGAGTCATTGGGTTTCGAGAGGTGCATGACAACGATTGCAAGCAGCCAAATATATGAGGGTGCAAGTCAACATGTTAGTTGCATCAGGAAGCTTCACGCATATGTGAACACTTGGCACGTCCATGCTATCACTAGCGATATCATACATGCTCGCTCGCTTGCACAAGTACCCACTCCCATCATCACAGCTCATTCAATCTCACACGTGCCCTCCCTCCCCCTCCCGTCCCCTCTCCTCTCACATGTACAGGCCCATGCACGAGTCATGCACAAGTGCTCGCCGCAGGTAGTGGTTGCAACGTTGCACAACACGCCAACATTATTATGTTTCCACTCATACACCCACCGCTTCCCCCTTCATGCCTCTAAGTGGCCTCGGCCCAAGCACGGATTGCAACCAGAGATAGCAATGCGCAAGCACAGATGCACGCACTTACTTCCATCGCTCCAGTATGTTTCCGGACTTTTTACTCCTCCCAGTTCCCTGCGTGCGTGAACCCACATTATCAGCTGAGTACAACGCGCCCGCGCGAAACAAACCATCAATGGCTGCCAAATTCATGCCATGTCACACAGCAGTCCTCATGCACAATGTGCGTTGTTTGTTGGTTTGTTCGTTTGTTGATTTGTTTGGTGGCTTTGTTCGCTGTCATACTTGCGTGCTTTGGTTGGTGTGAGTGATGGTTTGTTTTTATGTGTACTTGGGTGTTCGGGGTTGTAAACTGCTGTTTAGTTGCTTGTAGGTGTCTGGTGATGAATGCAATGAAACTGCTTTCCACGGCAATGCGCACGACAGGCAAACAAGCAACAGAACAATGCTTGAGACCGCGCAAAAACCCAAAGCAAGACACGCGTGTCACCTTGCATGTGGGGCAGTCGAGCACTCCCGAGCCGGCGCACTTCTTGCATTCCGGCCTGGGCTTCTCCACCGCCCGGGCCTGCTGATTACTTCCGGGCTTAGGGGCGGGCGCCTTCTTGTCCCCGCTCTTGCCACCCTTACCCTTGTCCTCCTTACCCTTGTCCTTGTCCTTGCCCCACCCAAACAACGCAGTGGTGGTGGTGCTGCTGGCTGGCCTGGTCCTTGTCTCGGCCGCCGTCGACCGCGTCGACTCCTGCCCCTTCCTCCACCCCGCCTGCACACCCCAGAAACCCGACGACAACGAGGGAGATGACGCCGACACCGCCATCGCCGCCATGGCCGCGCACACCGCTGCACTGCTCAATCCAATTCCAAACCAGGTCCCCCAACCTATCGGAGGTTGCACCCAGGACACCGGTGGAAATGCGTTTGGGACTTTGGTGTTGAGCCGCAATGAGGACCAGCATGCACAAGGCTGCATTTTCTATCAACTTGATTGCTGTCAAGTTAAGTATCACCTAGCATCCGTGTAGATGCTCTGACGTGTGTTCTTGCTTTGACTTTTAGCGCTTGGTGTAAGCTACAGGTGTATGTGTCTGTGTCAAGCTTAGCAGCTGTGTGTTGAGCTCAAGCGCTTTGGCTGACTACTACTTGGCTACGCAGCTGCGTGGCCAGCAGGTTGTTGGTGCTTGCAACTAGTGCTTGCCGAGAAGGGCGATGATGTCGGTGGCGGTGTCGTTGTCGTCGTTGTCGTTAGCTGCGTCTGGCAGAAGGAGCAAAAGGCGGCTGTCCGTGCCTGCCCCACATCGTGTGAGGGCGGCAGGCTGCTGTCGCTGTGCGGGTGAGCAGCAGGCTGAGACGGCCAGCTGTAGCGTGCCAGCTGGCAGCTCCACCAGCAGGCGCAAGCAGCGTGCTGTGGAGTTTGCCGCTGCAGCTGCGTCGGGGTTAGCTGCGGTTGCTTTGCAGAGCGCTGCTGCCTTGGCTGAGGAGGTTGCTGCCGCCCCCGCCGTCTCAGAAGTGGTTGCAGGGACGACCAGGCAAGGTCAGACTTGTCAGTTAAGCCTCTGTAGTAGCTGACATGCTTCGCTGCTGCTTGAGAATAGCATGTGTTTGTCGCTGTTCTGGCTAGAGCAATGCATACGTGCCTGCCTGCATGGTTGCATGCATGCACGTGCAGCATGCTGCTCACGTGCAATCAGGAGAGATCCATGCATGCACGTTTGCGGGGGCTATTTGGTGCAGATGTGCATGTGCTTGCATGTGTTCTTGTAAATATGCACCCATGAATGTGTGCATGCATAGCTGCATGCATGGGTACGTCAGTGAGAGCATGCACTGCAAGCTGTAAGCAATCTTAACCCCATATGTGTCTGACTCGGTGACCCTCAAGCACCTGTGGTACAAGTGGTATGATACTTCTCGTCTAGTGAATGTGCCTCCCCACTGCTTCATGGCTTCGACACTCACACTTGCCTTCTGCAGACTGGACAACGAATTGGATTGCGGTGGCCGTTGCTGCGGCTGGCACGCTCACAGCTGCACGCACGCTGCTGGGCAGGCGGAACAACAACAGCGCAGCGCCTGGTGGACGCAGCCGACTGGAGGTTAGTGGTTGCATGGCCTTGCGCGGGCGGTGATGACACGGCCAAACAACCATTGAACAATAGCCATGGTATGGTTGCAGTGGCGGTTACTACACTACCATAACGCCAATTCGTCAATGTTATCATCGTTATTATACTATGGACGCACGTTATCCTCAGCATAGCGTGCTAGAGGCACATGCATGCATGCATGCATGCATGCATGCACGACCACAAACTGGCTGCCTGTTCAACGACAGCCATGTTGCAGTTGCAGTTGTCAAAGCATTTTCAATTGCGTTGTACAACATCCAGGTAAGTTGCCTCATCATAGCATGCAAGAAGCGCCGCAAATGGTGGCCACATGCGACTACAACATGTACTACATATGCCCCAATACATGTAGACTAAAACTTGCACAATGAGTTCGTAAATTGTGCAAGTACGGGCGAGATGCACTTGTTGTTACCCATTTGCACGGTTACAGATGCTAAGGGAGCTATCAATGCAGGTGAGGCAACAACTGCTGGACCTGATTCAAGACAATAGCAAGCCTCCTCAAGACGAGGTGGAGACGGTTGCCCAAGAACTGATCACTTTGAACCCAACCAAGAAGCCCGCGCGCTCAAAACAACTGCTGGTAAGCAAAACGAGAGTTAAACAGTGCACTCTACAGTATACTGCGTCTTTCGCGTGTCATGTACTCTGCAGTATGCTGGACATGATGTTACACAGCACAGTCTGTTGTCACGTGCTATTTTCAATGTGCGTCTTGCAAATCATGGTTGACGCAACATCAAGTATGTATATACTATGCGCGTGCGTATATGCGGGTCCAGTGACGGTCCACAGAGCAAGGTTTTTCATAACATGGAGGGCCACCTGCATGATGTTGCGCACAGCCCGTAAAAAACTGTTGTGTGAGTCTAACCCAGTGCGCTCCTCTGTTGTGTGACATGCTCTCTCCTTGACTTCATTTTAGGGCAACTGGAGACTGTTGTACAGTTCAGAATCAAGCGACTTCAACACTCTTCGCAGCAGGCTGCCTTTCAAGGTGTCTAGCAGACAGGTAGGGAACATCTTGTCCAGTTACAATGGTTCATTGCTAGACAAGCATGTGTGTACAGTACGTGAAATCTGCCTGTCATTGTAGGTGCTTGGGCCAGAAGCAGGTGACGGGCGTGTGGAAAACATTGCAGAATTCGGCAGCAACGTGCGGCTGCGATTGGGTGCAGGATGTGATATCATCTCCGATGACACGTAAGAACGCACACAACATGCAAACGATAGGCTGCAAGACATAAATTCTCTGTGTTGACCTGTATTGATATACGCTTTATACAGATGCCAGATCGGGCCTCCTTTCAAAATAGCACTGGAGTTCGGTGATAAGCTGAAGCTGCCGGTCGGTCTGCCTGGAAGCGACCAGAACTTTGTTGAACAGCTGTACATAGATGACCAGATCCGCCTCAGTCGCAGCAGCGGCAAGAACGGGGGCGGCTTGTTCGTTCATGAGAGAATAGCGTAAAGGTGTGCTGTGTGCTCTGCCTGTTGCTTTGCGTAGGACCATTGCGTATGACCATCATCAACGCGTGACAAACCAACACAAAGACAGTTGACTTGCCGTTGTAAATCGCGTGCAGTGCAGCTGCGATGTGGTATGTCACTTCTGCAAATGTTGTCAACTTCAACAGCAGCTGAGATGTGCATACCACCAGCAGCGCTTTTGTCATGTTTGTCTGTAGGCCTGTAGGCCTCTCATACCATGAAAGTACAAGTATGTGTCAGCTTCTTGATGCACCATAACAATGAGCTGGGTGGCAGGTGACATGCTGCAGACAAAAATGGATGCAGTTGTACTGCATACGGTCAGCGAACATGTTGTGCATGAGGTAGGGAGACACGAATACAACTCTATTTGGTACAACCTTCTCATTGGCCTATGTTGTTGGCTGCATGACAAGTTACTGCTGCTGCAACATCAGGGTATGGATGTGCCACAGTTCTTCCAGGCCCAGCAGTTGTGACAACAGCTTGTCAGTCCACCATCAGTCCTAGCAGGTGAGAAACAACAACATTACTGAAGTTGTGCTAAATTACTGACAGCGTTGGGTCTAATCAACATTCGCTTGTATGTCAACAATGATGGAGGATGGTTGGAACCAACAGGCACGCAAAGCTGCCAAGCAGCATGTCAAGCGTGTTTCTTACATGTTATGTTATGGTTGTTGCAGTTAAAACACATTTGTACGAAACGTAACCAAAGGCAGGATGCTGAACCTTTTTTTGGTACGCGATCTGTCATCAAGTTAGAAGCGGTATCTGCTGTGCCAAGCGGTTTCCTTCCACACTGTTTACTCTACACATTGCTGCATACAACTGACATGTGCATTACGTACACATCACTGTATCAAAACTTCCCAAGACTTTACAGCCAAAGCGAACATACAAAACCTCTAATGAATAAGTTACAATAAGTTACAAACGGAACATCACCTCACCTTGAACTTTTAAGAAAGACACACTACCTGTACATCACATTGGCCTGGTTGCACTTCCAGCCTTGGCAGCAGTTCCGCCAAGCTTTCCGCATCTAGCTGGGAGAGGCCTTTGTCGCGCAGCTCAGCAAAGTGCCGCAGCACGTAGTTGACGCATTGCTTCCTGAGAGGAGTCAGGCAGTGGCGAGCGGCGTATTTGCATATGTCCACAACATTGTCGTGACACGTAAGTTGCACGAGCTTGTCGGTGCTGGCTTGAATCAGCTGCGTGTGAGTGATGAAGTCCGCATAACGCAAGACCTCAGCCGTCTCGATTGCGTCCAAGCGCAGAGGCAACACGTCCGAATGCAGAAACTCGAGCACGGCCTTGAATGCTGAAGGCGACACGTCGTCCACAATAACGTGGTCTTTCGCCCACTCCTCTTTGAACATGTTACGGAAGTACTGCGAGCGCTGCGCAAGTATTGGCTTTAATGCGAAGTACTCTTTGCCACCGACCACGAATGTCACCTTTCCTTCCGGCAGGTCCTTGCTGTTCAACAGAGCGAGCATGTCGGATGCTAGCGGTGTCATAGCTGGCATGTCCGCGTGTCCCGAACGCCACGCCACTCGCTTTATACAACACCTGTCCGCCTGATATGAAACGAACATTTTGTAAACAACATAGCAAACACACCAGTGCACCAGTAATGGCGCTCTGCCTGCGTGCATGTGCACATTGTGTGCAAGCGAGTGTATTTGTTCTTTTGAGGGGAGGGCGGGGGCGGGGGTGGGTGGGTATGTCTGTGCATGTGTATGCACGCACGTGTGTGCCAACGCGTATGCGTGTCATACCCAGTAAAGGTATCGGTTGGCTTCGTCAATGGCCATGACACCCGGCCAGAAGTTAGCGAGAAGCTCCCCCTGCCAATTGCGTTTGCGCCGTTCCAAGAACAGCTTCACTGTGCCGTCTGGGAGCAGGCGGCTTATGCGACCATTCTTCCAATCAGAGATGAGGACTGAGCCATCGAGCGCTGCTACGAGCTCAAGTCCTTCATTGCCTTTGCACTCCGGCAGCTTCAAGACTTTCTGTTCGTACTGTACTACACTCTCCATGCCTTTTGATTCAACGGGACTCAACTTCACCACAGAGCATTGTGATGTGCCCCAGTCCTCCTGGCCCAAAACCACAAACAGGTCTTCGGTGTTGGTCTTGACAACGCTCCGCGGCTTGCTGCGTCCACCCGCCAAACTAACGAGCCCTGCGGGTACAAGCACCCGTTGACGCCAGCGTGGAGCGCCATGTGGGTCGTCACCACCTTCTGTCGAGCGCGACAGCTCTTCAATGCATCCGTTGTGCACGTTGGCCAGCAGGAGACGGTCTGGTCCAGCAAAGCACACGCTGCGTCTGCTTCCGTTCAGCACTTCTAAGTCGAATGACTGCAAGATCTTCATCTGCAAAGCTGCTGTTTCAGACTCAAGAACGACTACTTACCTACTGATTGCCTGTGCACACTAATGCAAGCACACATGCACGCGTGCAGGAGTGGTACGCACGTGTCCATTAGCCGCATGTGAGTTTTGTACATAGACATAAGGTAGAAAACCCGTTTGTGCGCACCATACCAAGCATGCATGCAAGCATACTTAATATGCACACGAGTGATACTGATCAGTGTACCTGTTGGCCGCTGGTGAACTCGTGCATGACGTGTGCACGGCATGCGATGTACAACGAGTTGTGCCCCATGGCGAGGGAGGTGAAGCCGCAGACCTCATACTTGCCAGGTAGGCTTGCCCATTGACCAGTGGAGTGATGAAACACGCTGACTGCGCCACCGCGCGCAACCACAATGTCGCCTCTCTTATCAATGGCTGTAGCAGATGGCCACTCGTAGTACAGGTTCCCATTGTTGTCGCTGTTTTTGCAGCGCGTGTTTCCGAGCGAGCACGCCACGAAAGTGACCAGCCCATCGCTATGCATCCGCGTGTAGTCAGCAGACACACAGAAGCGAGGTCACCACGCTGCTGTGCACAAATCCCGCCTGTTTTGCAAGTAACTCTCAAAACAGTTGACAGAAAGACTATATCTGTTGTATGCTGGTCTCATGGGCCACAGCTGCATGCTTGCACACCACGCAAGAAACTCAAAGAGAAGGGAAGCAAGGAGATGAGCTAGCGTTGACAGTCATCCCAAGATTATGTGAGCAGCATTCCAGCAATTGACTTGCAACGGGTGCATTGGCTGGCGGGGGAGGAGACGTGCAGCAAGCAGTAATGAGGTACGCTTGGACTCACGCGCACACACGGTAACACTAGCAAACCTAATGTTGATTGGCTGTCAAGGGCTCAAAGACAGACACGACATTTCAACGTGTACCAATTGGTGTCCGGGGGGATTGTGCGCAATGGCTGTCACTCTTCTTGCCTCTTGTTGCTCCAAGCTGCTGAGCTGCTACCCAACGCCCCCGTCTCCTCAGAGAGTCCTCACGTGTACACGACAGGTGCGTTGACATTCAGCCTCAATTGAGCAGCTGCCAAGCTGCCATGACCCAACTCCACCACCACCAGGTCCACCGCCGCCGCTCTCCCCCTCCCCCTCACCCGCCACCATGCCAACGGCTACATGCTTGAAACCAACAGCAGCAAGTGCAATGCATAGCAATGGTGAATCCGTGTAAAGCCAGCATGCTTCGCGGCTGCTGTATGCTTGTCCTGCTTGTAGCCGGCGGGGTGATCGTGGTGGTCGACAGCAGCTACTTGTTAAAAAGGTTGTTGAGTGGTAGCTACTGGAGCTTGCCAAGTATGGAGAGCTTGGATTGGGAGGAGACGGGCGTGGACGGCGTCCAGGTGCGGGAGTTTGGCCGGTCAGACGTGCAGCTCTTTAGGCTGCGCCATGGTGGCTTGGAGATGGAAGCCACCAACTGGGGATGCGTTATAAGAACGCTGAAAGTGCCTGACAGGAACGGTGAGCACAGCAGCCTGGCTTCTGTTGGTTGTCATGCTAGTCGTTCAGTAAATATTCACACTGTTCGCTCCCCATCAGTGTTGTCCATCCGTTGCCATTACCATGATGAGGCATGCAAATTCCAGTGGTCGCAGTCCAGTTTGCAAAGTTACACGCTGCTTCCAACAAATCTACTCACTGGCTGTCTGCAACAGGCAACACTGCAGACATTGTTCTTGGGTTGGACGAGCTGACGCCTTACACAGTACGTTGTGAGCTGACTGTTTGCATAACATTATCAGCAATAGCAGCTAACTGCATTCATCGTCAACGGGTCAGGATGGCAGTGTGCCATACTTTGGTGCTATTGTCGGCCGCGTGGCCAATAGGATTGCCAAGGGGAAGTTTACATTGGGCGGCGTGGAGTATATACTGCATATCAACAACGGTCCCAACTCCTTGCACGGTACGCAGCTTCCCTTCATTCTGGCACAGCTGCATGCCTTCTCTCTCTGCAATGCTATGACACTTGCATGTACACATTGTAATGGAAAACAATGCAGGTGGGAAGGCGGGGTTTGACAAGCGTGTGTGGCAAGCTGAACCTTTCAAGGCTGAACAAGGTGTGGGGGTGCGGTTGAAGTACACCAGCAAAGACGGGGAGGAAGGTGGTGTTTTCTAGCAGCTGACTGTGGGAAGAGTTGTGTACATATCAATGCTTTAACACTTAACACAAGTGCTGCGCATACAGGTTATCCTGGAACAGTTGAGACCACTGTGGAGTACATTCTGCAAGAGGGCCAAGAGCTTGCAGTCCACATGCGAGCAACTACAGACAAGGCAACACCTATCAACCTTGCGCAGCATTCGTAAGCTGCTCGCTTGAGATTAACAGGAAGCCTCACTTCATGTGCAACTTTTTATGCTAGGGTCGTGTTGGCAGGTATTTCAACCTTGCAGGGCATGATGCTGGAGACATTCTAAAGCATGAACTCGAAATCAAGGCTTCTGGGTATACTCCTGTTGATGGCACGCTGATACCCCTCGGGCATGTTGCAAATGTAAGTGGTGCACACAATGGCCTCAAGGCCAGAGGGTATCACAGGTGTAAGCACAGTTGGATTTACATTCCGTCTGCCGTTCTCACTGTGGCAGTCTGCAGGTTGAAGGAACGCTGTTTGACTTTCGCACGAAGCACATCATAGGGAACACATTAGCCAAGCTCCATGACGGGTATGACCACAACTATGCACTTGATGGAGAGGCCGGTTCGATGCGACATGTTGCAACTGTCAGCGAAAGCATCTCCGGGCGCGTCATGGAGCTACACACCACTGCACCTGGCATGCAGTTCTATACAGGTCAGCAATCAAGTGGCAACAACAATAACAACACACTTCTGACCTGTGTCTGTGCATTACATCTTTTGTGGCTGATCTTTCAATCTGGCAGGCAACTTTCTTGATGGCTCTGCTAAAGGTAAGTTGTCAGCAGGTTTCTGTGTCATATGGAATCTGTGTTTTGTGGACTAAGTTACGCTCTCCTGTAACTGTGTCTGCGGTGCTTGATTGAGAGCCTGGGCAGGGAAGGGTGGTGCACGCTACTCTGAAAATGCTGCGCTTTGCCTGGAGACCCAGGTGCTTGTGTGTGGTGACTTCTTGCTGCGATATTTCACCAAACAAGCATAATTTAGCACCCCGTGCCACTTCATTTGTTGAGTGGTGCTTGCTGATCTTGCAGGGGTATCCAGACGCGGTACGTGCATCGCAAGGTTGAGGCACTGCAAGTTGGTGCACTGAGTGCATACGTCAAGCAGTTCGTACTCCCGCAGGTGAATCAGCCGTCGTTTCCATCAGTGCTTGTGCGACCAGGGGAGACGTATCAGCATGACATGTTGTACAGGTACACCTTGTGGAGCTCGGTTTTGTGTGTGTCTGGGTACTGCGCATGTTGTACGTGGCTGCACAATGGTAGTGCGTGCACGCGTGCGCGTATGCGTGTGCGTGTGCGTGTGCGTGCGCGCGCGCGCGCGCGCGCGTGTGTGTGTGTGTGTGTGTGTGTGTGTGTGTGTGTGTGTGTGTGTTGTG
>RHPI01002615.1:295722-395268 GCA_009103225.1 Chlorokybus atmophyticus | reverse complement strand
GTGTGTGTTGTGGGTGGGGTGGGGGTGGGTGGGTGGGTTGTTATAGACTGCAAGTACTTACTGGCAGTGCACAGATTTTCCACATTGTGAGAAACAACACACATGCTAGTCGATCTCGACCGGCATGTGAGTGGGCGGAGGCTACAGACGGACAATAACTGTGCACCCAATGCACTGTGAACATCAGTTGTAGCTGGTCACGCACGGAGCCGAGACCGCGAAAGTTGTTGCAAGTGTGTTGTCTAGATTGCGTAGGCAAGCTCGCTGCGAGGGAGATAATGTTTTGCAGACCTTAGCAGACCTTGGTATCCATCGATTGTTATGAAGAAGCCTGCACTTATTCCTCATTCTATGCTCACATGCATGACATACATGACACGTTGGCAAGTGTCACCTAATAACCGCACATTTGTGTAACCGCATTACATTGTCACAAGTAGTTACATACTCAAGCGTGTTGGTGACAGGTGATGCCCGGTTATAGCATATTATACGCGTTGTGCACAAAAGAATGCTGAGGGTATTAGCTGCGTGCAACGCATGCCACACACAGCATACATGGCACATCACAGCTAAAACACATGAAGACTAACAGCTGATGGACAGATAACTTTCCCAGCATGTATTCTTCTAATGCAATATTTAAGGGAAAACATGAAGGGAAAACATGCAAGGGAAAACATGCAAGGGGGCCAAATTAACATGAAATTGGTAGTATTAAACATTGGAATTGTAACTTGCATATCATTATTCAACTTTTCACCTCGTCGCTTTTCAAACCCAACTTTCACGTTTGTTACCAGTCTAGAACCTTATATGTCCCCAACCTAGCTTTTGGTCTTCATGTGCAGCATGCCACCAACCAGCGCCACCAATAACATATATGACATGCATGGCAGTAACACCTGTAACACGATCACCGATCTTAACTATGCTCACATTGCTTACTTCTCTTCCTACTCCACCACTACAACTACCCCACCCGGTTAATTATGCATATATGCAATTGGCAGACTCAATCATATGTATCGCGCCTGTGTCAAATTACAATTGCTGGAGGCCTCCCATGCGTAGGGTATAACGCAAACAATAAAGACGTATGCTAGCAATAATACAAATGTCAACATCTCAATAATCACGTGTTAAGAGCGCAAGTCTTAAAGTACTTGTTAAGATTGTTAGTCAATTTGCACCGTTATCTAATCAACGCATCAGCAAAACAAAGCAAATGTAACAATGCAACATAGGTCTACCGGTAGCCCTAGATGCTAAAGTCAGCAGTGCCAGAACAATTTACAGCGACTTGCAACTTCGCAGTGGTCATAATGGTCTAGCCCGTTCACGTGGCAGGTAGGGAGAGAAAGATCGCTCATGCTCAATCTGCGCGCCAAGGTCGCTGCACATGAAATCTACCTCAACATCGTGTCCATTTGCAGTAGCGGCCGATATCACGCCTGAAGCCAATTTCCAAAACGCTTCTTCCTTTCGCTGTTAGCTTCCCTTTGGCTGGGTGCAGTGCAACGCGCTCACCGCTGCTATCGCTGTGCTCGTCGGCATTGCGTACTGAACGCCGCATTGCTTGCGTTGTGGGTGGTGCTTGTTAGGGTTGAGCTGGAGCAAGGGCTCAGCTCGCTGCCAGCTTGGTGCTTGCTGCAGGTTGCTGCTCTGCATGCACTACCTGGCTGCCGCTGTACGTCACAGCGTAATAGCAGTACGTAAAGAGTAAAGTGGCGACGACTACAGCTAGCTGCGGTCGCATTGCCATCTGCGCTGTGGGTGGGTGCTTGATCGGTTCGTGACGAGCGCCTTTGCTGAGTGTGCGTTGTGTATGTTGTGTACCTGTGTGGATAGCTGTTGTCAGCACGACGATGATTGCAGGTTGCGTCATGACCATCTGTCGTAACAAGCGTGTTGGCCAGTCGCTGTCTCTCCAAGCCAATCATTCTCTTGGGTTGTGCAATGCCATCGTGGACCTGTGCAGACATAGCCATCGTGTGCCTTTGCATAGCATACACAAGGAGACAGCTTCTCTGTGTTTGAATTGTTGCCAACGTCATATTCGTTTCGGCATTGTTGGAGCAAGACAGTTGTCATCAATACCCATGCATGTAGTCAGCAACGGAAGTCATGCTTGGCCGTTGCAATGACCGTTGGGTGCATGCATGCTCCCACGTAGGCATTGGTGCAACGCAACTGTTATGCCTGATCAACGACGTGTTGCAGTCAGTGCGTGAGGTTGACCAGCATAAACCTGCCAGTTGAGGCTGCTGTTATGGGCATCCGACAGCTGCAGGTGCGTCCATAAACAAACAATGCAAGCCATCCTTCGGTCTTTTTGTTGTTGCAGCCACTGGACTCGCCTGGATGCTTGAGACACAGCACGTTGAAACGGTGCATTGCCATTGACTAATCACAGCGGCTTGCAACAGATTGCAGTGCTATGCTGCGAGCGTTTGCAAGAGGTTTTGCCCCAAGCCGTGTTACAGGTCAGTAGTTGAGGTGCGCATGCTTGCATGTACTGCACCAGACAGCTGTCAGTCGCTGAGGCTGTGCCAACACTGTTGCATTGACACGACAGCGCACCGGCGGGTATGTGGAGCTATTGCAGTCCTGTTTTGATTTTGTGTGCGCCAACCCGAGCACGTCCTCACTGCACCGTGAGCCCCCACTTCCATTCAAGCTCAACTTGCACAGTGAGTTGGTACAGTCTGCGTGTTGAAGCCTTTGACAAAGTTCAACTCAACGCATTGATAAGCTTACCAAAGCGCGTGCGCTTGATATTGCAGCGTTTGATGCCAAAGAGAAGGAATTCCCACCCCAACTGAACGAGTTTGATGGCTTCCTAGTTACGGGCTCCCTGTCCGGTGTTTACCAACAGGATGATTGGATCCAAACGCTGCTCGAGCGTGTGCGGCAACTAGACCAGGACAAACGCAAGCTGTGCGGCATTAGTTTTGGCCATCAAGCTGTGGCTCAGGTCAGTCGTTCAAGAGGGCAGCAAGGCAGCAGCACGTTGATGTCGCCCAAGCATCATGAATTTGAAGATCACATATAACTGCATGCAGCTATGATTGCAACATAACATACACACCTGCACATGCGCACATGCACACGCCTCCTATGTCTGTTGGCTTAGGCGCATGCGCGGGAAGTTGTACGCATATGCATGCATGCACATATTTGCAACAGTAAGAACTGATTGTATGTATGGTCATCTGCGTGCACGTGTGCGTGTGTGCATTTATAGACATCTATCGCACAATATAGCATTACCAGGTGCAACTGTCAATGGAATATTCAAAGGTGAGTCAACTGCTGCGTAATCAGTATGCCTGCCTGCAGGCGCTCGGTGGTCAAGTGGCTCCCAACCCCAAAGGCAGCGAAGTTGGCGTGCGGATGGCGACATTCACCGACCTGGGCAGGCGCTATTTCAGGGAGCGGAACATCGGTCCCGACATGCTACTCGGGCGCGGCTTCCGGTTGCATTACCACCACAATGACGCCATCCTGCAGATGCCAGCCGGCCTCAAGTCCCTCGCAACCAACAATGTCACAGATGTCCAAGCAATGGTGAGCTCGGCAATCTTATTGTGACGTTACAGACATATGCAATGTGAGAACATATGGCGTGGATGACTTACTTGAGCGCTTTCTCGTAGGCAAAAAGCGACCACATTCTGACCTTCAGTGGGTAAGTCCAGTACTGTTTGTTAGCACTCAGTGGTATCTTTATCATCAACTGCAAATTGATAGCATGGCAAGCGCGAGCACGTGTGAGTGTGTGATATGTGTGCACCTCAGTGAGCACGCATCCAGGCGCAGACATCCTTCCCCATCTCATCATCAACTTCATGCTGGTTTAATTGGTTTTGTTTTTGCATGCAGGCATCCAGACTACTCTCACACTCCAGAGGTGTTGCTGAACCTGCTCGAGGGTTACGATCGCACCAACCGGCTGGTCCCCGAGCAGATGATTCAAGAGACTGTCAAGAAGATGACCAAGCTGCCAGACACGGACTACGTTTGGGTCACCCGCCAGATCATCAACTTCTATGCCCAGAAGATGATGAACGAGTGAGAGACAGCAGGTCTTGCACGCATGGTTCCATGCACAGAGCACGTTGCATTCTTGTTATGCGGCCACACAAGCTCTTGCTTGGTGTGTCACATGGTTGCGTATTTGGTGGGCAGTTATGGGTATTTATGTGGCGGCATGGAGACACTGGCAACGGGCGCAATGTCAGTGTCTTAGTCACTGCCAGATTGGTCGCGCTGTTGCAGCTGACCTCATGCAACCGAGTTGAGTGCTCGGTGAGGTAACAGCTTTGCGTATTGCACGAGTGTACACAGTAACTGAACTTTTGTTGGTTACATTACTACGAGTGTTATGCACGAGCTATTTGTCCATCCGTGAAACTGGCATGCGCGGACTGCATGTACATCATCACCTGGTTTACTGCATGTTGAGATGTGCGTGCATGTGGGTCTGGGCAGAACGACCTGTTGTTCCGTATGCGATTCGGCAACGCCTTTCTAAAGTTGTGTACCCCCTGCTGCAAGCCTACCTCATGAGTGTGCTAGCAGGCATATATATAATAAGCTAGGCATTGCTGGGTTGTCTTCTGCCCCGTTGTCTAAGTATATGTCACGCATGTGTGACATGTACTTACTGACCGCAATCCCATAAAGCATACCTGGTACCCCCGCTTTGCACTTATCAACGAGCACAAGTTGCACTGGTGCACCAACACAGACGCCAACTTCCGCGCAACATGTGGTGTAAGGTTGTTCAGGCGTCCAACAGTAACCACTAGGCCCTGCTTGCTCACCCACGCAGGCCTATAAGCCATGCTAACATTCCAACAGCAGCAAAGTGTACAGAAAATGCAAGTAATCATGATACATGCAACACGCATAACACATGCATTGTTCACAAAGCTCACCATCATGCAATGATTATTTACCACCGGGGTCTACCTCTACTAGCCACACGTAGCTATTGTAACTACTGCCTCCAACCCCCATCAAACATACATGCATGTGTTTGCTCACCTGCACGCGTGTGTTCACTCTGTCCTTTGCGGACTGCAAGTGGTTTGCGACTAGCAGGTGCAAATGCAGGTTCATGTTGCTGCACCTTAAAGGTAACTGGTTGCCACCAAGTAGTTACGTATCTCCTTTTGTGTACAATTCACATGGGTATTTTATAGCTGATGAGATACAACTGGCATGGCTTGTGTTTACCGGCACTAGAGGAAATGCGGGTGGGTGATTGAGTGGGTGCATTTCTACGTGTACGTGCGTGCGCAGCGAAGTTGAGATTGCACTGGCATAAGGTATAATTCATACTTCGCACAAGCGTTGCATGCAGAATGCGCCAAACACGTATCACTCCTGCGCGTAGTGCCAACACTGAGTACATGGTCCATCCATGTACGAATGCAATCATATTAGCAATCAACGCACTCTGCAAATAACCTAGCAATAACACATCATCGTTATGCAGACAATGTGAGCAACTATAGCCTGAGCACAGTGGCGTACACATGGCATACCTAGTAGAGTAAACACACCGCGCGATGTGCTTCTACACGTACCTGTTTTCCGCCTAGGCGTAACAGACATGCCAAGCGTACAACCAGGAACCCAACACAACCAGCGAAACAGAAGCGCACACGTACGTCAACAATAGCAACGTAGACACATAGGTCACCGCCAGCACACCACATACTATGCGGTACACGTACCTGTGTCCCCACCTAGCCCCCACTCCTGTGTGAGTGCACCAGACAGTCACGGGGGTTACGTTAGAGCGGCGGCGGCGGCGGCGGTGGGTCAGGACAAGGAGCACAGGACGTAGTCACGTAGCCGCCTCATGTCGGCGTCGCTGGAGGCGGCGTGGGAGTCGTGGCTGGATTGGTCGCTGACGTCGCTGCGAGAGAGCCGGCTGGAGCGCACCCTGCGGACAGGTATGGGGATGGATGGAGGCATGCGATTGGCTGCTTAACAGGCATGCGGTGTGGAGCAACAGCCATATTGCTTGCTGTGCAAAGCATGTTGCTGGCAAGCATTGCGCTGACACCCCACTTGGCAGTGTGCTTGCTGCTATGCGCTGGCGATTGTCTTCGAGTCAATGTGCAATGTAAGCAACCCGCAGTGCTTGCTGACAACATTAGCGTACCCTCATACTGAGCAGAGGATTTTTGTGCAATGCGTATGGACGCGTGTCAGAAAAGCGACTACGGCAACATGCCATTTTCACCCTTCATCGGATGGTCAGCAGTGGTCAGCAATCTGCTGTTGTGGCATGTAGGAGAGAAAGTCAATTGAGTGCCAAGCAAGCATGGCAGGAGTGTAGTACAGTATCCAAAACAAGTTCGCCACCACGCAACAATGGGGCTTGGACCCTTGACTTCAAACACGCACGCATACAGACACGCTTACACCACTCTACAGTTCACAGCCAACACATGTCAAAAAACTCATGCAACGCTTCGCAGTGATTCCTGGAGCATCCGCAACTGAAGTACTCGTGCCCGCACACGTGCTCACATCCTGGCTTCAAGAAGAAGACGAAATAGAAGCGAGTACAACAGACAAAGAGAAGCCACCACCACCACGTCGTCTACAAGAACAACAGCAGCAACATCCACCATCGTCCCCATCTGCACTTGACAATCAGTCCAGTAGTAGCGGCGATGCCATCCTTCACCGGTTGCGTCTGTTCTCCGGCAACGACTACCTCGCGCTGTCGTGCCACGCGGCGGTGAGAAGCGCGGCGGCGGGGGCGGCGGCGGCGCGCGGCATGGGACCAAGATCGTCCGCGCTCGTGTGCGGCTACACGGAGGAGCATGCGGCGCTTGAGGAGGACATTGCAAGACTGAAAGTGAGTGAGTGAGTGAGTTGAAGGCCGTGTGTGTAAATTCAACCCATGGTGAAGTGCACATGATCCGTGTTTGGCAACACCGATCATGTGCACTTCATAGCAGTTTCATGACTCGCATACACGTCAATACCTCTGGCATGGTGGTGGCGTTGCCTTTGATCCATGCTGGATCAGAGTTGGTCTACCAGTCTGCTTGGTTGACATCAGCGCATTAGCATTCACTCATCACAAGTGACGAGGATGTCAAGAACAACAGCAACATCAGCAAAAACAGACAGCTTGGGTTTTAACATACTGTGTGTTTCTCAGGGAACGGAGGCCTGTTTGCTCTGTCCAACCGGGTTCGCAGCTAACCTGGCAGCCATCACAGCCCTGTGCTCCATCGGCAAAGACAACGACCACAACCACCACCACCACAACAACACACCCGTTGCGCTGTTTTCCGACGCGCTAAACCATGCTTCCATTGTGGACGCTGCCGTGCAGGCGAGCAGGAGGCACAGAACTCAAGTCCACGTGTACAGGTGGGGATGGTATCTGCGTGCGTGCGCGTGCGTGTGTGCGTGTGCGAGCGTACACAATGTGTGTGCATGCGCAGTGTTGGGGCACATCTTAAAGTATCTCCTTCTCGCTTATGCAATAGCATGTGTGTATGTGACGTGTGGCCTATGTGAGGGGTGCAGTTCATACCAACAGTCACGTGTTGATGCTGTTTCCCACAGTGTGCTTGGTACATATTGGCGTTTCTCACCTCAAGCTGACGCCGCACCTGGTAGTGATGATGATGTTGTGGCAGTTGTGGGCAGGCACAATGACATGGAGCATCTAGAGCAGCTACTCGCAGCTTGCAGGGCTCCTCGCAAGCTCGTCGTGACTGACAGCCTCTTCAGCATGGACGGTATCAGCAGGAAGGACTTTGTAACACATCTGTTTGTGTGTACTTGTGTCTCATCTTCTGACTATCACACATGTTGGCTTTATCTGCTGTGCATTGCAGGAGACTTTGCGGACTTGAAGCGTCTTGCTGAGCTGCGCACAAAGCACGGGTTCCTGCTGGTGATAGACGAAGCGCACGCTACCCTCGTGTGCGGCAAACACGGTAGCCTCGTCACCCGACTAGTTAGTCGAGTAATAATTGTGTTGGGTTCTTGATGTATACTCTTCTGTTGTGTAATCAGGTGGTGGGGCAGCCGAGGAAGCGGGCGTATCAGACCAGGTTGATGTGCATGTTGGCACCCTGAGCAAAGCCATCGGCTGCCATGTAGGCATATGAGACATCGCAAGTTTACTGTTCCCATATTATGCATAGCTTCAACATGAACACACACACTTGCGAAACGTGTGTGCACGCAAACCAATCACCCCGCACAGGGCGGCTTCATCGCCTCTTCCCGCCACATAAAGCGTCTCCTCACCTCCCGTTCCCGCGCGTTCGTGTACTCGACGTCCCTCCCTTCCCCCGTGGTGTCAGGCGCCCGGGCCGCGATCACCGTGGGGACATCACATGAAGGGGAGAGAATGCGGGAGAGGTTGAGGGAGAATGTGGAGAGGCTGTCGAGGGCACTAGGGGTCAAGGTAGGGATGGGTGGCGGCATCGTATGGCGTACTTGGCGTGTGTATGTTATCATGGCGGTTGTGCGTGCTTGCTGTGTGCCTGTGTGCGTGTGTTTGTACTTGTGGAATGGTTGTTATCGCGCTGCGTGGTGTGACTGTAGAGTTGACTGCGATGGGTGATGGATGGTTTACGTACATCACGTATGACCAAGGCAGATAACACACGAGATCCCTTGCTGATCCCGTTCTCGTGTTGTCTACCAGTTTGAGAGCCCGATTGCGCCGTTGGTTCTCGGCAGCGAGAAGACCGCGCTGGCCGTCAGCCGACATTTGCTGCGAGCCGGTAAGCAACGCACAGCAAACAGTAGCCTTGCTGTGTGCGTGTGTCTGTGTGTGGGGCACGCACCATCGTCTTTACTTAACATGCTTGTTCACGCCCGTGTATGCGCGTGCGTGTATGTGTGCGCACACGGCGGTGAACATTTGTGCATACGTATGTATTCATTTGCTCGTTCATACAGGCTTCCATGTGCCTGCAATCCGTCCCCCGACAGTAGCTCCCGGCACCTCTCGCCTTCGCATCGCTCTCTCTTCGGCTCACTCTCCCCGCGACATCGACGACCTCGCCGCCGCCATCAAAGAGGGGCTGGCGGCCGTGGTGTCCACCTCCACCGCCACACCTTCACCGCGACAACACGACAGGAGTGAAGAGGTCTCTTTGGTGGAGATGCAGACGAGGATAGATAGCAGGAGTAGTCTTACATGCGCAGTTGCGTCGAAGCTGTGATGAGGTGTGCCAGGTGCAGCGTCAGGGTCCTCATTGTCATTTGCAAGCACGCGTGCCACATCTGTTGCTCACGCGCGTGCGTTGTTGGCACAGGTTGTGTTGTCGTAAGTGTGTATGCTGCCTGTGCATGCATTCAGTGAATCGAGGCTACTACAGTGCATGCCTCCAACATTCACATTCCGGTCGCTTTGTTATTTGTGAAGCAAATGAGAAGCCTGCCTGAGCTGTTGATAGCATGTGTGGAAATGACACGAAGAAACAAGCGTGTCGTTAATGTTGCTGATGAATCACAAACCATCTCAAACCCGAGTCAACCAGAGTGACCAAACCAATACACCACACCCGTGTGGTTGAACCCCACACGACCAACATTCGATACGCAATGTGACATAGTTATTACTCCACCACGCCATCACAATTGTTATCACTACATATACAGTGCTGTCCTCTCAGGGCAGTATCCTATCACATCATCAAGCTCGCATCACGCATACACACAGAGCTAGAATCAGTCACACGAGGACCATCCCAACAACAAACACGGCCAGCGAGAAGAGTCCCGCCAGAAACAGGTTGAGTCTCTCCAAGTTCTTTCTTGCTTCGTTGACGGCGCGCTCGACGGCCTCGAGCTTGAGAGCGATATCGGCGATGCGGGCACCGAGTTCGGACACCACACCGTCACGGACCGACACGCCCACACGCTCCACCTGTGATGATGATGTGTGTCTGTGTGTGTGTGTGTGTGTGTGTGTGTGTGTGTGTGTGTGTGTGTGTGTGGTGGTGTCGATCAGGTGTGATGGATGCATCATATACCCACCTCGGACTCGACACGGCCGAGGGCGGAAGAGACGTGGTCGTAGCGGGCGGAAGACTTGTCGGAGGCGAAGTTGACCTGGGAGGGAAGGAGAGGGGGAGTGAGAGGGAGGGTGGGCATGTGTGCGTGCGTGAAGGTGTGTGTGAGTGTGCCAACGCAGGTACACAATGTGCCTGGCATATTGTGTACCTGCGTTGGCACAGATGCTTGTGTGCATGCACGCATATGCACACGCAAATGCACAACCGCACGCACATGCACGCTTGTGAGCGCGCACGCATGCTTGCAAGTGTACATGCATGAGCGTGTTTGCAACCATGCACACGCGTGTGCATGCACACATGCTCCGATCACATGCGTGTGCTTGCATGTGTGCGTGCTTCTGTCATGCCTCATCGAGTAGGTAGTCCAGGCGTGCATTATTCAGATGCTCCAGCGATTGGAACGTGAGTTGGGAGTCCGACGAATTGCTCTGTTGTTGTTGTTGTTGCATGTTGTTCTTCCGGTTGCCATCGAGTTTTTTTGTATGGTCGTTGTCGGTGTTGTGTATGGCGTTGCGGAAGCGGTTGGCGATGTCGGCGCGGATGCTCGCGCTCGTGCGGGCGTAAAGAGCGCTGATGTTGTTCTTGTTGTGGCTGCTGCCGCCGAGGCAGGCGCGTGGCGTCCTGGAAACTGCGCAAGGTGGCTGGTGATGTGGAGAGTGCGGTGGGTGTGGGAGACGGTGGGTACGTGCGTGCTCTCACACACGTACATGTGCGTGCGTTGGTGGGAGGGGGTGGGTGGGTGGGTGGGGGGGGCGCGTGTCACCACGTGGGCACACACATACCCACGCACACATAGAGACAGGAGAGATCCAATTGAATGCAAATCCTTGCTGATCCACATTCCAACTGTAAGACACAGCGAGAACCGCAGTGTGACCAACAGTAAGAACCGCAGCAGCTCCGACGACTACAGCAACAACGTCAACCGCACACGCCCGCACCTGTCGCTGTCAAGGTCTTTCTGTATCTGTGCTGCAGGAAGCAGCGGCCATGCCTGTTTACCCCTGCACGAACGCTGGCAGTGGTTGTGGCGGCGTTGGCCGCCAGCGCCATCGTCATGGCCATGGAGGTGGACGTCGCCGCCTGCCTCCACAACCACGACAACCACGACAACATCAATGGCGACAACAAACCCACTCACGCCTTGAAGAGCCTCAGGCCTGTCTTGTCACACTCAGCCTCGTTTGTGTCATTTGGGAGTCACTGAGAGTCCCTTGTTGTCCTCTCTTCTTGCAGCATCTGTTTGAGCCACCATTGTTCGCACATAGTTGACACTGACACAGTCGCAAATCACTTTGATGTGACGAATGGAATGCCATAAGAGCTCGCTTTGGCGAGGAAAGGGAGGAGACGACTCGACAATCACACGGCTTTGCTTGGTGGGTTGAAGTGACGTGTTTGAGTACTTGTGTTTGTGTGTAGCAAAGTGATGTGGCAGCAGCACGGAGGGACTGAAGAGCGTTGTTTGTCTTGAGAGTACATGTACGACACTGTACTGAGTTTCACTGAAGATGCACAAGCTTGTTGGTTTCATTGCCATGTAAATATCCGCTGCGCAAGTTAACGCGCAACACACTGACACGACACTTGGTGTGTGCCTCGTGCAATACCACCCTCTCTCTCTCGCTCTCTCTCTCTCTCTCTCTCTCTCCCTCTCTCCCCTCCGATCCGGTTCCGCAAACCGAGATCCACACAGTCCCTTGGTCCACTTAACCTGACCGAACAATCCAACAATCTCAAGTCACGTGACCAGTCTGAAATCAAGCACAGGGCGGCGGCGGCGGCGGAGGAGGAGGAGGCGGAGGCGAAGGAGGAGGAGGAGGAGGCCAAGTACGCAGTCACATATACCACATACACAGCCTAGCAAGCAACTGAGGGCGGCGGGGTTTGAGAGTTTGCAGAGGCGGGGAGGAGCAGGAGCAGGAGCAGGAGCAGGAGGAAGAGGAAGAGGAGGAGGAGGAGGAGGAGGAGGAGGAGGAGGTGGAGGAGGAGGAGTATAAGGCGAGGGGCATCAGGAATGTTGACTCAGGAGGAGGTGGATCAGTGCAGGGAGGCGTTTGCGCGCTTCGACCGTGACGGTGCGTCGGGAAAAAAAGACGAATATTATTATCATGACTGACAAGTGTTTTTGCAAGTGGATGAGTAAAGGCCATAGATTTAAACAAATGTTGATTGATTGACCACATATGTGAATGCGTGATGTGGAATCTGAACAAAGGCTCGGGTGATGTGTATGATGAGAGAGGCAAGCGATGGTTGTGTGGTTGTTTTGTTTCAACTATCCTCAGAGTTTAAGGAGTAGCATACTGAGCCATCCTTATTCAATAAGCATTTTGGAAGTAATCCAACCCATCAATGAAAAGAATACAATTAGAGAGAAATCGAGGTTATAGTCCAGGGAAAGTATATCTGCAGTTACTATTATTATTGAGAGCAGTTTGCCTTATGCTGTGTTGCGACGAGACACGAGGGCCACACTCCATTTTTTCACCTTACATCACATCACAACACATCAGACGTGATGACACCCGCATTAACTAGTTCAACGATGATACCATACTTGTGACAACAAGAACAATCATGACCATGTTGGCGTGCAGGCAGCGGGACGATCGATGCATCGGAGCTGCGGGCAACACTGCAGGCGCTGGGACAGAGTCCAACAGACGAGGAGCTCTTCCTCATGATCTCTCAGGTGAGTTGATGTCGTGTGTGACACACATACATATGCACATCGATACACTCATGGGACTTATGCGTACACGCGCACATCGCCAACATGTGCGCGTGATGCACATGACATTGTTTTGAAGGTGTCTGAGAGAAATACTACTGTGTCTGATCATCATGTAGGTGGATGAGGACAACAGCGGGGAGATAGAGTTTCCAGAGTTCCTCAAGGTAGAAATGAAAGAAGAAATCGTATCTGCCTTCCTTTGATGTAGCGCACAACAACTACTAGTACTATGCTCCATGCCCTTTTTCTTCCTGTTGTTTTGGCACCCGCATAGCTAAACTCTTTCCTCTGTGTATGACCTGGAGGGCGAGCATATGCGTGTCTGTGCTCCTGTGCGTGCACGCGTTTCTGCATGTGCATGTGTGTGCGTACACATGCATATGTGTGCACGTGTGGGTGCGTGTCGGAGCGCATGGGTGCCTATTTGCTCGTGCACGTGGAGGATTGTGTGTATGTGGGTGTGTGGGTGTGTTCCTGCGTGCGTGCTCCCGTGCTTACTATATCAATGCTACCAGGTCATTGAGAACCAGAAGGCGCAAGCTGCAGCGATGGACGATGAAACCGACGCTATTGAGGCGTTTGTCGCACTCGGGGGCAAGGTGCTGTGCGCGAAGGAGGAAAGCTTGCTGAAAGTCTGATGCCTTGATACTTTGTTGGTGGGCTTGCAAGCCAATAGCAACTTGTGTGGGTTTGCAGGGAGACAAGTCGGGCGAAATCTCTGCCGATAAGCTGCGTGCAACCATTAAGGCAAGTGCAGTATGGTGTATAAGCCTCACAGTCACATGCACGTGCATCCAATAATTGAATGTGTTGAGTTTTTGTGCTGACGAATGATGGCAATGCCTCGGGTGACAGGAGTTTGGCTTGACCATTGACATCGATCAGCTTATTCGTGAAACGGATGTGGACGGATCAGGGCAAATAGATTTTCAGGAGTTCAAGCAGATGATGAGCAACTAGTGTGCCGTTGCTCATGCCATTGCAATTCGAGCAGGCCTGTAGCAACACAGTGATGGCGTATATTGTACATTCATTGGGGTAACTCCCCTTGAGCAACATGTGCCAATCAAAGGCAAGAACACACAGGCTCGTATCATGGCATGCACAACCAAGTCGATGCACATCTCAAATGACAAAAAGCCTTGCTGGTGGAGCACGACATGCAGACTGCACACAACAACAGCTGCCATCTTCGCATGCCTGAAGCCACTAGATCCCTCTTAATTTGACGTTCTTTACAAACACAGCAGCAATGTGCCCCCTCACAAAAATAACGCCTGCTGATTGAGAACACTAAGCCTTCCTACCTACCTCTGTATCCTTCTCCGCTTCTGCACTTCAGACCCTCCCTCCTTTGGTGTGCTGGCAGGTGGCGTGGCTGCTGCCGTCTTCAGCTGCGCGTGCTGCTTAGCTGCTGCTGTGGGACTAACTACTTGTGTTGAGGCCGGCTGTGGGGAGGACGCTGCAGCTGGACTCTGTGCTGTGGCAGCTTTAAGGTTTGAGGAAGGGACCTTCGCTGCCGCTGCTGTGATGGGTGTGTCTGCCTCGGGCAAGGGGCGCTTCGCGGGGATTGATGACGGAGACTCTGCTGCTTTGGGTTGCTTGTCCGAGGCTGAGGCGAGAGGCCTCCTGATCACCCTCCCTGTTGGAGATTGTGGAGCAGCGGCAGCAGCAGCAGCCGGCCGAGGCTGAGCTCCTGCTGTTGTCACTGCTTTCACCTGTTGACCCGCTGCTGGTGGTTCAGGAGTTGTTGCTGTTGTCACTGCAGCCGACTTCTTGTCATTGGCGCTGATGCGCTGATGTTGTTGCTGTTGCTCCACTGCAGCCGGTGCTTGCAATGCACTGGCTGGCTCTGTTATTGGTGCGATGGCGGGCTTGGCATCGGTCTGGGGCGAAGTGATGGCAGCCTGCTCGGTTGAAACAGCAGCGCGTGGCGGCGTTGGGGCAGCACCAGAACCTGTTACTGAAGGAGGGGGAGTAGTAGTAGTACTGATTGGTGTTGCATGGTCTTGGGTGTCCTGGTTGGTGATTGTCTGCTGCTGCTGTTGTTGTTGAGCGGTCGGGCTTGTTGCATCATTGGCTCTCTGCGCGGTGGCTATGATGGACGGAACAACCTTCTCAAGGTCCTCTTCCACGGCAGCGGCGGGGAAGGACGGTAGCTGCGCACGTGCGATGAGGCGAAGGGCCTTCCAGCAGTACACGCGGTCGTTCTTGAGTTTGTACTCCTCATCGATGCCAGCGTCGGGGTCCAGCTGCTCCGCCATAGGCTGCAGGAACTCCACCACGTCCGGCAGCCGCGTGTGTGCACGGGTCTTCAGGAACGCCAGGTTGTCTGCGGAGATGTTCCACAAGCGGTCCAGCTCTGGGTTGCCCATACGCACGCCGCCCGCACCACCGGGGGGGAGCTTGCGCTTCCTCATTGAGGCCGCCTGCGCTGCCGACCTCACCGCGCGCTCGGGCGGCCTTTCCATCTCCGGACAGCCGGCTCTCTTCCAAGCCACCTGATCAATAGCAAGTGCTCTGCTGAGATGAACACGCGCGCGAATGCAATGCCATCTGGGGAGCATGTTACAACATCAAGGGAAGGAACAGCAATTCAATTTCTGCATTCTCATAGACAGCAGCCAAAGTAGTAGTAGTTGCAGAGTTGCAATTGCGCACAAAGTCGTGGCAGATGTGTGCGTACCCATGCATTTTCTCGGTCAAGGATGTGCAGAATAGCCTTAAGGAAATCAGCGCCATGTGGTGGGGTAGCCTCTAGCAGCGTATGCACTCGGGCTTGCACTGAGTTGAACTCAGCCATCTGCTTCTCGTTCAACACGGGCTCCTTTTGGTCTTTCAAGTTCTTTGGATCCTACCGAGTCGGCAGAAGGTTGTTAGCTTGACACCAAAAGATATTGCGAGAGTTTACCAAACCTGTACGTGGACACGATGTGTACCTTGAGATACTGAAAGAGGATACAGCACTGTACGAGCATATGGCGGCGAAAGTTGGGAT
Organism: Chlorokybus atmophyticus; assembly: GCA_009103225.1. Classification (NCBI taxonomy): domain Eukaryota; kingdom Viridiplantae; phylum Streptophyta; class Chlorokybophyceae; order Chlorokybales; family Chlorokybaceae; genus Chlorokybus; species Chlorokybus atmophyticus. Next base: position 379,448 of record RHPI01002615.1, on the reverse strand, counting down.
CCCGGAGCTGCAAAGGCATGAGCTTGCTGGACGTCAAGTACTTGGTGTCGTAGAAGTTAAGGTCATGGTTACTACTGTCTTTGTGGCTGGAGGTGTCAAAAGCCGACAACGGTTGGGACTCAAATATGTTTAAGACCACATTAAGAGTGGACACCAGCTGGCTCCAGCCGCCGGGCTGGATCACCGTGGACGGGATCTGAAAGGATTTTTGCAGGGACCAGAAGCTCTTGTAGAAGTTGTAATCCAGAAGAGGCTTGCCACCGTTGCTTTCCGGGAGCGAGCCTGCTGCCGCTTGCTCGTCCTCAAAGGTTGTAATGTTGCTCAGATTAAATGCGCCTGTCGGGTTGGCACCCGACTTGTCGTTCAACGGGAACAGGTTGGCCAGGAACATGTGCACTCGGCCGCTGAGCACCAGGTCATAGCACTTGGACAGCCGGCGCAGCAATTCCGTGCACGTGCGCAGCACGATCAGCTTGCCTCTAAGGAATATGTCCTTCCTGCCAATGATTGCAAGCTTGGACTCCATGTACGTGAAGGCCTCCCCGCAGTCCGCTATGCTGCAGCCTTCAAGCAGGTCCTCAAACAGGAGGAGGATTAGCCCGGCTTCCGTTTTGTTGGACTCACACAGTGAGAGAGCAAGATCTGTCAAGCAGCACAGGTTACGTCAATGTTGGTTGTGTGCATAGGTTGTTGTGCACAACATGCTTACCCAAAAGACGCGGCATGATTGGTGCAGCTCCAGGAGGTTCGCCTCTGTGCTGCATGACCGGAGCATTCGCGGTATACGCACTGCGCTGCAAATCGCACACTGAGTTGCACAATGATGACAGCTGTCCTGCTGCACAAACCAACTGCATGCATGCTTCATATACGGCATGGCCGAACGCACCGTGTACTCATCAAGCAGATATCGAAAAGCACCCTCAACAACAATCTTCTCTTCACCATTCAGCTCACGCAGTGGCTGTGCACCCTGTACGCAAAACAGAGAAAATTGGGCAACTGACCTTGAGGATTCTCAAGTTGCATGGTACAGGCGTAACTCGACAGTATACCTGTGAGTCTTGCAGTGAAGTAATTCCCTCTCTCAGTGCCTGCACAGCCGCATCGGCTGATGTTGCTCCGCTGGCAACAGCACGACGCAAAGCATCCTGCCATAATGCAAATTTTACTGGATCAGCAATGCGAGTGCACAAGGAAATTGTGACCATGCTTGGACACCAAGAGTTGTGCAACAATCATATTAAGCATGCAGAACCTGCATTTATATACGCTCTGAGCCACCGAAACCGCTCACAATTAATAAAGCTGTGCTCAGACAAGAGGTTACATGTAGATTGCTGCACAGAGCGCCAGTGTACTCATGAAATACAGTCAGTCATTAGCATGCATGGTTAGATGCTATGCTCTATGCACTACCTACAAGGTGTACTTGACTAGAGAAGACTACATCAATGAGCGATTTTGTACGAGCAACTCAGCTATGACAGGGTATGCTGAGAAAATAGCCAAACTCCAAGCTACGTATGCAATGTAACAGTTCAGCATTGTGCCACGTACAGCCAAACGCCGATGAAAATAAGCACATATGTACCACAATGCGGTTGCGCTCCTGATCATACACGCACACGACCTCGGGCATGGTCGCCACCTCCATCGCCGCCGCCATCGCTACGGTGGCAGCGGCGACAATGCACGCTTTGACAAATTAGGGTTTGGTTCATGAATACCCAGTGCGGGTCCCCGACCCGGCCTATTGACCCTGAACCAGGACATGATGGAGCGGAACCGGGACCTAAAGAAACGGTACGGAACTCAGCAGCAGAGCTGACACTGTGTCAGTCTGAGGAGATCTGCCGCGAAAACACACTCGACACAATTCCGGATCCCGAGTTTATGGCAAAGAAAAATGAGGGGGTGAATGTAGATTTGTCCGAACATGCCAGTGTCGCTAAACGGATTTCATCGCGACGGGCTAACTTTGGTTTACAGGCCGCGGGCTGCGCGCCCTGTTCTGAGGCTCAAAACGACTAACTGGCGGCTGAGAAGAACGGCAAACGTTATACACAAAGTGTACTTTGACGCGACACACCCACCAGGGATATTTGTCCCCGTGTTTGCGCGCCAGGAGAGTCTCAGCCAGGAAGGTGGGAGATACGGCAAATGGCGGATTGATCCATTGCCTGATTCAGACAGCTCGTGCTCGTGAACTAAACTTGATTCACCAGTTCCGAGAGTCAGTTCACTGCTCCTCTTGAGTGAATCAAAGTTTGAGGTCGGTTAGTTGAGTCAAAGGGTCCTTGCTTCTGCTGCACGGTACACACAGAAAGGCATGCGTGACAGTGGCAGACGCGAAGGTGGAGCAGGCGGCGGCGGCGGTGGAGGCGGCGGGGTTGGTGGCATCGTCGTGGTGCGGAAGCTGGTCGAAGAAGAGGTTTGGTGACTGGAGGTTTTCGTGTAGGTAGGTTAGCTTGTCTTGTTGGGTGCGTTCAGCTAGGCGCAATGGCGGCGGTACTGCCGGTGTGTACAGTAGGGGCAGCGTCCACCTCAGCTAGTAGCAACGTTAGTGGAAGCGTCAGCGTGGCGAGAGCTGGCCTGACTCGCAGCAGATGCTGCTTGCATGCAGCGACGAGCTGCTTTGTTGATCGGTCAAGTAGAAGGTAAGCATGTGATGGAACGGGCATTGGTCATGCTGCGCTTGCGATTTGCACATCGCACCATTACATGCCTCACAGGCTTGAAACTTTGGTAGTAAGGGTGTGCATTGGCTATTAGCTGCTCTCCCGCATGCACCAGATGTCTGCGCTTTGGCTAGAACAAGCTACAGGAAAGCATTGCAGTCGTTCTCCAAGCTATGGTTGATGTTACCTTCCGCTCGGAGCAGTGTCCGATTTTTGTTGTCGACTGTTTGGGCCCCAACAACCATGTTGTATCCACACTGTCTTGCGGATCTTTCGTGCTCGACAACATGCATTGTCTTGTTTTCAGGTCAATCAAGAATTGCCCATGTATTGCCCGTCTGCATTTATTGATCAGTTCAGTATATTGAGCGTGCAGTTTGCGTGCCAGGTGTCGACTGCCCGCAAACAAGCTTCGCTCAAGGAGACAATGGAACGTGGAGAGCAGACGGTTACAGGTGCACGTTTTTGAGTTGTCAGCTATACTTGCTTTTTCGCGCATGCAACCTGTCCTGTTGAGGTGTTTTCATCAGCAACCTCTCACCGCTAACCAGCATTGTTGAGCCCTGCTGAAAGCTGTGTAATGGGATTGCATAGAACATAATTTGCAACATCACGTGGACTTCGTAAGCAGTGAAGGCCGGTTGTCGTCACCCACCCGATCATGGGCTGTCCAGATGTTGCATGTCACTCAAGCCATAGTGAATTGGCACTTCCTGTTCACAAACACGTACCGAAGGCTTGGGTTGGGTGCGCAGGCGCCAATAACGACCTCTCAGGCACAGTTTACCGAGACGCAAGAAGAACGCGAACAGTCATCTTCAGCAGCCTCAACGTCAGAGCCTACCTCCGATGCGCATGAAGACACTCTGAACGGTAAGATGGTGCAATTGAAGCGTCGTCCTGTCATCATCATGTCGTCAGTAATAGTTTGCAACTGCACAAAATGACGAGCGCAGCGTAGCTGCATGCAGGGTGCTGTGCCAGCCCAGCTTCACGAGCACAGCTGAAGTGACAAGCACTTGCACTCGTCCACCTTGTTTGCACAAAAATCAGCTCTTGGTTGAAGGCATTTATGGCTTCCCGGACAGGGCATGTTTGTGTGCACAACGAGTTTGGTTGAATGCATACTTCATCGTTGTCGCATACTGAACTGCTTTGCATCGGCTTCCGCATGCATGTCAGTTGTAGCACCCTTTGGAGCGCCGCTGTTTAGTAGGTAGTCGCATGCTAGGCCAAGTCAGAGGCCATTTGCTAGCATAGATGGTTTCTTTTGGGACGCATCTCACCCACTTGCCGTACATCACAACACTGATCCCTATTAGTGGAGGCCCTGCCGATCTGTTCTCTACTGTGAGCAGGCAGTGTGCATGCACATGTCCATGGCATCCCTCGTGAAACCTTGGTCAAGCTGTTGCAGTCACGAAGCATGGAGTCTCTTGCTGAATATGGAGGGGTAAGCAAGCTTACATGCATCATGGCGGTGTATGCAGGAGAGCTTGCATCTGCATTATGAGCTTTCTGCTGTAAATGTTATTATAACTCATGCATGCTGCCATGCATCCGATTTCAGCACCAATGTCATGGTTTATGTGGGCGTGCAGGTCCAGGGGTTAGCTGCTGGTCTGCAGGTCGATACCAATGTGGGCTTGCCTGAGCACGACACTGAGTTTCTTCGGCAACGCGGCGAACAATATGGCTCAAACACGTACCCTGAACGGCAATCCAAATCTTTTTGGGTATGGCGCATCAATTGCGCATGACTTGCGAGTCCAGTTGGCATCGTGCTTACCCTACAGCTCACAGGACTATCTAGTTGAAGCATCTGAAGACACAACTTTGAGAATACTTGCAGCAGCTGCTGCTGTATCCTTTGCTGTTGAGGAGGTCGCAGAGGTAAGAGTTGTGTCGCAGTGTTGCTTGTGCAGCATGGCATTGTGCCTGTTGTTGGGTTGCCAACTGAACTGCAAGTATGTCACTGCAGCACTCGTCAGACGGTTGGTACGACAGTGCCGGAATTGTTTTCGCTATTGTAATTGTACTACTAGTGTCAGCTGGCAACAACTACAACCAGTCTCTTCAATTCCAAGAACTAAATAAACGCAAGAAGAACATCACAGTCAAGGTGGGTGTTGCTTGTGTGGTTCTGTGTAGCTTGAGACATACATCGGGAATGGCATTTTGACCAACTAAGTTTAGGCTACCCGCGGAGGCCGCCGAGTAGAGCTTTCCATCTATGACATCCTGGTCGGCGACATTATTCACATCAACACTGGTGATCAGGTAGAACATGACTGAGCGAGTATGCTCTCATCCCGGATGTGCAATGTGTTGTTATGGCCTTATGGCCCAGTCTAATACAAACTGTGTGCCAGGTTCCCGCAGATGGTGTGCTTGTCGAGGGGTTCTCCGTTGTGTGTGACGAGTCCAGCATGACTGGCGAGAGTGAACCGGTGAGTGCAATTGTAACCATTCCTGGGGTTGGTTTTCTTCATAATATCACGTGGCTGCTGTTGTCACGCAATGCCATCTGAAAACATAAACAAGCACGTCAGCCATGTTGTTGTGCTGGCTGTGCTTGGGTCGTGCAATGTGAAGCCATTCATCTGTTATGGTAGAGATGTGCAGCGCAGTTCAATTCATGGTGCTAAGTTGCGTTGTCATGACCAGGTCAATAAAGATGCGCATGTGAGGCCTTTCCTACTTTCAGGAACCAAGGTTGCAGATGGGTATGGTACAATGCTGGTGAGTCATAGTCATTGTCTCTATGGTCTCGTCCATGCCTACGCTAATGTCTCTACAAACCCTTGAGAGTGATGTCTTGCGCAGGTCACAGCTGTGGGTATGGATACTGAGTGGGGCAGCGTCATGTCCTCCGTTAGTGAAGACCAAGCAGAGGAAACCCCTCTGCAGCAGCGCCTTGGGAACACAGCCACAGCCATTGGCAATATAGGCCTGGCTGTTGCTGTCCTCGTATTTGCTATTCTTCTAGGAAAGTAAGCATGCTTGTAACCAAACAACTATGGGACTCCCTCTGTTTAGCAGCACCTCAATGCAGCTAATCTCTCTTACCACTTGGACATGCAGGTATTTCATTGAGAACATGCACCTTTCTATACTCTCCTTCAGTAGTGTTGACCTGCACAATGTAGTCAAGTTCTTTGCCATAGCGGTAAGCATGGCTTTCTTTTCATGAAGCTCTTATTGCTTGAGTGAATTTGGTAACCAAGTCGGCAACGGCAATGCTGTCTGTGCTCTTGCCAAGAGTTGCTTACTTGCACAGGTTACCATTGTGGTCGTTGCTGTTCCAGAAGGTCTGCCATTGGCAGTCACATTGAGGTGCGTGAGTTTAACTCACTTTTAATGTAGGGTAATCACCGCTACGCGTTTACAGTGTCATCTTTGTACATGCACTCGCATTGTATGTTCGTGGATCTCTGGCTGCGTTGGTGATGTGCCAGCTATTTACTGTAGTAACTTAACCAACCTGTTGTTGTGCAGTCTTGCCTACTCAATGAGGCAGATGGCCAAGGATAATGCGCTGGTATGGTGGAATGTCTCGATTGAAACAGGCCAGTCCTGGTATTGGTACTGGTTCAATATTGTACTGAATATGAATTGTCCCTGGCAGGTTCGCAAGCTGGCAGCATGCGAAACAATGGGTGGTGTGAATACTATATGCAGTGATAAGACGGGCACCTTGACAACCAATAAGGTGCGTTAAATTACAGCAATGCCTGTAAAAAGGAAACAAGACCCCAATCTGATGTAGCTTGTCAAGTTAACATGGCTTGAATTGCTGGGCTTGCAGATGGTCGTGGCACGCTCGTGGCTAGCTGGCTGCATCTATCACGATGATGTCCCGGCCCACCATGTCGCAGACATTGTTCTCAATGTGAGTAACCTCGGGCGTTAAAAGATGAATGTGTCATGTTTACATGTAGCAAGGCTGCACGCAACATGCAACCATGATGCATGCATGCAGCCATGTTGGTCATGCAATTGACATCTGCTTGTGCCAGATTTACCAATGCTTGGCCGCTTTGAATGCAGACGTGGTGCACCAGCAGCATGTCTGCATTGTGTGCTCGCGCGCATGCATGCATGTGTGCGCGTATGTCTTGCCTTCTTGTCACGCGCTTCTGCACTTTGCATGCAAGTACTGACTACCACCTGACTGCATAGATAACGAAGGAGGCTATCTGCACAAACTCTGACGGCAACGTGTTCGTCACTGCGGTATGTCTTGTGTTGCATACAACACATAGGCTGACAATGTCGCTTGTGGTACTACTTGTGCATGGCAGTGAGCCAGACAGTCCTTGGCATAACGGATCATTGGTTATATTAGACTTGCTATTTGTTGTTCGCCTGTGCACCTCTGTTGTCTTTCACTGCTGAGAGATGCACTGCACATGTTCTTTGACCTGTCGGACTCTGATAGCAGCTTGCACTGCAGGAGGAAAGCAATCCGGTAGAGATGTCGTGACGTTCTTAGCAATACATATGTGCCTGTCGTGGTAGCAAGCGGGACTGGTCTCATTGCTATTCCTAACAATTAGTAACTGTGTCCTTGCTTATCTTGCAGGAAGGTCGGGTGGAGATCGCAGGCAAGCCTACAGAATATGCTGTGCTCTTATACGGCACTCAGGTGCTCTTCAAATATCAGTGTCGGCTGGGTTTCAATGGTCCCCTTGCATGGCTGCGACTGCTTTTGGATGCTACATGACGCACAGTTTTCAGATTTACATTTGTCTGTACATGTGCACTTATTTGTGCATTGCACATGCTGTGCATGCCAGCGTATGTTAAAAGGCGGTTGGTATGGTACTTCCTCATCCAGCATACAACTTACGCCCATTCTTATGGTAGATGGGGGCGGATTTCAAGGCTGAGCGTGCCAAGGCGCAGTTCTTGAGGGTTGTCCCTTTCAACTCCTCCAAGAAGCGCATGGGCGTTTTGGTGCAGGTAGTCAAGGGTTTATTTGCGTGTTGAGTCTGTTGTATAGAAGCAGTATTTCTCGCTCCTCTGTTGTATAGCAGCAGCACTATTTCCTTCTCTCTCATAACTTTTTGTGTTCATTAGGCAGAGGATGGGTTGAAGCGAATGCACTGGAAGGGCGCAGCAGAGATCGGGTTGAAGAACTGCACCAAGATGATGGTTCCAGATGGCAGCGTCGTCGACATCACACCCGAGAAGGTGTCTGTTCAAACCTGCAGCTTTGTGATAATGCAATCGGCACGCACACCTAGCACTGCATCTGTTGGAGGCAAGGCAACATTGTTGCACTCCCATAGATGGAAGAGCTACAAGGGATGGTGCTTGGCATGGCCGAGGAGAGCTTGCGAACATTGGCGTTGACGTATTGTGATGTTGCTGCTGAGCATGAAGCCGACGGTTTGAGTGAAGAGGCGCTTCCAGACAAAGAGTCAACTTTGCTCTGTGTTGTTGGCATCAAGGTGAGGAGAATTGTGTGTAGTGTCATCCAAGTATGTATGATGGTCCGCATGCTGACCCGAGTGCATGTGCTTGCAGGACCCGTGCAGGCCAGGTGTACCTGCTGCTGTGCGTGAGTGCCAAAGCGCTGGCATCAAGGTTCGTACTGCAAACTTGGTTGCTGAGGCATTGTTGGTGCAAAGTTGTTAGCTGTTGTGAGCATGCTGTGCTCGGGTACCTGCTCTATGCTCACAATACGGTACGTGTGTCAATGCTGGTGACCTGGAGTCTCACTTATTCCTTGGCAGGTGCGTATGGTCACTGGCGATTACATTGTCACTGCAAAGGCTATCGCACGCGAGTGCGGGATCCTCACCGACAATGGCATTGCCATGGAGGGACCTGAGTTCCGCAAGCTGTCAAAGGAACAGATGATGGAGATTGTGCCGCGCTTGGAGGTGAGTAGTGATGGTAGTTCAGCATACACCAATGCAAACATGCCGGCAACCGCAACACTCATTGCAGGTTCTTGCGAGGTCATCACCAACAGACAAGTACACCCTCGTCAAGCTGCTGCGTGAGATGGGCGAAGTGGTTGCGGTGACTGGAGATGGCACAAACGATGCACCTGCATTGCACGAGGTACTGTGTTGAGGTTGTTGTTGTCGAGCAAGGCAGACAAGGTCCTTGTGCGTTGTGTTAGTAAGTAGCAGCTAACTGCTTCATGTAGGCTGACATTGGTCTTGCCATGGGCATCGCTGGCACTGAGATCGCCAAAGAAAGCTCCGATGTTGTTATTCTGGACGACAACTTTGCCACCATTGTCACGGTATGCGTGCCAGCACACTCGTTATGTGGCATGGGACAAAGCAGGCAATGATGTCTACACGCTTGTACCAGCACATGCTCGTGCGTTCATACTCGGCCTTGCAGGTTGTCCGATGGGGTCGATCGGTGTTTGAAAATATCCGCAAGTTCGTGCAGTTCCAGCTGACCGTGAATGTCGTTGCATTGACCCTCAACTTCGTGTCGGCGGCCACCATGGGTGTGGCGCCGCTCACGGCCGTGCAGCTGTTGTGGGTGAATCTCATCATGGACACGATGGGTGCGCTTGCATTGGGCACAGAGCCACCTACGGAGAGGCTGATGTCACGCAAGCCGTACGGCCGCACGTAAGGCTCAAGATGGTTTTAATGATAATCCTGAGCTGCATTATCTCGTGTGTTGGAGGCTGACTGCTCGGCTTCTGGGTTTGTAATGCAGAGAGGAGCTGATTTCCAACACGATGTGGCGCAACATGATTACGCAGATCATATTCCAGCTCATTGTGCTGTTTGGCATCCAGTTGTTCGGCTATGAGTTGTTCGGCCTGGAAAGGCCCCCGTTTGGGATGGGCCAGATCGAGGCCTCCAATGTGTGGAACGACGCAAAGGTGTTGGACACCCTCATCTTTAACGTGTTCGTGTTCCTCCAGGTACGCAGCTGTGATAGTAAGCGTAACCCAAGTGTCTTACCGTTTCACTATCCTTGTATGCATGTTTCATAAGACACTCTTTTGTCCTTCTCGTCCGGCAGGACACTATTGAAACTGTCGTAAACTTGCTGTCACTCATTCACTGTGCGTGGTAGCGTAGCATAGGCGCCGTCCATGTACCTGTATTATATATACACATCTACAGCCATCACGTTACAGTGTATCATCTCCCTTTTGAGGTTGGACTCGTGTGCAGGTGTTCAACGAGCTGAGTGCGCGGGACCTGGAGCGCATCAATGTGTTCGACGGTATCCTGAACAACAAGGTGTTTCTCGGCGTGATTGGCTTCACAGTGTCGTGCCAGTACCTCATCGTGCAGTTCCTGTCCACCTTTGCCTCGACACAACCGCTCACCTCCCAGCAATGGATTGCATCTGTCCTTGTCGGATCTCTCAGCCTCCCCGTCACCGCCGTCGCCAAGATGGTCCACGTGCCCGAAGCACCCAACCTCATGAGGGTTGTCAAAAACAGATGGCGCAAGCTCCTTGCACAGGACAAGAGCCAAGGCTAGTGGGCACCTCGTGGTTGATTATTTTGTTGCTTTGGCTTTTTCTGTTGGGTTGGTTTTGTTGGTTCGGCCGGTCAGGATAACAGAGAGTTGCGCCGGTCTGTAACCTGTACATGCGGGCATCTCTACAAAACACACATACACTCTAGTTGCCATTGCTTGGTGCGGGTTGGGGTACAGCGTGGGGCTGTTTAGCACAATACGCCCCGTGCGAAACAGCGAGTAGTTGGTTTTGTAGATTTTGCAAGGTTTTGTTTGTGCGGTGGTGCGGTTAGTGAGGATCTTTCCATCCATTGCGATGTTGATGACATCATTTGCCGCAATGTGTGTACAAGCAATGCGGTGTAGGCCTGTTCATGCATATCATATGCACTCATAATACCAACGCACACTCACAACTATTGCACATTCATCACCAGGCTACCTCACTATAGCACTGCCGTTACCTACACTTGCGTAATAGCACCCCATCAGACATGCAAGTGCGAAGGAACAAGTCATAATCACCTGCCCACGGCGGTCACTGTCAGTCCTTGCCATGCAACATATGTTGGATTACAAACCTGTGATGCACGCTACTCACAACGCGCGCAACACAAACTGCAGCGAAGCAGATGGGCGCCCTGCTGCAGCTCAATAGCCTACGCGCCTTGTCGCCTACTAGTGCCTGGTTGTATTTGCAAAATTCCACGTTTAACAATCAAACACAACATGGAGGGTGTATGTGATGCTACACTCATAAGCTGTGGACAGCGTCTCCACGCACGCTTGCAAGTATGCGCATGTACGCTTTGTTCATTACCAATAATTCTCTTTCACTTGTTTCTTTACAACACGCTATCAGCTGCATAACTCTCTCTCTCTCTGTGCTGCATATTGTCAAGACCTTACACACGTGCATCTCGAATGCCAACTACCACCCCACCCCACCCCTCCTGCCCCCCTCATCCATCATAAGTCAGCGACATATTCTTCGGCCCCTTCAGTTTCCTCACATTGAAATCATCCTCTTCTCTCCTCAGGAACGGCAGTTTGATGGCTTTCCCGACCCCGTATCCGTAGCCCATCCCGACGCCGCAGCCGCCGCCGAAACCGATGCCGAGACGGAGGGAACCCCACAGGTGGGAGGAGAAGCCGAGGCCGCCCGTAAGACCCACGCCGAAACCGGCGCCGCAACTGGGAGGGAGGGGAGAAGGGGAGGGAGGGGTGAGGATGGATATGTTGGAATGTAGTCACATGCGCAAGCAGACATGCACAGTATAGTATGAACACATGTGCACACATACGCGAGCACACGCGCGCGCACGTACTGGCACACGCTCATGAGCACGGCAACAGGCACACACGCGCTGGCATGCATGTACACGCCCACAAGCGCAGGTATGCACTCGCCAACACACATACAAGCACGCTCGTCGCAAGCCCTGCAGACTCGCAGCTGCACTGACACACGACAACTCTTTGCCGTCTTACACACTCTACAACAAACACAACACATCACGCACCCGATGCCAAATCCCGCTGCTGGTCCCACGATGAGCGGCGCGACCTTTGGCTTGAACAGCTCCTCCCTCTCCTCGTCCGGCCGCAGCGGAAGCCACTTCACCTCAGCGCGGTCCCACTCCGGCTCGACAAGAGTGGGCTTCTCTGTGAAATCAAACTCCCTCTGGCAAAGGAATAAGGCAAGTCCATGTCGGTCAAAGTAGAAGTTGGTTGCAAAGCACATGCATACTGTACAAGTATGTTTTATCTCAGTACTGATTGTCACAGGACATCTGCCACCCTGACGGTGTGTTGTTTGCAGTTAACATCGTTAGTGCGCATGCACGAGTGTATGATGCTTTTGCATCAAGGTGTATGTGCGCACGATGTATGTATGTGCATTTACACACTGCTTTTGACGCGTATGTGGCATCCACGCCAAGCGTGTACATGCGTGTGTGCTCTGTACCGAAGCATTAGAATCATGGATGGCGGTGTTGTGGACAGAAGGATGATAGACACACGACTGCAATACCACACACACACACACACACACGCACACGCACACGCACACGCACAGGTGTATGCCTGACAGTTTTACAATGCGGCACAATGCGGCCTGGAGGTGGAACATTTTCACGTGCTTGATATAAGCAATCCTTTTGTCATTGCTTGGCTATGACATGTGATATTACTGAGTCACATTCGCTGCAAATCCAGCCTTGCATTGCACTTTGCGTGTCAAGTATGTGTGCCAAAACGCATCAAAGTGGACAAAGCGGCAAGCATGCACAAAACAGATACTGATTACAAACACACTGTTGTGGCATCATTCACCTTCTCGCCGTCATCTTCGGCCGGGCTAGGAACAGGAGTTTTCCTGCTGAAAATGGACATTGACTTGCAGAGAGAGAGAGGAGAGTTTTCTCTCTCTTCTCTCTCTAATAATGGCTTGGGGTCTCGTTTGCCAAACACTCAACACTCAACAATCAACTAGGGTTTCTGTCTAGATACGCTCCAAAGCGGCTCTGTCTTTCATGCGTGTGGCGGCGCCAACAACGCCAGGCTGCTACCGTCACCGCCGCATGCTGCCAAGATCTGACAGTTAGAAGTTTTCTGACCTCTATCACCTGAGCCTCCTCCTCGTCCTCCTCCTCCTCGTCTGCCGCCGCCGCCTGCTACGTGGCGCTCGCCTTCAGATAGGGATGACTTTACCATTAGGAATGCAATCGGCAGCCAAACGGCTATGTGTGTGGGTGGGACTGGATGCCCGGCTGCGGGCGTGCAGCGACAACCGCAGCGCGCGACACAGTGAGCGTCACGCGTTATGCTGTCACAGGACGTGATTGTTACATTATGACTGACATGTTTGCTTTATGAGAGAACTTTTCGGCCCTGCATTGTGGGCCGGCGGCTGCGGCGGCGGCGGCGTTTGCCAGGAGCTTCAGGCTTGTTGCAGACGTCAATGTACGTAAGTGAGTGTGTGCGATTAGTAAAGAGGACACCTTTTGAGTTCAAGAGAGCGAGTGCAAACTCCTGCTTGCTGGGCGTTCAATGTCAATTTCTTGTCCCATAATGTTGCGGCTCTGGTGACAGCTTGAAACAAGTAAGCTCATTGATCCCGCCTTATATGCATGCATCACTTCGTTGCTAGTGTTATCAAGTATCCACAGCAGCTGCAGGCTCATACAGCCGCATGTAAATGTGAGATAGAGAAGTGCATTTGCAGGAGAAATGTGTCCATAACAGCATGTGCATGGGTCTATTTGGTGGTATGCATACCCTATGGTGTAATCTCTTGTGATAGTGTGGTAGTATTCTTGTGTGTCTTTACGTAGATGCAGCTGTTTTTATGTGCATGCAAATACGCTCACTCGCAGGCCCTGCTCCATGTTTACACGCGTTTCTCATGTCCTCAGCATTTTGTGTTTGTCTTTACGTGGGGTTGTTGTGCTTTCTGTGCTTTTGTTGTGCCCCCCTCCCCCCCCCCCCTCCATGGTTCGCTGTTTACTGTTTCTGTTTCTGTTTCTTTTTTGGCTGTTGTTTCATTTTCCAGTGTACTTTATTTGCTGGATTGTCTCATTGTCCAAAACAACATCAACGCCCACGCACGTGCGTGTATGCACACAGCTCTTTGTTTCTGCATGCGCATGTGCACGCACACGCGCGCGGAAACAGGTAGCTGCCAAGCTGTACTCTTGTTGGTCACTCCCTCTTTGTTATAACAGCTGCTTACAACCTCTTGTTGAAACGCACAGGCAAAACCACACACACGCCTCGCGCGCATCGAGGGCACATACTACGTCAGAGAGAGAATCAGGGGATAGAGAATTAAAGGCGCCAACAACCACAACAACCACAGCACATGGAGGAAGAGGATCACGAGGACAAGGACGAGGACGAGTCAGGGTTGGGCAGCAACACCAGCGGCAGCGTCATGCTCAACGCGACAATAACCCTTAATCATCACCACCCCCACTCTCTCTACTCCTCTCCTCTTCGCCCCACAGCACTATTTCCCAACCCAACACCACCATTGCACTCCACGCCAACACCATCAACACCTCCTCTCACCCCAGCAAGCAGCCCCACACTCGTCAACATCACGCCCGAACAGCGCCGACGAAGCGAACAGAACCGACTCGCTGCCATCAACAAACTACGCCTCAAACAAAACCAACAACAAGGCCACTTGTCGTCACCCCATTTGCAACAGGCACAACTACAGGCACAACAACGGGCACAAGTCCACTTGACTCCTCCAGGGACGCCTCCTATTGCAGCCAACAACATGAGCATGAGCATCACGCCCGAGCAGCGTGAACGCATGGAGCGCAACAGACTCGCTGCCATTGAGAGACAACGAGCACGACTGACAACGACACAACAACAACAACCAACACAACAACCACAACAACGACTGACACCAACACAACAAGTGACACCAACACAACAACTAACACCACCACCACCACAACCTAGGAGTCGTGATGTTGGTGATGAAGGCCACAACAGGGTTCAGAAGGCGCTAAGGTTTGATGATGTTGCGGCTGCGGTGTCTTCGGAGGGGATGAGACATCAACATCAAGAGTCTCCTGTTGTTCAAGTTGATAACGAAGCTGCTAATGATGATGATGATGATGGTAGTGAAGTCCCCACGCAAAGATACCTATCGAATGAAGCGCTGGAGGAACAACCCAAAAACATCAACAACGACAACAACAATGAGGTGTATTCGTCTCCCAAGGCAACCATGGTGATACCCGAGCTTCAGTCCATCAGCCGAGCCGAACAGAACCGACTCGCTGCCATTGAGCGACTGAAAGAACGACAGACGCAACAACATCAACAACAGCAACAACAACAACAAATCCTCTCCTCTGAGCGCGTGTGCTTGGCGCACGCTGTGGCGTGCGAGGAGGTGTCGTTGGCTTTGACACGTGCAGAGGGTGAGGGTGAGGGTGAGGATGACGGTGAGGAGGGGGAGGACAAGGTGAGGGTGTTTAGATGTGCAGCGCCCGGGTGCAGGACCGTCTTCATGGAATTTGTGCTGCCGGACGGGGCGGCCAATGCCAACATGCGGCTTCAAGACCTGTTCCAGGCGATCAGACAGTGAGGGAGAGAGGACTTGTGGCAATGTTGTGTTGGCAAAAAGGAATGGTTATATATATATGTATATATATGGCGTACTTATAGTACCTTATATTTATGGCTTTTGCACTGATAAATGAGTTGGGAACAGCGCTAAGGGAGTGGAGGCTGCTGCTATGTATAGGGTGTGGGATGG
Source organism: Chlorokybus atmophyticus (assembly GCA_009103225.1). Classification (NCBI taxonomy): domain Eukaryota; kingdom Viridiplantae; phylum Streptophyta; class Chlorokybophyceae; order Chlorokybales; family Chlorokybaceae; genus Chlorokybus; species Chlorokybus atmophyticus. The sequence goes on along the minus strand of RHPI01002615.1, from coordinate 364,023 downwards.
AGTTGGAGGGGGGGAGGCGTTTGCTTTGCATGCGTTCTATACAGCAGTGGAGACACAAGTTCATGCAAACTGAGCGCAACGTGTAGCCCGATGCCTGATGAGTTGCTTACATAGCTTTTTGAGTTGCTGATTGAGTTATGTTTTTCCTGAAAAGTAGATTGTAGTGGCTGGCTATGATGTTGTGTGCGGACTATCAACTGCCTATAATGACTAGTTGATGCAAATGAAGCTAGTTGTGTAGGGTATAGATCGTCATATGTCACGCACAAACATGCGTGCGCAGGCAGAGATGCATAAGAGGGCAAGCAGAGCAGCCACAACAAGCAGAGGCAATCACTACTGCACCCGGGGCCACCTACTCGCTACCTTAAGTGCTGTTTTGTGCTACGCAATGTAATGGGAGTGGGACAGGCAATTGGCAGGTACCAATGGGTCAACCAACCAACCTTAGGGGTCTTGAATTACAGCACAGCACACCTGCGAGATGTATTTCATACATCCACCATTGCTGTCTTTGTCGTGTGCCGCTCATCTCCAAACCTGATTGCAAAGTAAAGTAATTACGATCAGCACGAAGTGGCACGTACAACTCATGATGTCATAATTGCGTAATACTTTTGTTGTTGACTACTTAAATGATTGGTACGGTTTGTCGACTAGTATGTCAAGCTCACTATTAATCATTTCAATAGGTGTGATCACTTGAGTAAACAATGATATGGAGCAAATGTTCTTGTATCGACACCAAGTGTGGTCATCATTCACAATTGTATTTAAAGATTATGGACCCTCCTTCTTGATAGGATCGACCAGTACTTGATAGCATATAAACAACTGAATGAAACTTGTGACGATCGATCACTTTTAACTTATTATAAACAAAAACTACCGTATCTGCTCTTTAATACTTCAATATGTATGGATATTGGACATTTAAAGCGCGTCATTTTTGGTTAAATGCGTCGCGCACATTGATTTGATTGGTTAGCATGTGCGGCATATTATTGCCATTCATATTGAAATGGCAAGCAATCATAAAATTGCTGAATGAATGAATTTGCATAACATTTAAGGCAATCATCAACATCGCTTTTACATCACGTTACATTCTTTTACCAATGTTTATCAAGATCAATTATAACAGCCAATGGTTGATTATACGGCGTCTGCTATGGTATGAGAGATAATTGAACAACTTGAATGCTTGTTCGGCTGTTGACCATGTTTGATGACGCAGTAACTATAACGTGTAATCAATTAGCGTTAAAGGGTAGAGTGGATCAGTTAGAACGAGGGTGAGTAGTGGCGGCATGTGTTTGGGGTATGGGGCCTGCCCCGACCTCGTACCGCCAAAAACGCGGTCGTTTTAACCACAACTGTGCCGCAATTGCACCAAATCCCTAGCGATTTTGGGTCGCCGTTGGTAAGCGGTTGCCGCTGAGATATTTTTTAGCACTTTTTACGCATCTTTGCAATGATTGGCCATTTCGCTGCCTTTTTGAGCAACTGGCTGTTGTCACTGTTGCGATCCCATTTTATCAATCTCATGCGTGACCAAATGGTGGTCTAACGATGCAATTTTTCGTTTAGTTGAATCTTAACGTTAAGGTAATTCAGGTTAGCAGTATTTTGATGGTCGTAACCTCGGCATTATGGACTGAGTATTGCAGCACGTACCGTGGCGTGAACGTTACGTTGGTTATTAAGTTTTGAAACACTTAACAGCATTTGCTAATCATATGGCACCATATTGCACCATATTGCAGCATGTTTATCAATATTAATGTAACACATTATATTTATCAACATGCAGCCATAAGCGGCCACGTATGCAGAATTGTGCTTATTTTTACATTTATTGGCATGCGCTTGGAAAAGTGGATGTGCTTTGGACGGCCAGGATCGTGTTTAGGTTGATCTAACGGTGTACCGCTTGTTCTCGCCTCCTAGCCAATGAGCAGCAGGCGGGCCGCACATACTGCCGCGCAGCCCGGCAGTCGCGGGCGCCGTGTGATGGCCATAGCGCGGGATGTATGTAGGTTGAATGCCGACAGGCCGGCCCGACCAATAGGCGTGATGGGCGTAATGAATTTGCGCTTATAGCATATATATGCTCTTAACGTTCAAGAGCATACGGTTTTTGAGGATAACAGTATGTTCTTACAAAAGGGTAGACTATATAGTCTACCCCCGTTAAAAGACTTCGGTTTATTAAAATAACCCCGTTGAGATCATAGATTTGCAAACATCCAATGCTTTTACAGGCTAATATTATCGATAGGGGAGTAGTTTTGTACGATATAAGACTACAATGAAGGGTTAGAATTTTGTGTGAGCTCAGTCTTGTTACGGGGGAATACCTTGTTAATGGCATGTTTATTTTAAATATGATAAGCATACACATATTACAAGACTCGTATATAGTTACGTACATAATTAACTTATTATTGACTATTATCAATTCAATTTATGCCACGTTAAACCATAATAACGTGGCTTACGGTTATTTTGCAATACCCCTGTTAGTAAAATATATATTATGTAAAAATTAAAACAGTATATATTATATATATTATATTATTGTAAACGCCAAGAGAATAACCCCGTTGATAATATGAAAGATACACGTGATTGTTATAACGAGGTAGACTGTACAGTTAAGGTACATAGTAGTACGTACTTATTTACATTGAAACATATATTGTACAGTCTACCCCTTTTAACATGCTATTTGTTTTCAAAGATAGTTTGCTCCTGGCGGGGTTATGCTCTTGGCGTTAAAAAGCATAATATGCCCTTAAACATTAAGAGCATTTGTATGCTATAAAGCAGCCCATCACGCCCATTACATCACCCGCATTATGTCACGTATTATGCAATCACGCTCATTACGCTAATTACGCATGACACTGTACCCATCACGCCTTTTCTATCACACTAATTACGCCTGATGACACACCCGTCACGCGCTACTCCCTCAATGGTAAGAATACGCACACTGACATTTGCAAAAATGTCATGAAAAATGTTATGCTCTTCGCGGTTAGTCATATTCTCTTAAGCACTAACATTACCCTGTAAAATCGTTGGTGATCTCAGAACGTATGCTGCAAGCGGGGTTATTCTCTTGGAGCAAAGTCGTTTAGCGGGTGTGGACTGTACAACGCACACATGACGCATGTGTGCACCGTGCATGTTGTGCTCAACATGAATGGATTCTTTTATTCACTCGCATATGTTTTGTGCAATTGCACAGTATGGGGATGTGCTTTGGAATGTTGAGGTTTGTTCAACACAAGTCGAATGGCTGATAGCTGATAAACGTCGCATAGCCAATGAGAGGCAGGCAGGCTGCTCGGTATGCGCGGCAGGCATGTAGTCTCGGGTGCCGTGTGTGATGGCCCTCAGTGCGCGTGATGTGTCTTTGTGCCCTAATGCCGGCCTCCCGGCTGGCCGGCCGGCCCAATCCCGCCCAATCAGCCGCACCGCTAGTTACTGTAGTGCATTACCGGTAGTAGATCTCTTCATAGAAATGTATTCTTTCTTTAGGTTAACACCAAGTAGTAGTTCATCTTGAATCAAGACTTCATTGAGCCACGCCAATGCATGACGGGTTACTCTGTCGTCACACACAGTGCCTTGCTTTCGTCGGCGGCGGTTTGAGCGGGAACAGCTGAGGCGGCGGCAACATGGAGGGCGTCCTGCTAGGCATGGGCAACCCACTCCTGGACATATCGGCCGTCGCCGACCAAGCTCTGCTAGACAAGTGAGTCCAACAACAGTGCAATCACGCACCCAACGCCGCCCCCGCCGCCACAAATGCCTGGCCCAGCTTTGGGCATTGTACAGCGGATCGCTGAGTCGCTTTGGGTTTGCTTGTGTGCTTGCATGTGTGCATGTGCAACTTGTGAGTTCGTGGTGACTGAGCTGAGCACAAGTCACACACGCATTGACGTGCGCTTCACGAAGAAAACAAACCAGCCCCATGTGCATTTGTAACATCTTGTTGGGGGTTTGATGGCAGGTACGGCGTGTCGCTGAACAATGCCATCCTTGCGGAGAAGTCGCACCTGCCCATGTGAGTATTGTGAACCCCTACATCGTCGTTGTTGTTGTTGAGGTTGTTGTTGTCATCGCTGCTGGTATTGTTGAGGGTGCGGAACAGAGATGTCATACGTTGCTTGGTACGGCGACATGCCTGCGTGAGGATAACACTTAGTGCAAAAGGCAACTAACAGTTGTCAATCAATGCCATACTGCTTCACACTCCCATTTCCAAGGTCACACACACATACATATACATGCGTGCACACACATATGCACACATGTACGCACACGGGCATACTCAGACCTACGCATTTGCGTTCTCGCACGCATGCATGTTCGTACATGCTCACCATTGCATGTACGCATTGCCCACCCGCACAAGCACATACACAAACTGACTTTGTCATGCACTACCCTCATCCCAACCACATCTGTCTGTGTCACAGGTATGAGGAGCTGTCTAACATGCCCGACGTGGAGTACATTGCCGGCGGCGCCACGCAAAACACCATACGCGTGGCTCAAGTAACTACTCAAACATATATATAAGCATGCTGTTGTATTTAGCATGCACGCACGCGCGAGCAAACCAACGTACTTTGTTGTCGTGGCAGTGGCTGCTGCAGCTGCCAAATGCTGCCTCGTATATTGGATGTGTCGGCAAAGACGAGTACGCTGCGAAGATGAGGGCTTCAGCTGTCGACTGCGGGATGAGGGTGAGCAAGGATGTTCAGTATGGATCAATGTTGGGTTGTGAGGCAACCTCTGTGTTGTGCAGCATACCAATGCACGTGCACACATACACGTTTGCACGCATGCACGCACGCGTGTGTGCATGTGTGTATGTGTACGTATGCACATACGCACACGTACACGTCTGCACACAGGTGGAGTACTTGGAAGATGAAGAGATGCCCACTGGCACGTGTGCGGTGCTGGTTGTCGGCGGGGAAAGGTATGTGATCCAGTTCTACATACAACAACATGATTGCAGTATCACTTTTTCCTGTCATAGTGATCCTGTGAAGCCCCTTGACATGTTTGCACTGCGTGTTGTGTTGATTGTAGCATAGCATTGCATATGTGATGTGTCACAGCAATTGTTCTTAAGTTGAAACTCTACCTTCAACTTGTTGGTTTGTTCATGCAATTCCATTCATCTGTGTCATGCATTCAATGCAGGTCATTGGTGGCCAACCTGTCTGCTGCAAACTGCTACAAGTCTGAGCACCTAAACCGCCCGGAGGTCTGGTCCACAGGTACACAACAATCGCAAGCACACGCGCACGCGCGCAGGCACATGCGCCCGCAAGTGCACATGCACGCATGCAGGCATAAACACATGCACGTGTTTCCACGCGCATGTATACTCAACAGCACAAATGCTCACTCTTGCTCACGCACGTTTGCACGCACACATACACACACTAGATGCCAACATGCTGATAAAGCCAATCATTCCATCTGTTCCTCACGTCACTGCCTTAGACATACCTGACTGTGTTGTGTATAACGCGAAAGCGAAACTAATGCCGCTTTGTGCCCACAGTTGAACAGGCTCGCGTGTGCTACTCGTCGGGCTTCTTCATCACCGTGTCTCCCGACGCCATGCTGCAAGTGGCAAAGCACTGCGCGGCAGAAAACAAGGCAAGACTGCGGCTGCACTTGATTGTTTACTATAGTATTGTTGTACTTGTTACTTGTGGCAAGAACTGCTTGTGAATTGTTCAAGTCATTATCAACTTGTGTATCCACGTAGGTGTGTATTGCGTTGCATGGTGACTGCGTATTGCTGGCAGGTGGTTCAATGTTGTGTATCCTATTATCATTGTCAATTCTGTCAACATGCAATCCTTTAATCGTCTGTTGCCCAAGTTTTCTGTCACCATGCTGACTGCATCTTTTATCGCAGGTGTATGCGATCAACCTGGCTGCGCCGTTCATCATGCAAGTGCCGCCCTTCCTCAGTGCTCTCCTTGAGCTGTTGCCGTAAGTAGTCGTGGCACACACACGCACTATATTACTGTACCGATTGGTTAAAAACTTGTTAACATAATCAAGGTCCTGTTGTGGGTCTTCAGGTATGTTGACTTTGTGTTTGGCAATGAGACGGAAGCGCTGACCTTTGCCGAGAGCCAAAACTGGGAGGTACACACGTGTGTCACACACATGCGCACTGATGTGTGACAAGCCGCACACGCGCACGCACGTATGTGCACACACGCGCACACGCAACCCACCATCATGCAGCAAGTCCGACATATGTATCAGGAACAGGCCCACAGGCAAGTGTTTGATGATTGTGGGTTGGTTGGTGTGCGCAGACCAAAGACGTGAGGGAGATAGCGGCCAAGATAGCGGCGATGCCAAAGGAGAACGGCAGCCGATGCCGCACGGTCGTCATCACGCAGGGACCAGACAACACCGTTGTCGCGCGCGAGGGCAAGGCAAGTGTTGTTGCAGCAATGTCAGCAATATGCGCAATACGTGCGCAAGCAACGACACTGTATATGTGTGTGCCAACAAGCAAACACAGCGGTAAGCCCTTGTTGAGTGTCTTTGCTGATGGATATATGCATACATAGGTTTCTCTGTACCCGGTGATTCTTTTGCCCAAGGAGAAGCTTGTGGACACCAACGGGGCCGGTGAGTGGCTGTTGTTGCTTGCTTCATACAACTTCGCTCAGCGCTGTGCACGCTAGTGTAGTTGCTGCTATTGTTGCTGCCGTTGTTATTGCGGTGGTGATGGTGGCCGCTGTTGCTGATGTTTACGCGCTTGTTGATGAGTTGGTGTTCGGCTTGCATTGCTGTCAACGTGTGCATGTTGCGGATAATCACATGCTGCTGTTATGGCGCAGGTGATGCGTTTGTTGGCGGGTTCCTGTCTCAACTAGTTTTGGGTAAAGACACCAGCGAGTGTGTGCGGGCAGGAAATTATGCTGCCAACGTAGTCATTCAGCGATCAGGCTGCACATTCCCTTCCAAGCCCTCATTCACATGGTTGTAGGAGGGGATTGTTATTTTTCTACAAAGTCTGCCATCTGGTAGTTCATTTCCATGCGATTGTGTGACAGTTGTAAGTAGCACACAAGCTCAATATGTTGCCAGCAGCGGTACTAGTTGTTGGGTGTGCTTGCTTAGGGTGTGGTTGCTCAGTGTAGGGTGTGTTGCGAGTTCAGATTGACGCTACCTAGTTGGAGGCCGGGTACACCTCATTACTTATTGACGTGAGTATTGTTGCTACGCATGCGAGTCCTGCGTCATGACTGCTTGCATGCACTGGGTAGGCAAGACTTCATACTGCTAAGTAACAACAAGCATGCATCATGCTATCCTACGTACTACACATCGCAGCTGTTGTGATAAACATGTGTTACAATATGAAGTGCTGTTGAAGCAAATCAGACATACCACAGGATACTACGTCAATTTGGATATGAGACATGCGGTAGCAGACGATGTACTGCTGGTCTGAAAGTGGTGCAAGGTTTTCATGGTTGCTTCATGCGAACGTGGGCAAAGCACAAACGCAAAATTCATTCAATTGTTAGTTGTTAACCGTACTGACTATACAGGTCCAATGACACAGTTTAAAAAGTTGTTGTCAATTACATGATGAATAGGCTAATTTCACTTGTTCTGATCAAAGATTGTCACTCACAGCTTCATACATTGAAGTTAACATCACCTTTGATGAAAGTCGATTCAGTTTGATATATAGTCAAGTAAGTCAGCAAGTAAGCTGCAATAGTGAAAGGTGAATTGATTTCTGAAAACTCATTGTTCATAGTCAATGCACTTTGAGTAACATGTCATCATTTCGTTCATATAGGCATAATGTGACATAGCTGTACATTTTCTTTCATTGCATTGTTGGTTACATAGATATCATACGAGAGCTGCGCTAAGCACACTCCAAGATTGTTCGCAAGATGCAAGCACTCTAGCAAACCCAAACAAACAGCACAACAAATCATAGAATTAGGCGGGGGCCAAAGCACAACTTGTAACACTACACCACAAACACGACACTACACACTCTAAGACACTACACCCTCGGGCAATCAGCAGCACATGACTTGAGGCATTAATATCATCAGCACCACCTACACATGACACTTATGCCTTTATAAGAATAGCTATATAAAAGTCGATTGATTTAAATACAGTATGAAATTTATTGCAAGTGTTAACTTAAATAGTTCCATCCGCCTTTACTTGCTTTTTTGAATATCATATGATCTCACAGCCAGTTCTAGAGCCGAAACTCTATAATACTATAAAGTCATCTTAATATAAACTATCGTCATAAATTCCCGCAACAAGTGTTAAGCATCGGTATACTTGCGTACGTACATTATAAATTGGAATATATAACTGTAAAAATAGAGCGCCGCTTATGACATGCACAACGGTTTAATATTAATGGCCTCATGGTTATGTTTGCTTATTGCAAATGGCTTTCATACCTTAGAACAAATAGTGGTGCACAAGCATCTGCAACAGCACTGTTTCAGCGAGTGATATTTAGGTCGTGCACACAAATAAAGTCGTTCCTGCATAAGGGCGATGCTCCATTCGGCATGCATCCAGCAAACCAATCTGTAACCATTTGAACCCATTACCAAGTTGTTGAGGCCAACAAGCCCGTTGATATTCGAATTATGTGTTGAACAATGCAAGCATACAACTTTTGCAACATGCCTCGCCCGCAATTGCATTTGCAGCACATCGCAAAGGTTACCATCATCACGCTTATATACTTGCCGCTCAACAATATTCTGAAGCCATTCCAATATGGTTGCAATTGTATTGCATCCTGTTTGCACATTTCGTGGGAACATCTTCAACAAGTAAACCAAAAGCTCTTAGCAGCATGCCTGTAAAGCCATCTGCAAGTCGTGCTTATAAATATACATAACATTAAATACAACAATAATTTGAAGCCTTTCAAATATGATTGTATTGCACCCTGATTGCACATTGCGTCAACAAATCTTCAAAAAGTGAATAAAAACTTGCAAGTCGTGCTTATGAAAGTATATGTAATAATAAATGTACCAACAATAATACTCTTACTTATACGATAACTCTGCTGTTAGCCACAACCATAGCGTAACTTCTTCAATCTCATCCCCCTTGTACTACCGTAGAGACTCGTACATTACAACCCCAAAATTATTACCAATTGCCTTGGGTTGAAAGTTGCAGTATAGCAAGCCTTGTTAATAGCAACATTTGTGCATCTTATTAACTTTTATCACCATGTTTAAAGGTTGAAATGNGGGGGGGGGGGGGGGGGGGGGGGGGGGGGGGGGGGGGGGGGGGGGGGGGGGGGGGGGGGGGGGGGGGGGGGGGGGGGGGGGGGGGGGGGGGGGGAGGGGGTAAATGCACTGTATGCACTAAACAAGTTGTGCTGAGATTGAACTTCAAGTAGCTGAGCTGAAGCAGAGAGTTGCTCAGTAGCAAGGGTTAGAATGTATTGTGCTGTTTGTTGGCGTCAATCATTTACTTACCTCCTGAATCACCCGGCACGGGGCGTGTGTGAATCACCCGCCAGATCCGAACTTGATTCATGAGTCGGATGATGATTGCGCCTCAATCGAGCCTCGGAACAGTGCAAGCCACCACTTGTAAAGGTAACGCAACCTTACTTTAACGGGGCCGTAAGGCTGAAAGCACTGACGTGCATAACCTAACAACTGACAGGTAAGATCCCTTTCTCACCAGTTGGTTACGTATTAGTGGCTCGTAGACCAGCGCGTGACGTGTCATGCGCACGAAAATCGACATAGACACGCACTGCCGCGCAATCTGACGTGGCTGACAGTAGCTATCAAACGCCACCCCGACGACGTCTCTCAATCGGTTCGAGGGCAGCTGTGTCAGCCCTTGGTTCTATACCGTACAAATGTACTATGATATAGTTGTACACATGTGTCAAGGTTCGGTACTTGTTTGTACATCACCTGCTTGCATTGCTTTATCACATAATTTAAAACTTCACGGCGTACCCAGATTTAGGTACATCTCTACGGTACAGGTTGTACCACCTTCGCAGTTGCTCAATGCATTGCGGCGCCGCAGCTGGAAAAGGTGGCGGTGGGCGAATCTATTATTATCACCTCAGGCAACCCTCAGGACCCTCAAAACAAGCAGGAAACCCTCAAAACAAGCAGGAAACCCACAAACCTCACAAGATGCGGCTTACTAATGTCCGCTAACTTGACTACGTATTCAAAGGGTTCCTCGAATTTTAACCTTTGAGAATTCCCATCCGAGGAATCCCGCTTCATTTGAAAGTCAAAACCAACAAAGCTCGGATCTCCCCATGAGTTGAATGGAGTTTCTGCCACCGGTCGCCGCGTGCCAACTCCGTCCACGCGCCGACGACGCTCGATCCACCTTAATGCCCCCTCGTCGCACTCCTTAACAGCTGCTTCAGGCTGTAATTAAGCCCACCCGTCGGTCAACGAGGACACATGTTGACACACTAAGCGTGTGCTGGGGTGAAGCAGTGAGGCAAAGCGGCGGCGAGAGGGTTGCGGGTGTAGTGGTGGTGGGCGGGCTACCTGCCTGCTGACCTGCTGACCTACCCCAGTGATAGCTGCGACCTCGTTGCAGTTCAGGTTGAGGTTGTCGTAGCCGCCGAGGGTGCTGCTGGTGTGGAAGCTTCCTTGCTTGCTTGGCATACTCTGGTTGTGGTGAAGGCTGGAGCGCCAGTACAGCAGCAGTTCTACCGATTGCTGGGCAAGGAAAGTGAAGCACAGTACGTGCGAAGCGCTGTGCGTGTTCTTGCTGTGTTTGTCATCAGCGTCCACCGGGTGGGTTTGACCACTGGATCAAACGAGCTGAGCTTGAGCTTATACTTGAGCTTGGTTGTTAGTTCCCTCAACACTTGGAAGGGGGCGGTAGTACTATGTCAGCCATGACGGCTGGGAGGCAGCAGGAGCTCCGTGCTCAGATCTTTAGCATACAGCTGGACGCCAGTTTGACGCCGCAGGAGAAGGCCAGGAAGATCCAGGACCTGATGGTTGCGGGGTACAGGCTTGCGCACGGGTTAGAGGCTGCTGCTAGTTGTCAACATCAGCAGGGAGCAGCTGGTCACAGCACACACAGTCATGCTGGAAGCTGCGACCACAGTCACCGCCACAGCCAGGGGGAGCCCGCGCAGTTGTGCAGCACAGCGCAGCAGCAGCCTTCTATGCTTGTCCCCAGCAGAGAGGAGTGCTCCGCCACGTACCACACGAGTGGCGCCATGGGCTGCGTCCACTACCGCCGAGAGTGCAAGCTAAGGGCGAGCTGTTGTGGCAAGTTTTACACTTGCCGCTTCTGCCACGACGAGGCCGAAAACCACCACATGGACAGGTGTGACTTTTGCTTGTCATGTGACTGCAACACTGGTTTAATCATGCGAAGTGTTGTATCCAAACTTCACAACGAGTTTTGAAACATGAACCGTTTGCTGTGGGTGCGTGTATGCTGTTAGTTGCTAATAGTGATAATTGTATTGGGGTAGTGTGACGCATGCACCTTGTGTTACATACATTAGTTGCACTCAGCTTGCAATCACTCTCACAGCATGTGCCGCTTGTGCAAGACAACTCGCTAACCTGAGTGCCTTGACAGTTTTTTCAGTTGTTTTAAATATGGAATTGTTTGGTTATGTAGCCAGTGTCTTGATATGCTGCAACACTCAGAGTGTTGCCAGCACATGAACGCTTAGTAGCATGTGTCCATTTGTTGTAGTGTGCTCGATGTTATTGTACGCATTGGCATTAGTTGTCCAAGCAACTCACGTTGAGGTTTATGTGTGTAACAGATACGCGACACAAGAGATGCTTTGCATGCATTGCGGGGAGGTGCAAGCGGCGGGAGCTGAGTGCAAAAACCGGGATTGCAGTGCTGGGCGCCTAGCGAAGTATTACTGTGATACCTGCAAGTTTTGGGATGATGACCCTACCAAGGACATCTATCACTGCCCGCACTGCCGCCTGTGCCGCATTGGCAAGGGTCTCGACATTGACTACTTCCACTGCCACAAGTGCAACGCCTGCATGAGCGTGCAGAAGCGCAATCACAAGTGTGTGGAGCGTAGCCTGGAGTCCAACTGCCCCATCTGCCATGAATACATGTTTACCTCAACGTCCCCTGTCATGTTCCTTAACTGCGGCCACTGCATGCACGGCCGGTGAGTTTGTAGTAGTTGCTGTTGTGCAATGTGTGTCTGTTAGCAGCAAGTATGTTAGAAGTTAACATGTCACCATTGCAGGTGCTTGGACGAGTACCTCAAGACCAATTACATATGCCCCGTTTGCTCCAAGTCGCTGGCAGACATGAGCCAGCTGTTTAAGCAGATTGACAAGCTTGTGGCGAAGGACAAGCTGCCTAAGGAGTTCAGGAACAAGTACAGCAAGGTGCTGTGCAGCGACTGCGAGGTGAAGTCCATTACCAAGTTCCACTTCATGTACCACAAGTGCCAAGGCTGCGGCTCGTACAACACTAAAGTGCTGGAGCGGTTGGATGCGGATCAGGCAAATGCTGCGGCCATGCAAATTGGGCAACCGCTGCATCGATTGTCATCTACTGTGGTCGCCACCACAGCAACGCCGTTGACCAGCACAGACGGTCCTGTTGCAATGGAGGTTGATCAGACAAGGGCCCAACAACAACAGCAGCAAGCAACTTCAACAGCACCAGCCAACCTTCCACCATTGAGGACACGCCGCATGGAGGAGCTCTCTGGTGGTGCGCACCCGCCAACCCCGAGCACACCCGGGCCAAGCACGCCCAGCAGCAGCGGAGAAGGGTCTTCTTCAAGGGATGGCTCGCCACACGCACATGACCAGTACTGCACGCATGAGCACGTACCAGTTGTGCCCGGTGATGAGATGCGCCGAAATGCTTTGAATGCCGCCACCGCAGCAGCGTGCGAACGGTAATGCCATTTGGAGCGCTCTGTGGCGGGTGTCTTGTACAACACCATCTGCTGCTACTGATTAAGCAGACCATCCATTGGGAGTGAGTCCAATGCACCGCGGGGCCACCAGTTTTGTTAGATGCTTGTGGCGGCCCCGTGATAGACTTCTGCTTGAGAGAATATACTCAGAGTCCTGTCTGGCGAATGCAGGCTTGGCGAGCTGCCTGCTGCAGCCTGGACATGCGTAGTGACTGTTGTACTTAGTTTTTGCGGTTGTTTACCGCCTCGTAATAGTGTACAATACATGTGCTTGCCCACGTTTTGGGGCCTCAGTCAGGCTTATCACCTTGTGTGGCATAAGCAGTTGCAGCACGATTGAATTAGTTTCTACACTGATTGTCTGCCAGTTAAATTCTGTCCTGCCTTGGTGTCTGCAGAGATAGGTAGTGGATAAGTGTGAGACTGTCATCCACATGCATCTAAACGCCATACATCACATAGCCAACCACACGCACCTGTCTGCGTGACATGATGGACACCTGGAGTATAGTACGCAAGTGTGCGCGGTGCTCTGTGGAGCAGTGCGCTGCAGTGAAGGCTTCGTGTATGAAGGAATGTGATGCAGTATTGTGTATAAAAATCCAAGGTACAAATGTGCACAGAACATGCAAGTGGTCATGCAACATGTATGACACATGTGTTCAGTGCCATACGTACGGGGTGATCTTGCGAGCAGTGTAATAGATGGAATGCTGATAAGACCGCATGCAAGGGGTCTTAAGCATGAGATATGCATGTAGTCATGCATACGCCTCAAGCAGACAGTTAGCAGCAATCACAATGCTATTCCACAATAAAGTGTCTGAATAAATGTGCGTGTGCAGCACTGGGACATGCCAGTGTTCTGAGATAGAGGGCGAGCTTAGCATTGGTTTTGCACGGCTCTTATAATTGATTGCAGACATTTGACATGCTATGCAAATAAGACATCCCAACATATGAGTGCTGTTGTTACACCATGTCTTCAGCATGTTACCTCACTTTAGCTCCTACAATGTGCACCTACAATGTGCATACATGTACATGAACACATTGCCTGAAGCTTAGGTTGGCAGCTGTTGAAAGTGAGCTTCAGACGTACAAAGGATGCGACATGCATAGTATGCGCAAAGATGCCAAAAACAAAACTCATGCGAGAGTTACCCCAGTAGTGCATCTCCAGTGTTGGCTTCATACACTAGTGCTTGTGCATGCGTGGGGAGCAGGGTGTCTGCCCGCACATACAGTTGATGTGAGCACTTGTAGTTGGACTAACGTTGACGTATGGTGGTGGTGGCATGCATGACCAGTCAGTCACACATGCATGGCATGTCACATGTATGTATGCTGTGGGTCTGCGTCCGAAGTCTATGCGGTGTCATGACATGCTGTGCTAGCCGTTGAAAGCACTTGCGACTAACCACTACATGAGTAATGCCTGCAGTCATTGGTGCGCGTGAGTGACGCAGCACAGAGCAAGGTCTTACTGGCGCCATACTGAGACCGACACCACAAGCTAGCAGCCATGCCCGCCATTTTCTCAAGCACAGCATCGCACAGCATCCCTCTCCCACCCGCCCATTCCCCGTGCTGCTGCTGTCGTTGCTGTGCTGCTTGTGGTCCTGCTGCGACTGCGTCTAACCAAGGGCGCTGTGGCTTCAGGTCCGACTGTTTTGAGCTTGCTGCTGTTGCCCTCTTGCTCTTGCCCTTGACCCGTCCCCGCAACATCCATTCACATAGACAATGCACATAGCTAGAGTGCCCCTACCCGTGCTTAATTGAGAGTTGCTATGCTGGCTGTAAATGCTGTGCGGTTGCTGGTTTGAGAGTGCGTGCAGTTGTGCTTTAGTACTACTGGAAAGCCCATACACGCACAGACATCCTCAGCCAAAAACACCGGTGACTCCAGAGTCACCATGGGCTCTGATGTGGAGAGTGAGATGTGACCGAGACAACAGCACGCTTTACGCACAGTGCAAACCGTACGCATGCCAATCAGCTGTGCCTTGCATCCTGAACACGCATGAACAAACATATCCCAGTAATGAATCCAGTGAGTATCACGATGTCGGCAGCACTCGCCTCGCAATGGACTTGCTCACGTATACGCTAAGAGCAAGCCATGGGAGCACGGCGATGCTGCCTTTGCTAAACCCGTGGGGGAACGCAAGCAGACGCGCCAGCGGCTGCAATGAACTCGGCGGCACCGTGGCAATCGGCTTGCCATAATACGTGAACACAATCACAAACCAGATGATCACCTGCAATCGCAAGCGCACACGGAAGGGTTAACGAGTCCAAGCAGTGCATTTCGATTGCATTCTAAATGTGTACTTGACCGCAAAACATAGCAATGTGCGCATTTGCATACGTGAACAAGTGCTGACCAGAGCACACCCAGACCAAAGGTGATTGTGTGAGCTATGAAAGCACACCTGACTTGCGAGCAGCACTGACGAGACTATTTCTCGCCAATCAAGCAGGTTGGACGGAGAGGGTGAGACCTCTGCCTGCTGTTGCCGGATTGCTTGCACTGCAAAGATGTGTTGATGAGAATGCACACCAACATTACTTGACAACCACGCACATGCATGCACATGCGTGCACATGCACACACGCAAGCACGAGCACTCACGAATGTGAACCTAGCATATGGGTGTCAGCTGGTCAACTTACGTTGTGAAAGCTGCTGCTCCGCACTGTTGATGATGCGCTGGATCTTGGCAAACGCAGCAAAGGTGTCCGGTCTGTAACATGAGGTGGATTAGAGATGCATGCATAGCCAACACAGAATGCAAAGATCATTCAACCTGCTAGCAGCAAGCCTGCTACAATGCCTGGCATGACAGTTGCACACAAGGCATGCAGAACCAACAAGCGTCCAAATGGAACGAATACTTTCGTAAAATTGTTGCTGCCACTTGAGAAGGGACCATTTTCAGGCAACATCGCTGCCTTCACCATGCCAACGGCTAGCTTGACGGGTGCAACTACTCACATGCAACGCCGCAACAAGCATGCTTGTGTACATTTCATCGCCTTGTGCTATTTAACTTTGACTAGCATGCGAATGCTTATGACGACAACTGCAAGAGCTCGTTAACTCCTGCAGTTGTGACCAAAATTTTTCTCCGCCTATAGCCGACGGCTTGAGACTGTGGCTCCTCCAGGCAGCGTTTCAAGAAAAGACCCAAAAACCTGCCCTCACTCCATCACACATGCAGATGGCTACTTGTCCAATGCATGTCCACAGCATTACACTGGTTATTCTTGCCTCCAAAAGCAGCACCACAGAACTACAGCACTTGAAACTGGACCACCACTTACGTATTAAGCGGTGCGGCTTGAGCTCGGAGCTGCCTGACTCTTTGCGTGAGCTCCTGCTCTTCGGGGCTCAGCCTGTTGTAGCCTGCGCTGCTTCTCCCTCGCCCTCCTACGCCACCCCGGAGAAGAGCGACTTCCAAGCCCCGCCGCAGCAGCTCCGCCAGCAGCACCCACAGCAAGATGGCCGCCGAAGGTGGCAGCACCATACCTTCGCCTATGCCCATGCCCACGCCCATGCCCACACCTATGGCAGCAGGTGCACGATCCTCTCAATCGCCGCCACCGTCGCCACCGCCGCCGATGCCAATGTGGGCGCAGCGTTAAAGCGTGCTACGGGCGGAGCAGGAGGACAACCATAACGCCACCACCGCCGCCGCCGGCCAGGCCAGCAAAAGAGACAAGTCTGACTAGTGTGACTAGCAACAACCTACCTAGTCATGTTCACTAAGCACAAGGTAGATTAACGCCCCCCTTACAGGAGCCATGGAAACAAAGGCAAAGGCAATGGCACAGCAAAGTCAGCACAACTCAGCACATAACATAACAACAAGCGCACTACTTAAAACTATGGCTATGCAATGGTGTGTCTTGTTGCTTGCGCTGCAAAGCGAGGTGGTTACCATTGACAAGTGCTGCTATCAGCAAAGGCACATGTACGGATGCGGAGAAGTAACACGTAAAATGCGTGCGAGCAGTTGAGTATGTGCAGTCGGTTGCCACATTGCCACACGTTACACACGTCACGCATGCAACACATAGCATGTGGTATGTGCATACGCATGCAACCATCTTGCGGACACATTTGCCTGGCTGTCGAGTAGACGGATGGTTGCAAAGGTAATTTGCCAACAGACAACAACTTCACTCAGGGTCGCACCATATGCACGCGCCTTTGGTGGTCGAGCAAACATTGGGCTAGTCAACAAGCCAAACAGGGCTGTGCATATATCTAAATCAAGCAAATATGAGTATAAACACGCACACCAAGGCGGTTATTGCAACCGCCTTGGTGTGCGTGTGCATGTATGCGCACACGTAAGCACATTTGTATGACATGTGCAAGGAGTGCGTGTGCACCACACACATTGGAAAATGACGCCAATATCTGCAAAGTTCGTGCTATTGGTGGGTGTACATGCTATGTTTCACTCTTGGACTGGCTGCGTGTGCTGCGGCTGGCGTGACTCTTCGTGCTGGCCGTGCGTGCGGGTGAAGGCGAGGCCTCCAGCACGTCCGTGAGGAAGGCTTGCACGTCGCCATTGCGGCAGTCAAATGACTTGAGCTTGCGCACGAGCCGCTTGTACAGCTCATCCCGCAGGCGCGTGTCGGCATTGCATAGTCGGTCAACAGGCTTGCCCTTCATCTCGAGCTGAAGCACGTGTGCGGCTCGCTTGAGCACGTCCTCGGGGAGGCGGGCGAGGCGGGCGCAGTGGATGCCAAAACTAGGCGCTACATAGCCGGGAACCAGCTTGAACAGGAATGCGATGGATGGGACGGTGTTGGTCACGCTGGTGTTGGATGAGTGCTCCTCCTCCTGCTCGGCCACACTCATCGTGCGGAAGGACAGCTGCGGCGTGACAGGCAGGTACTTTGGGTCCAACACTTCGCTGAAGTGTGTGCAAAGCAACACCTTGGGGGGTAGGGGCTCGCGTTCGGCGAGGTGTTTGAGCATGCCGCACACGAGGCCCACGCCGTTGGACGCAAGCGTGCCCTTCCCGAATTCGTCGATTATGCAAAGGGACCTGCTGGTGGCGTGCCGCAGCATGCTCGCCACCTGGTGCAGATCCACCATGAAAGTGGACTGAGGAACAACCGCAGACTCCTGGCTGGCAATCCTTGTGAATATGCGGTCTGTCAACCCAATGACGCACTCGTCGGCCGGCACGAAGCTCCCAATGTGCGCGAGGAACACGATCAATGCAACCTGGGCACTTATCAATTGACAAATGTGCGGACAAACTGCAGACTGCCAGTGCTGATCATGATATGCAGGCACCTGCTTGGCGTACACACTCTTGCCGGAGCAATTCGGCCCTGTGATGACTTGAATTCTGCCTGAAAGACCCAGCAGCAGGTTCATATACATACGCGACCACACATACACATGCCTCATGTTGAGAACTATGACACAAAAGCGGTCCACCTTCGGCACTGAGGTCCGTGTGATTGGGCACAAAGGTGTCAACCACCATTTCTTGCAGCATGTGCCTGCGCAACGTCTTCCTCAATATGCACCGCTCATTGACCATAACATCAATATCACAGTTCAAGCACCTGCCCCCTTTGATGCGGCATACGTTGTCTTTCACTAGCTGAGGTCGCGCGTAGTGGTATTCCTTGGCCGCCACAGCAAATGAAACAAGACTGCGGGCAAAAGACAGGAGCGACAGTATTTGTAGCAATACAGCAGCCTTGATGGCTGTGCAAGAAGGCATGCACTTACCAGTCGAGCTCTGCAGCCAGCATGGCAGCATTCTGCAACGAGTCGCTCCTTTCAAGTATTCTGCTCTCCAGGTCACGCAGTATAGTGGACTCCATATCTGCCATACAGGAGCACACCAACACACGTGAGACCTCAGAACAAAGAACGGCTGGCCTGATCAATGGCAATGCTTACCTAATATCTTGTGGTATATATCCCCAAACTCATCATCGAGCTCGCGTGTTCTGCTCGTGTAATAAAACGCTCCATGTCCCTCATCGTCGTTGCCCTCAAACTGTGACAGAAGAACGGATGGGTCATAAGGCTGGCATCAACTTGCAACGCTACCACCTCCCCATACCGCAAACTGGAAGTCTGGCAGCATTCCCAGGACTTCATTCGAAAGGCGCTCGCCCTCAAACCGCATTGTGTAGCCTGCATTGCTTCGATCATTTTTGCTGAATGCGTACAGGTTGTGCCCTATGAAGTTTCTCGCGGGTCCACCTAACACAGCAAGCTGGGACCAAAAATATATTGCTCACCTACTTGTGGGATGTATGCGATGATGGTGCCCTGTTTTTGATAATGGTGACGCAGCTTTGAAGGCAGGCGCTCCATCTCAAGTTGCGCCACCTGCACTTGCAACGACACCCATAGACTGCTCACAGCTGCTGTACTCAGTGCGTCTACGACCAAATTGAACAAAACCAAGCACCTGGCCGAGGAAGTCAGGAAGCCCAGCGTAGAGGTGCTTGAGCTCGTCAAGCTGCAGACGGTACATGTAAGAGGCACTGCGAGAGCTGTGCCGAGCGCGCAGCTTGTTGAACGCAGCATCTCAGTCGCAGTGTTGCAATGTACCTCTTCGCACAGACCGTACGCTATCACGGTGTCTTCTCCCTCGCCTGCGGCTTGCTCAAAGTCAATGACATCGTTGATCTGCATCCATCTGCGCATGAATAACACTGCGACCAAAGCAGGTTGTCCTTATTCCATACTTTGTATGACATCACCTACCAGATCGTGCACTTGGACCAGGTCGTCATTGATGTCCCGTGCTACCTGGCAGTGTGTCTACATGTGAGTGTGCGCGCGCGTGGCTCCTGGCCCTGCTAGCAATTGGCGAGTGCTGAACATGATGCAGTACAACAGTGACTTGCCTTCTGGAACAAATTGAGCTGCACAGCAGCCTGGCGACTTTGTCGCGAGCAGTGAGTCAATGCAACTTCTATCACCTCCCTTGTTTGCAACAAGTGTGTAACCGTCTGCGCACAAGAGCTGTTTACACACTGAGCAATCAGCAAGCGCTGCACACAAAAGCGCGTCTGCATACAAGAGCGCTGCGGCTCTACTTTCAACACCGGTTGTACCTCCAGGAGTTGCGCCCAGTCCCTAGCGATGGAGCGAGAGCTTGCTGAGCGGAAGCGCTACATGCAATAAACACCAACATGAGTAACCAATCACGACCAAACCGCAGCAAACCAGTAGAGAGAGCGTATGGCATGAAGCATATATTTACGTAGGCTTACGTTGAGAATGCGCGGCACATCCCTTACATGGTGGAGACAGTCTTTCAAGGCTTCAACAAGGTCTGGCGCTTTCATCAAAAAGGCTACCTGCCTTATGAATAGGAAACACGCATGCGGTAGGCATGTGCGTACGTACAAATGCAATAGTCAATGTGCAGATGACTGTTGAACATGAGGGATACGGTGTCCAGGCGGTCTTCTATCAGGTCAATATCTGCAACCGGTCGCAGAAACCATTGCCTGCATGTTGAACTCATGTGTGTCCATAGCGTGCTGCAGTTGGTAAATGTTTACTCTGCACCTGTACTGCACCTCAGCAGTCGTCGCCCGCCCAGAGTTGCACACTGACAAGTTGCACACGGAGAGCAGTACAGTGATGCTATGTCAACACTGGCCTTCTAAGTGAGAGCGCATTGAGCGGCTTCTATAGCACCCAGCAGGGTTGGCTGGTGTGTCGGAACAACTCACCTTGTTAAGCATGCCGTAAACAGACAACCTGCGCATAGCGGCGTAAACGAAATGCATGGTATGACCTATGACAGCATTGTAACAGTGTAGTAAGTTGTAGGCTTGCAAACAGTTTACACGGATCGGACTAACGCATGTCATGATGCTTGTACAACAGGGTGTTGTTGCGACTAAATCGTAGATCATGACCTGCAGTGGCGGTATGTAGACACTCTTACCCTTCCTTGGCGGTGCCGATCCCCATGGCGCTCGGGTGCCTGTCCTTGTGAAAGATCTGCAGCGCAGCGCGACTCGTTGCATCAACTGTCAGGAAGTCTTTCCTGGACCGTAGCAGTCACAATATTATCAAGCAATATTATATTGCGGCACAGCTGTGTGATGCTTGCAGGAGTCTCAAACAAACAAGAGCAATGAGATGAAATGGCATAATCGTGAAACACGCTTGCAAGCACCGTTGGAGCTGGTGCTTAGTTGTCAGAATACAAACGCTATGCATAAGGGTGCTTACAGCGAAACCTCTGATATGCTTTCAACTGAGATTGACTCGGCGGAGTCTGCATCCATCGCTGTAGTTATGATCCCCTCCTTTTGCAGTATTGATAACAGCGCGCCTGCTGCGCGCACTTGCTGCACTTGGCTGAGGTTCAGCATAGAGTTGAGCTGTAAAGAAGTCAGTTGGCTGTTGAAACACAGCAACATCTGGAAAACCATTTTGGAACGCAAGGCATACCTGGTGTAACCACTCCTGCTCACTGAGGCCATCTTGCATGCCACGCACGCGCACGAACTGTAGCCTGCGAAGTCAGTTTTGCGTATGTCCATGTCAGGTAATATCCTTGACAACCCACATGATGAACATGTATAACTTGAGAGTGCCATGTATAACTTGAGAGTGCCATTGGTGCGCAAATAAGCCCTTACTCATTGCGAGACACATAGAACATGACCTCTGGGATGCTCTGTCATTGCAGAGATTTGCAACCATGTGCTTCAAGAAAACACACAAATGTATGTTTTCTTGCCAACTCCAATCCAGAGACAGCAAACTCCCACTTCTGTTAAGTCTCTGGAATGTAGCAGCGAGCCAATGCTGTGGCTGGAACACGCGCGTGTGCATGTTCAATGTGTGCACGCGCGTGTGTCTCAACAGTTGTCAGTGTGTGGTGTTGATGTGCAAGTGCGCACGCGTATGGATATGTGTCTGTGTCTGTGCGTGCCAGCGCGCCGGTGTGTTGTGTGCGTGTGCGTGTACATGCACGCGCATATATGTGTGTGTTGTGTAAGTGCGCAGTGTGCACGCGACCGTGTGCTTGTTCATAAAAGGTTGTACCTGTGCTTGGCGTGGTCATAGCCAAACAAAGAGTTGTTCACAAGCTTGACTGGCACTGGCTCCCCACCTTCACTGACTGCAAGGAAGATACGTGCTTATTACAGTTTGTTTCGTAAAAACTGCTCGAAGCATGCAATTTACAAGACGGTTCACGTAATGGACCAACCTGGCTTGCCAAGCGCCGCGATGAAAGCTTCATCCATGCTGGTTGTCGTGTAACACATGTTTGGCTGAACGTGGGCTTTCACTGCCAACAACATGGGGAATCTTATTGAATAAAAGCCGAGAGACCATGCGGTTAACCATGTGGTTCGGAAGTCAATGTCAAGTCTTGTCTGCTACTGACAACGTCATGCTTGTACATGCATGACAGTTGCTGCTGTACTGCCAAAGCATATCACTCACTCACTTAGCTGCAAGCTCTCAAGAGAGTCGTCTTGCACGTTGTCCTGCCAGCTCTCCGTGACTTGCAAGGCTCCCGTGTCAACATCGTAACAAGCCATACCAACGCTGCAAGCGCAGGAGCACATGGGGACCAGGCAGACTTAATTGGGCTTGAGTTAAGCCTAATGTTAAAAGTTTAAAGCTTAAGCTCACCTCTTGCTCTGGAAAATGCAGGCCATGTAAACCTGCCACACGTCAATTGCTGTCTGGTGAACGTGCTTGCAAGCATGCCGTGAACAAAACTTGCATGCTGCAATGTTATGCAAGCCGCTCTGCTTGCAACGCACCTTGAACTGGCCGATGTCAACGCCTTCCTCCTGCTCCTCATCCTCCTCTTGCAGCTGCTCTATCCTTCTCCGGCGGCGGGCAGGGCCGGCGTGCTGCTGTCCACGTGGGCGTCCTCTGCGGTGGAAGTCACGGATAGCAGCTGCAGCAGCTACGCTGACCCCTGAGCGAGCTTCGCCGGACCTGCCGCTGCCACTGCCGCTCCTTCCCATGTCAAAGCTGGTCTCCATGCCGGCGTCGCTGGCATGGTGTCCAGCAAACGGCTCCACACAGACCATGGCAACAAGCACAAGCACACTGACAAAGCACAAGACAGCAGCTGCACAAAAAGGTTGAACCAGGAGCTTCACCAAGCAGGCGGCACTGCTAGGCAGGTCGGCTGATGAAGCTGGGAAAACTTAACCAAAGACAGAGTTCCATGCAACAGCAGTGCCCTAGCTGGCCAACGTTGCACTGCCAGTGTATGTCGCAGCGCATGCAGCTACCGGCAATTTGCAGGGCAGCTGCATGTGTAGGCTAACGTTGGCTAAGTGGGACCTCGGGTCCAGCTTGGAGTACGATTCTGGTTTGATCTAGGCACCTATGTGACCACCTAACAAAGGCATCACACAGGGTGTTACTCATCTGTTCCAAGGCTTTTGTGTTATATATACCCCTCATCCCCCCCCACCCCCCCCCACCCCTCCTCTTCCCCAGAGTGAAAGATAGGGTGTGGTCTAGCTATTATAAACATGTTTTCAATCGATATAATCATTGCACTTGATTGTGCACCTTTCTCGTATATTCATCAATGTTGTTATTACATGAACACCAACCACATTCTTATGTTGAGTTTCAAAATCAACAATAGTTCGTGTTTAACATTGCAGCACTACAATATCGATTGCAATCGACGTGTAGTGCATTCCCGCATATGTACCTCGTGACCCAATGCTTCAATGGCTTTATGTTATGACCTTTGTAAACATTATGCTGCAATTGCAACATAATGTCATTATCAAGTTATTGGCAGTGACTGAATAAGGTGTTTGCAATGTAGTACAGCTTTTGATATGCTGAATCCATACAATGTCTCAACCAGTTTGGATAAATATTAAAGTTGCGCAACCAATCGTAATGCGCTCCTGAGGTCGTTACGTTAAAGGGTCTGTATCCAATCATACCATGTGTTGTGTCACAACTTGTGTGCACGCATTACCATAGTGCAGCGAAATCTTTTTTGGTAAAATAACTCGGGCTTGCCGCTTTTCGAAGTTTTTATTACATTAAGAACATTCATGCGTTTGTTGGTTGTTGATAAAAATGCATAGTCAAGCGTGCGGTTTCAACGAAGTAAAACCAACTTTCTAGCCGCTACTGTTGCGAAGATTTCGCGGCACTACATGTCGTAACTTTTCAGCTAAGGTAATTTTTAAGGTTTACGGTTTAAGGTAATTTTTAGTATGTGTTTCAGA
This sequence comes from Chlorokybus atmophyticus, assembly GCA_009103225.1. Taxonomy (NCBI): domain Eukaryota; kingdom Viridiplantae; phylum Streptophyta; class Chlorokybophyceae; order Chlorokybales; family Chlorokybaceae; genus Chlorokybus; species Chlorokybus atmophyticus. The sequence goes on along the minus strand of RHPI01002615.1, from coordinate 339,764 downwards.
ATTATTGCTTGCGACATTAATTGCAAATAGTCATGATACATATGCCGATGTTCTTGAGGATAATGTGCGCACTGCGTTGCAAAGTTGCAAATTGTCAGGTTGCCAACCACCACCTTTAAGTTGGTCGTTGGCAACCTGACAATTGCATGTACTGCAATGCGTAGCACAGATTGCACGTGAAATGCAAGGTGACTTTGCAGTCATGCATGCAAAAGCGAGAAGGATGATGAGCAAGATGGATTCAACGGAGAACAGATCTTCCAACGGCACTTGACTTGACGAAAGAGGCACGGTTTTGAAACCACACGACAAAAGCGGCAGACCAACAGTCAGGCATGGCGACAGGCATGGCGACAAGCATGGCGTCCCCGCCGCCGTTACCGCCGTCGTCGTCCGGGACAGGGGCGGGGAGCAAGCTTGCTGCAGTGACGGGAGGGGCGGGTTTCCTCGGGCGGCACCTGGTGGCGGCGCTGCTGGCTGCGGGGTGGAGGGTGAGGATCTTGGATCTGGCGCCGTCCCTGGCGTTGAGCCCGGGCCACCCTGCCGCCGACGCCCTTGCCGACGCCCTCACCGATGGGCGCGCGTCCTACCACCCCTGCGACATCACCGCCGACCCCGCTGCCCCAAAAGGCCTCCGCGAAGCCCTGCACGGCGTTCGCGCCCTCTTCCACGTCGCCTCCCCGTCCACCGACTCACGCGACACCGACATCTTTCGCCGCGTCAATGTGCTTGGTATCACGTGGCTGATCGCTTTGATAATTATATTTCGTCCTCGACATGCGTGCATGTCGACATTTAGAGTACATTGCTTGCAAAGTTTGCCTGGGAGTCAGTTGGCGTGTGAATGCGCTAGGTCTAGCACGTCCTGCACTCCAGGGTCTTCGACTGTTTCAATGGCATTGCTTGTCGACAGCAATGCCACTTGCAGTATAGCGCTAATCTAGCATGAAGCATGCCTAGTTATGCAAATACTGCGGCGCATGCGTTTAAAACAAAAGCAGACATTCACCTGACCTTCATGTACCAATTGCATTGCATTTGCGTGGAAGTCGTTATTGCTAGCAGCTTTGCCCACTCCCAATTGATGTACAAGCCAATACTTGGCGTGCAGGTACGCAAAATGTGATATCTGCCTGCGTGGCGGAAGGCGTAGCAAAGCTGGTGTACACATCGAGTGCGTCCGTGGTGTTCAATGGAACCGTTGACCTTGAGCTGGTTAATGAGTCGATGCCATATGCGAGCCCGTCCTTGGATGCGTACTCGGCGTCCAAAGCAGAGGTACTAAAGTACCATAGCATGCCAGGGTGACAAGTGCATGCACAGCCCGAAACATAATGTGCACGTTGTGTCTTTCTTAGTGACAGAAGTTCCCAGAAAAACTTTTCAAAGCTCTAAAATCTCTCTGTTCAAAACAGCTTGCCACTGCCAGTTCATTCGGTGTTGCAGCAGGCACCAATTGCAGTAACACCACCAACATTCTTCTCAAATGCTGTTCAGGCAGAAGCCTTGGTGCTGGCTGCAGATGGCCGGTTAGGTTTGTTAACCTGTGCCTTGCGTCCGAGTGGCATATTCGGTGAGGGAGAACCATTGTTGGTTCCGAAAGCCGTTGCGGCAGCCCAAGCTGGCAAATTGAAGTTTGTCATTGGTGATGGGCGAAACTGCATGGACTACACTTACGTGGAAAATGTTGCACAAGCGCACATTCTCGCCGAAGCTGCTCTCACACGCCCCAGTCATGATAGTATTGAGGACGACACTCGCGTCTCAGGCAAGGTTCGTATACAATTTGTCGTGGCCAAACTTTGTGATGTAGTGCAGGGACGCCATACATGCAACAGCACTCAATATGTTACTATGCTAGGCCGCTCTGTTAACTACTTCATGCTTGATAGGCGTTCTTCATAACCAATGGTGAGCCAGAGCCATTCTGGGATTTTCTCTATGACGTTGTTGAAGGCCTTGGGTACCCTCGGTGAGTCTTTGAACAATTGACTTGAGCTTCATCTGGCTGCAAATGTGCATACTAGTAATTCTGACAACCGCTCACAGAGCACGGATGTGGCTGCCGTTCTGGTTGGTCTATGGTGCTTCAAGGGCGTATGCTTGGGTGTCGGAAGGTCTGCTGCACTACTTCAACTACCATGTACCCACTTCGGAGTTCACGCCTGCACGCATCTGCATCATGGGCCGGTCACGCACCTTTTCTATTGAACGAGCACAGAAGGCGTTTGGTTACAAACCAGCAGTCCCCTTGGCTGAGGCCAAAAGGCGTACAATTGCTTCTTTCTCTGACCTCAAAAACCCCAACCCTGTTTCGCCTCCACCTGAGCCATCACCTGTGAAGCGCGCTTTCCCGCCCTCCTTGCAACACACCATCTACTGGCAGCGACCGGTTGATGCCGCGTTGCTCCTGATCGCCGCTCTCATCTTGTTCAGTGCACTTCGCTCGCGCTCACTCATTGTAATCATCGCACGGTTCCTCCTCACACTCGTGATGGCCCGCCTATTCCTCACTGCCGCAGTGACTGTATTCCAACGCATTGGCCGAGGCCGCGTGGTACCTGAGTTCCCCCTGTTGAGTGTGTCCGAGGCAACAGTTCGTAGCAGTGTCATCAGCTGCATCAGTGACATCAACAGAACCCTAACCACCCTTCACGCTGTTGCCACCAATCCCAACCCTTTACCTGCTGTTCAGCTAGTGCTGGCGCTTTACGCGCTTGCCGCGATTGGCAAAATCTTTTCCTTCCCCGCTTTGGTTCTATTAGGTGAGAATTTGCTCAGGAAACAGCCGCCACTTCATTGCAGTTTACACCGCAGTTGACATCTGTTTTTATGCAAAATGCTGACTACGGCTGAGTGCTACACAGGTTTGTTCATAGTGATGGTGGCGTTGCCGCTGTATGAATCCAGGTGGCAGCAGATACACAAGTCTACTTCTGAAATTCTTGCAAAAGTCAAAGATGCTTTACCAGCAGCACGCAGGCACGTAAAGACGTCATAGGCATTATGTGTGCGCAGTTGCCCTTCTCATATTGTCTGGCCAAAGCGACATTTAGTTCAGTGCACAGGCAGACAGCGTGTACATAACCAGTGTTGACTTGCGCATGTCGTCCTCAACAATCAAGTTGATACAGAATGGCGCACTATGAGCCCTGATGTTGAAGTCACTTGTACGTACTGGATGACTGTACAGTGCATCATTGGCTCTGCACCCACGCGCTGTTAGGCACATTGTGACAGTTGCATATACCATAAGCAAGACTGTTGGGTTGACTCACACTGTACAACATGAGGATCAGCGCATGGACTCCTTGAATATGGACACTGCAGAGCAATAGTTAGGCAGGTGCAATTGTTTTGCTGCAGCTGTCTGCTGCTTCACAGCATCAATGTCATTACTGTCGGCAATGTAAGTCATGTTGGCAACAAGAACGCCAGCTTGAAGTTGCACCAAAACTCTGCAGCACAAGCTCTGTTGTCATTTGCTCTACACCAATGCACAGACAGCACACATTACCAGGCGACATGTTACACTGACGGCAAACCCAAGACGACTGTTACAACAACCCACGGTATGGCAAGCGTCCTGTCGTTATGTGACTGCTTCGCCACTCGAGCTGTGCGGTATCCTTGTGCCATCTTGCTTCCGCCTTTTAGCCGGCAGCTCCTCTGGCGCATCCGATAACGCACCCTCTTCCGCATGTTGTTCCGCACCCTTCAGCGCACCAACCTCTTCCTGCGCCTTCTCACCCTCTATGACTCCCTCTTCCTCCTCACCCTCGCTTTCTTCCTCGCTGCTACTGCTGGCCTCACTGCTGCTACTCTCCTCTACCTCCTTGTTGCTGCCATCAACAAGCGGGTAGTTGTGTGCATCCTTTGGGAGCGCCGTGTGGATGACCGGAAACTCGATCACTGTCTTGCCCGCCAGCTGCTCCCTAAAAGGTTTCTTGTAGTCCAGCAAGTAGTACTTCTGATCATTCGCCTAAGGCAAAAATGGTACAGTTGGATGCAAAGAGGATTTGCCACAAGGAAGACACGCAAGCACCCCTGCACCGAACGCTGACCAGCATTGGACAAGTACACAACACTTACCGGGCATTGTTCCTTTTTCAGATACAAACAGACAGTCTTTCGGTTAGCAGAATCGCCATCGGTACTATCAAGTGCAGTGGTGTAGTCTTGCAGCTTGTGCCTCAGTACCGCATTGCCTGGTTTCTTCTCCAACAGCTTCGCCACAGCCTCACCAGGCGTCGCGTGCTCGTCCACGCTGGCAGTTACATCCAAACAATGATCAGAACCAACGCAGTGTGTCATGTGAGTGTCCGCATGCGCATACAGATATGCGCGAATGCTGGTGGTTGCACCCCTTGTGTGTTGATACACGCACACATACACGTGGTAATTGCATGTGTGATCGAGTATACCGTGTGTCGCTGAGAGCAATGTCAGTGCCATGGAACCGCCACTCCACTCGCCAGAATATGCATCGCCGTCTGCATGCACGAACCATCAATCGAGGTAACCCAAGTGAACATATACTACAACACTCAGCTCAGGGCTTTCAACCCAACAAGATTGTGCACACTGCTACTCACTTGCGGTCCAAGTATGTGGTGTTCTCTTTGCGGCGACGCATACCCGGTGCAGTGAACAACAGCTTTGTTCCTCTCTGCCAAGCCTGCACGCAGTTGAGAATGTTGAGTGGGTGTTCGCGCAAAATTGATGCCAACAACAACCACACGCGCATGCCTGCGTGCGAAGCGCCGCGAGCGCATTTGGCAGTGGCACGCGATCTTGCACGTGGTGGTGGCGATTCCTCCCTTGCGCGTGGTTATCACGGCCAAGTGAGTGCTGGTACAGCCTTGGCGGCCTCGATCTAATGCAAGTAATGTGCATTCAGTCCACCACCACCACCACACCACACAATAACAACAACAGCAACAGTACTAACATTACACACCAATGCACCTTTGGGCAGTGTCACGCACGCGCGCGGTGTCCTGCAGTAGGTTGTAGTCGGACAGCAGGTGCGAGTCGCGAAAGTCAGCGAGCGGCACAAACGCTGTCCTGTTGCGCTGGCCTGTCGCGCACCGTCAGAACTCACACACGCTCTTATGCACACTCGTATATGTGGATACATGCATGCATCACGCATGTATTATGCATACACGCATTGGTCCATTGGAAGCGTTCCTACGTGATCTTGTTGTAAAGAGTTTGCAATTGAAAATTACAAAGAGACTCAAAAAGCACCTGCTACCCAACTATGCGCTCTTTGGACCCAAATAAGAAGGGAAAGTTACATGACACTGCTGGGAGCACCAGCTACACCCCCAAACAGAGAATTGAACCCAAATGATAGGGGGAAAACTATGATAAACTGCTAGGGAGCACCTGATCCCAAACAAAGAAGTGGTAACACCTACGCTGGACTCTTGAGGGGCTTGTGTGCTGCTACTTGCCTGTACATCCGTTTTTTTGCTTGTGGTGGGCGACGCAGGGCGCCGAGCAGCTGCGCGCACTGCAGCCGGGGCATTTATACTTGGCCTGCGCCCCCTTGCACACCTCGCACTGTACCACCGCCGACACCGCCGGCTGAGCAGCCTCCTCCTCTTCCGCCGCCGCCGCCGCCGCCGCCGTCATGGCAGCTAAGCTCACATTGCGCTGATTTCAACACACCAGTGCAGCGTTATTGCGCACACTCTGGAGGCTTGTGGGTCGTGTTCAACATCAGTCTCGTCACTCAACAAATTATCCCCGTTTCTACTCTCCACTGAAAGAATCCGACCAAACTGACTCTGATGTTGTGCTGATCAAATAACTGTCGCACGTGATTCAACCATCAATTTCATTAACAGCTGTGATAGACTTGAGATTCACCTCCACTTCTGTAAAAGTTGCAAGTCCATACTACCTATGTCTCGCCCAAAACAAAGCAATTCAGCACCACGATGACTGATAGCAGTTGACTTGTTGCAAGCTGCACAATGAGGAGTGCACTATTGACTCAAACTGACAACAATTGTAAATGCTGCGGAAGCAACCATTCTGTTGTAGGTGGTAGTATACTGCTGATTGTCATGCAAACGGTTTTCAGGACATCGCAGTGACAAGCGCATACATACTGGTTGAGCTTTGGTTGCACCGATACAAGCACAGAATAAGCGCAGCTAGTCTCAGCCACATTGTCCGCATCTGCAGCCAGCCACAACAACTCTTCAAGTCGATACACTCTTTGACAACTGCATTGCAGAAACTTCCTGTAACCTAAGGAAGTCCTTACGGGGATTGGCATCAACGAGGCGCGCATAAAACTGTTCACCCAGCCTGAGGTTGCTCGTCACCTTCATGCTGGTCTCCAAACCCAACTGCATCCACAGATCATCAGCGCCATTGCCTGATGCAACACGTCCAATAAAAACATCACGCAATACCTGAGGCAGCACAACCAGTGCCAGATTCTCAGGCTCTCGGAGCCACTTCAGCATGATGGCATCATACACCCTGGCTGACTGTTGACGCATGTATTCAAGCAACCAATATCGCGCTGTTTCACTTTGTACTCGACCTGCTTCACGAGCGCCTGCCCGCTGATTGGCCATAAGTGTTGACAGTTTCCTGCAAGAAATACACCATTTTCACACAAACATGATCACCAGTGGCACGTGTTCTACATGCTGCTGCCCTCAACACGACAAATTGCATCACACAATGTCAAATAGGAAAGTACCTTGGCCCATATGGCGGATTCTCGCCGCGGAGAGCAGCCTTGACTTGGTAATGTGCGACCAAGTCTCCATATCTCCGAATGGGAGAAGTAAATTGAACATAACCCTCAAGACCCAGTGACGCATGCCGTTCTGGTTCCGCATATACGATGTCACTGCCAGCATACCTCTGTTAACATAAAGTAGTATGCCTTGACGTGCATGAGCTTGACAGCTGCAAGCATGCAGTCGTGTACCTTTTGGTCATGCACGACCGCACGGCAAACGCTCGGGCATACCCAGAAGGCAACAACTCCAGTTGTTCAGCAGATGGAAGCGTTGGCTGCGCTTGAATGCGATAGGGCAGAGCCAAATTATGCTCAGCTCCAAAAGCAGCTACTGCTTCCCCAGCGAGTATCATCATCTCAGCCACCAGCTGGTGTGATGGAGAAGAGCTATCAATGTCACACAAAGTAATCACAGGTTCGTCGCTATCGGGGTTCGGCACTTGAGGCTGCACTTGTGGCACATAGATACTTACTGCACCCTGCAATGCGCATCACAATAGCATCAGTGAGGTGGGCAATGACCCATCCGTATCAAGGCTGCATCAGTTGACACGTGTGGTGGCTTTGGTGGTAATGCAGGGACGCCACGAGCGCCATGAGATACAGGCTACTATGACTTCCTGAACCGGAATTACCTGTGTTTGCCTCCATTGCAACCGCTGCTGTGCGGCAGCATTAAGCAGCAAGAGATCTTCTTCTTCAGCAGTCCCAAGCATCAGTAGCTCGTCAACATCTTCATATGTAAGCCGGTATGTCACTCGCACACGAGAAGGGGTGACAGTGTATTCTTCAATGCTGCAATCGGATTCCTACGGGCGTCAAGGCCATACAAGCATTGCTGAAAGCAGTAAGGACGCCTGCCACCAGTGCACCCAACTACCGTTGTCAAGAACCGTGTCCTCGCCCAACAATGCTCACCTGCCATCACTGGCAAGGACAACTCCAACACTCATTGCGCAGCTCACAATATCTTGCAGCAAGCTCATTGGTCCAGCCGCCAGCTTCCATGGAAACATGGGGATGGTATGCGTGGCAAGGTATACTGATGTGCCTCTTCGATTTGCTTCTCTGCACACGTCTTTGTGTAAGAACTGTTGCTTTGATGAGTGACCCACACAAAATATCGCCTTACGTGTCAAGCGCATCCCCAGGGCGTACTACTCGAGATGGATCTGCGACGTGTATCCACAACCGCACTTTGCCGTTGCCAAGTCTTTCTATACTCAACGCATCATCAACCTGTGCATAATGAGCCACAAAAGGGTTGCGCACGAGCTTTTCACAGTGTTCTAGCAGTGGCTGTCTAAGCAAGCTGTACCTCTAATGTGCTGGAGTCATCAATTGCATAGGCCTTGTAACCTGTCAGGTCAACACGTCTGCCTTCATCCGGATCATCTGGTGTTGAAGCAGTATACTCAGATGCTATCCGCAACAGGTCCTCTGAGAAGGTGGTTGGGATGGATGACCTGATCAAAGCGAGGTTAACATGTTTTGACCAGAATCCCATGCGCGTCAAAACAGAAAGCGCATTTGCAGGCGTCTTTGCTAGCCCGAGCCGCCCTAGCACCTGTGCACATCTGTTTAATGAACCAAGCAGGCAGCATGAGAGGGGCTGTGTGCCTGACTTCATTACCTCTTGTGCAACGTCCTCTTCGTGCTGGCTGGCGGACTCCAGCGCATACTGTTGCAACGCAAGAATGACCGCTGCATCTGAACCCTGAAGCCAGTGATCGGCTGACTGCTTAGCATTTGATGACTGTGCCATGGCATCCCTCATCCTGTCAACCAAAGCAGCCTGCTGCTGCTCCTTCTCTGCCTCAAAACGCTGTGCAGCGCGCAAAGCCTGCACCTGCAGTCACAGACAACAACCTGTGACATGCCTTGATTGTTCAATCTGCATTCATCAGCAGGGATAACATACAGAGACGTCCTGTTTCTGACACCGAACAACCATGGCTGAACCCAACGCTCATGACCACTCAGTGCTTGCCCAAATTGTGCAGGTGCATGCAATAGCCCAAATAGCTACCTGGTCTTCTGGTCGTGCGTCATACGTGAAGTGCGATAGACCTGCTCTCTTGGACCTCTTGAAGAACAAGCGATCATCTTCCAACATGCGATGTGCAGTGTAAAATGCCTTTGCATTAGAGCTATCGGGCAGCTCAGCTGCAAGATCGTGTGGAGTCAATGACTTGTTGTCGTACAGGTGAACCGACCAGAGCAACTCTAGAAGTTCTTCATCCTGCAGTTGCAACAGTGCAGACGCTGTGACACGTGTTTGCAATGGCAGTAACATCAGCTACAAGTGTTACCTGGTGCTTCTGGCAAGCCTCAGCAAACGATGCAATATCTGCAGCAGTGTACGGTCCACCAGGAACAACACAAATTATCTGTTGAGGCCGCACACTATGAAGATTTCCATACTGGTCTTCAACGCTCCACTGTTTTTTGCCATCAGGCTTCTTCACAACACCCAAAGCGTAGGCGTTCTTATCACTGCTGCTGGAGTCACGCTTGAACTCAACCATCAGGCCACGCTCCAGTTGATCAACCTGCTGCCGTCAGTGATGACACTTGCTCAACAATTCTCGAATTGCAAGATGTACTCAAACCTGGATGTTGCTAGTGAACATCACCAACATCACATGCCCTCTGGTCGCAACTGGTGTGGCGGATGACAGAGCGTGCGTGATTATCGCTTGCATTCCACACCATGCATGCACTGCCACTTGCGCACGCAAACCGATGGCACAAATGCCGCATACAAGCATGCATGCTGATAATACCACTACGATGCTATTTGTCAACGTAGCACAGTACAATCCCTTGCTGCCAAAGCAGTTTGGCCAGTCTTATAAATGTGACACTGATTGATTGTGGTTTGCATAACTGTGGCGCCTGCAAACTTGGCCTAATTTTACCATGAACCGAGTTGGGAACGTGCTGTACCTGAGGTTGAGAGGAAACAGGAGACTGGGCTGCAGCTGTACACAAGCACTTCAGCGCGCGCACGGCCACTGTCTGTGGCTGCTTGCCATGCACCAGGGCGATGAAACTGCCTGCCCTATGCAGAACTGCATTGGCCTGGACCCGACGCTCGCCATCAACAGCAGAGCTGCAGATTACAGGCGCAGATGCAGCCTGCGACGCAAACGGCGCTGCTGTGACCACTGCTGCGACGGAATGCGCTGCTGTGCGGCGGACACGAACGCCGGCGGCGGCAGCAGCAGACGCCACGGCGTCCATGGCGGCAAACCGCCGCCGGGGGCGGCAAACCGCCCGCCACAGCTTAGCAGACAAACGCGGTCACCGCGTCCCCCCAGTCCTCAGCCCAACAACGACACCACCGCCAGCACCGCCGCCTCCACCACCGCCGCCGCCGCGGTGTTCGCCGCCTCCAAGTTGCGCGCAATGCTATGCATTAGGGCCAAGCTAGGGGTTTGCCATATCGCAGCCGTCCACAGCTTGCCCATTTCGACGGTTTACGATGCGATACTTTTAGTTCTACTCCGAATCGACGGTAGACGGCTCGCATCTATCAGCCATGAGGTAATGATGCTCAAACCCTAGCCTCTGAGTGGGTGCAGCGGCGGCAGCAGGAGGAAGGACGCTGAGGGCGTGGGCGTGGGCGGCATGGGCGAAGGAGGGTAGCTGCGGCGCCGTCCGTGGCTGTGCACACATTATACTATTCTTCATTCTTCAAGTAAGCGCTTGTCTGCTTTCCCATCCTGAATGCAGAGTGCGGTTATCCAGCATCGTTCAGCTCACGTGATTTGCTTCACTGCCTCGTCTTTCCTTCCTGTTTGTGTGTGCGACGTTATGTGCATGTGTCTGAACGCTGATTTGCGGCATGCTTGCATATCTTGGGTGAAAAATATTGCATTGTGGTTGTGCACAGCTGCTCCGCTGCTTGTACCAAGAGCCATCCTCACAGGTTTGCTTGCTGTACGTTCACCAGGCATGGTATGGGCTGTTGTGACTTGCAGCAACTACTGCGCTGTCTGTTCGTTGGGCACTTGCAATGGACATTGGTGGTGGTGCTCGCAGTTTTGTGCCCTACCATCAATTACGACACTTCTGCACCTAGGATTATCGATGGTCGAAGCAAGGCCTGTATGTACAACAGTCTGGACCTTGTATGATGTAGAAGACACTAAATCATTGCTATGATGCAATGCAGTATGTGCTGTTGACATTGCAGTTGTGTGTGCAGGGCCAAACATGCTGGCAGCCGGCACTGCGACGGCACGCGCTGATGATGATGGCGCAGACCACACGCCTCTGGTGTTGTCCATCCAAGCAGACCATGATAGCGCAGATGTTGTAAGGAAACGCGGGCGACCCAAGCAGGGCACGAACATACAGCCGTTGACAAACAAGGAGAGACAGCTCCGTTACCGCTCAAACCGAGTGACAGTAGCTTTCTCAAACAAGGAGCTCCAAGAATTACACGAGGCAGCAAACTGGTTTAACATCCCCAGGGTGAGTAACTACGCATGCGCGCTGCATTGACTGCTGCATATTTGCTTCATACTGCACAGCAGCACTAACCACTCTGTAAACACAACACAGCCATCTGGACAAGACCGAAGCGCCCTGCATACTTTCCGAGCGTTGGTGGTGAAGGAACTGGTGAAGAAGGGATTGCAGACTGGGCGACCGATCACATCAGAAGAAAACAGGTGTGAAACTGTTACATACTTTGTCTTCCGCGAACAGGTGTTTTGCGAGTCAGCTGCTGTTCAATGTTCAAAGTGCTTCGCATTTGAAGCTGAGACTGACCCATGTGTGCTGGCTTCGCAGGCAGGAGGGTGTCCGCGCTGACCAGCTGCTGCAGCAGCTGCACACGCACCATGCAGTGTGCAAGGACGCCTTGGCCGACATGCGCACGCATATCACGTCCTTGAAAGGGGATGCATTATTTGGCAAACCAGGTGCCATGCCCAAGCTTATCAAGTCTTTGGAGCTGCTGCAAGGCGCTGTTGATCTCCCGGTAGACATAGGGGTGACCAAGTTGCAAGTCGAGCGCTTCAACGCGTTAGCATCTTTGCAGCAGAAGTTTGATGCCGCTGCTGAGGCTGTTCGCTTTCTGTTGGATAGTTACACGCACCTTACACTTCCACAATGCTTGTTGCAGTGGCCGCTGCTCCAGAAGATTCATGATGCAATAAGTACGATATCGGTAGGACACCGGGATGACAAACAGCGCTTCCACGATGACGCTTTCCATTGCGAGATTACCTTTCGAGCACAGTGCTCTCGGCGGCCACCTAAGCCCACCAGAGGCCAAGCCAAACAGGGGAAATAGCAGCTAGAGGCCAACGGTACGTGTAGATAAGTAGTAGGGCTGTGTAGTCTGTACATTGTGTACAGTTATCTAGGACCACAATATTGCTATGCACAGAATTAGTCGCCAGTATTCCATTGGCACTCGTGCAACATGCGCTGGCAAGTGCTGGGCATATGCACTGTTCAATGAACGGTACATGCGCGTCAATTTGCGTTGAATGCTTTTGATATTGTACATTGCGCAAATTGCGCCATCAATAACACGACACCTACACATGCACGCTGGTGTGACGAACGGGGTAGCGAGTTGGTGTGTTAGGTAGCGTTAGAAATAGCCCGGTGGTGAGTTAGTGTGATGAAGTGTTGGCATAAGATTGCATGCGCCGCGTACTCCACGCCATGCATGCCACCGCTTGACATCTTGCATGCTACTAACGTAGCATACTATGTCTGACACAGTAGTGTAGGTACATCCAAGCAGATGCACTGGCAAGCAACCACACCTTGCGCCCCATGTGCATACTGAAGTGTTCATCATGCGAGCTGCGCATCCACAAACGACGCAGATCGCAAGTTGCTGGTAGCCCTTTGACCAGTTGTGCATGGTTAAACAGTTTATGTCACTTAGAAGGTTGTCAACAAACGCAGTTTCTTCCAGAATATTTGCACATATACATAATATGCATAATGTTGTCCAGTGTTGGCTGCGCATGCTGAGTGTCACACTAACGCATGCTCATAGAAAAATGCAGTGATCACCCCATTCACAAACCACACCATGCTCACACCTGTACATCCATGTTGCACGCACAGCCAACCGTCAGCAACAGCAAACACAACCGTGCAGTGAACCAAAATAACTCAATCAGCGTCAAGGTGGCATTATCTACTGTTGAGGGGGCATCCCCGGGCGTGGTGGGGGAGGCTGCTGCTGCGGTGGTGCACCCATGTTGGGTGGTCGCATCCCCGGGGGTGGGACGCCTGGGGGAGGGCGCATGTTGGGCGGGGGCATGCCCGGCGGGGCGCCCGGCATGCCTGGTGGGGGTGGCCTGTAGCCTGGAGGAGGCATGCCCGGGGGTGGCATGCCAGGTGGCGGCCCCATGCCCGGCCTGTACCCTGGAGGTGGAGCCATCCCTGGCGGCGGCATCCCGGGTCTCTGCATCCCAGGCTGCCCTGGCGGCGGCATCATACCTGCACATAATAAGGGGTAGGAACTGTCAGCGTGATTGGGGTATTAATTGTCATCACAAACCACTACCAAACACAAGCGCAACAACATGACATAGCTTAAGGAATTGCTTGATGAACTTGAGTGTTTGCACATACTGCATTCAACGCAGAAACCAAACAGCAGCAACCGATGAAATGCTACGTGACCGTGCAACTGCAGTGCAATGCCATACAAACGAGAGCTCTCAACTCGAGCCCTGCAAGTACCTGGAGGCCTCATCATGGGTGGCCCACCCGCAGCAGCGCTGCCTGCGGGGTATTGCATGGGAGGCGCTTGGACCTGCGGGCGGTGCATGCCCTGCGGTTGCATCATGGCCGGGCTGGGACCGCCCACGCCGCGCACTGGGCCCGCCAGACCCGACGGCGCCTGCCCTGGGGCCGGAACCGGGACACCCCTGCCTGCCGCTCTCCCAACACCGGGACCTGCACCAATGACAACAACATCTGCAACAGTAAGCGCATGCAAATGATATGACGCTCATACCATATCCTATCACCTCAAACAAGCAAATACATTCCCACCCACCCGGCAACACGGATGGCCTTGCTTGTGAAGGATCCGGAGGTGGCGGTCCTTCAACCGTCATGGAGACAACCTCCTCTCCACGAAGCAAGACGAGGCCGAGCACGCGCTTCTGCAAGATCGTCCAAGTGCTCAACTCACCGTGCATGTCTAGACAACAAGCAGCTCGGCAGCAAAATCAAGACAAATAACAAACGGACCTGCTCTCGCACGTCATTTGCAGCCGCACCAGGCTGCTTCTTCAACGGCGGCAGCATGCGGTACTCATCGCAGTCGCCCAACACAAGGTTCATATGCTTATCGAACGCCATAAACCGTCCCACCAGCTGTTGAAGCCAACACAACAGGCATGCGCAACACAATGTCACGAGGCTACAATTCATTGATCAAAATAACGTTAATCGACATCCGGCGTTGGCCATTCAGCATGGTAGGCAAGATAGCCGAGACAGTCGCTTTTGAGAGACATGCTACGGACAAGTGGCACATGCGCATGCTCATGGGGCATGAAGCCACATACCTGACGGCCATCCCTGACGGTCACGCGCATGCGGTAGTTTATATAGCTCAGGAGCTTGGCGCCTTTGCCCGACATTGCGGCCGGCTGCAGTGCCTAAACCCAGAAGGGAGGGAGGGAGGGAGGGGAGGGAGAAGAGGAGGCAAAACCCTCAGCCCTGGCAAAAAACTGTCTTCTCAACTGCTCAGGACCGGCTTCAATGTATGACGCAGGCGCCTAGCACCTCTCAACATGCCCCAACATATCCCAACAGCCCTGCCGACGCCGACGCCACCACCACCTCCACCGCCGCTCCCGCCGCCACGGCTAACTGCTGCTCGCTAGCGCGGAAATTGCCTGCCAAAGTTGTTTGAGGCCAAAACCCTAAGCAGTGAGCAGCGGCGATGGCGGTGGCGGTGGCGGTGGCGGTGGCGGTGGCGGTGGTCGGGTGCAACGTGGGTTGGAGTTGGCTGCCTGCTGGTGAGGGTCACTTAACAGTGTGTGTGCGGCACGCGCATCGCTGTGGTTAAGGTAAGCTGTGAGCTCTATTTTGTGTGTTGGGCATTGCTGTCGTCATCCCAGTAGAGTTAGCATCCACGAGCATGCTCTGCAGTGGTTCAGCAAGGGTGCTGCTGCTGTTGATCGTTAAGATGTTGTGCTGCACAACGAAGGATTGGCAACCACATCCCAGAATTGTCACACGCACGCACGCACGCACGCACGCAGTAGGCAAGCATCGTTATGTCTTTTGGTCTAGGCTTGAACATGCAGTAAGGCAGTCACCACAAGACAGATCTGTTGTCTGCTAAGCATTCCCGTTTAATAACTTGTGCTTATGAGATTATCAAATCAGCTGCGCACTGCACTTCCAAAGCGCGCACACGCACATGCCACTGCATTGTGCTGAAGCATGCGGCAATTTGGCATTCCATGGGCACATTCAAAACCGCTATTTAGGTTAGCGTTGTGCATACAAAGTTGCCGTTGTTGGCAGCTTTGTATGCACAACGCTACTGCACGCATGCTGGTGCTGTTGAGTGTAAGCGCAGTCAGCGCGGACATCTACACAGCCGTTACCAATCATTGTTGCTGTTGTGTTGGCAGCTTGCCCTTCTCATATGCTGCTTATCTGTGCCGGACAATGACACAGGAGGCAACGCTGCTGTTATGGACGACTAAACTGATGTGGTCATCCGTACGCGTGCGGCTTGGTGTATGAACATGTAGCATCACGGCCCATTTGGAAAGCGAGTGCCGGCTGAGCTGCCACAACGCTCTTGGGACAATATCTTTGGAGTTGTTGTGGGCATGCAGGAACATGGCTTGTGGCCGCCATCCCACTTGAGCAGCTATTCTTCTCAGCTGCTGGACGTACTATGCAAAGTCAGCACGTCTCAACCCAGCTATTCAGGTGCTTGTCAACATTTGTCCAGGTCAAGTAGCATGGTGCAGGTGCTGCAACATGTACTCGTGTACTTTGCGTGCAAACTAGCACTGTGGTTTTGTCAGTTGACTGCCAACCGTGGCAGCCTTTCTGTGCTATGGCGTAGTATATGTCGTGGCTGCAGCAGCTGTTATAACCTTGCTGCATGCACAGAGTGACACGTGCAACTGTCCTTTGCATGCTCTGCCATCTGCACAGCGGACAGACTGGAGTCAATTGTGGTGCGCTGCAGGGTTCCTGCAGGTGCATGATGAGCAGGCAAGATGATTGCCGATATCATCATGTTGGGCAAGCTGCCAGTGCTCAACAACGCCTGCCAAGTTATAGTGAAGACGCAGAGCAGCTGGGCTGCAGGTATGCTCTGCGGTCTTGCGCGTTGAGCAATTACTGAAGCGTTAGCCTGGCTGGGGTGCGCCTTGAGAGTCGTGTCTAAGTTATGCTGATATCCTTGTGTGTCTTCTCAGATTCTCTGGCGCAAGCATGCTGCTCTGTGAATCAGATGACAGCAGGTCAACGGAGTAAGTTGTTGCTTTACTGATACGGTGAGCCTGGTTATTGAACATACACCGTCAAAGAAGTTGCTTGGAGAAGTTGTCTACCAGATAGAGGAGCAAACGTGGAGACCAGTATCACAATGCTATTGATGGTCATCCTAAGCTTGATTGTATGACAGTTGTTTAGATTTTTTTCAATATCTCATTTTGACTGTACAACTTGGACCTTAGAGTTGGGATCTTGTAGATCTTAGCGAGTCCATTAGCTATTTGAGACACCTTTTTCAGTTATGCCAAGTCGTGGTATAATAGACAAATAAGCAAACACGCAGACCAATACACTTTAGAGCGTTAATGCTTGTTGGCACGTCCCAAGTTCCGTGAGGCGGCTTGCAAACAGCACTGTAATGCAACTAAACGAGCCTTGGCTGTACTTGCATTGCCATGTTTGCACGCACCTGGTCATATTTTACAAAATGCACCTGTGGTCCAGTCCTGCTGCATGCCCATGTCTACACACAGAGCATGCCCAGCCTGAGCGCATGCACACCCCATATCGCTCCCATAAATGCAGATCCGGTTGCGCCACACTTCACACCACACCCGCCACACTGCCACATCTGCCTGCACCCTGCCGTCACATTTGTGCTTCGTGGGTGTTGCTTGTCGCAGTCACATACATAACCAGTAGTTGAGTTGACAGTACCGCTTTGCAAGCACTGCACCTCAGTACAAGCCTTTGCAAGCATGCACAAACAAGGGCTCAAACATTGCTGCGCACGCACCAACAGTTGGTACCTAACTACAGCTTGCAGCAATCACTGTACAAGTTGTTTACACAACAACAATGCAACCGCTGTCTCAGGCGGACACAGTGGTCGAGGGCGGTACAGGCATCGTCTCCGGAGGGTAGTAGCTGTAATGCAGCTCGTTAACATCATGCCCAGACACCTTTGTCCATCCATCAGGCCCAACATGATACACGCTGACGGTCCCGCCGGAGAAGGCGTCCCTAAAGGTGGCGTGGTAGATGGCGCGGCGTGCCAACGCGCAGGCGTCCTCAAGAGACATGTCGTGCGAAAAGCCCTGGTCAAGGACACCATAGGCATATGTGGATCCCGAACCCACGGAGAAGCGCTGTCCTTTAACACGTGAGCCCTCCGAGTCCACGTAATACAAACCCGGCCCGCTCACGTCCCAACCCGCGATCATTGTGCCCATCGATAGACCCATCCCGCGATACGAGTACAGCGTGTTGGCGAGGAGCTTTGATGCTGCAGACACGGTGATGCGACGACCTTCGGTCAACTCGTGCATACGGCACTGCACCGTCAAGTTGCGCTGCCAAAACTGGCAATCGGCCGCACCGCCAGCCATTGTCCCAAGCAGGTACTTGTTGATCTCAAGAACCTACGTCAAGGCCAGAGAGACAATTTCAACACTATGATACAAATAACAGTTTTACGATATATGCCAACAGCTATTTGCTACGAGTATTCATATATTGGTATGTGCAGTGCTGTTGAGTGCTTGGGATTGTATTGTACATTATGTGATAACCAGCATGCAGAAGCCTCGGAAGGTACAAGCAAATGAGCGTTGAGTTGCAAATAACACACGCTGTTCCAACTCATTGCTAATATTGCGCATGCTCAGCATGCGCAATATTAGCAATGACACACTTGCATGCTGCAAAAGTGTAGGACCACGTACAACAGTAGTTCTCACTAAAATAAAGTCCGGTATGCATCCGCTATTGAACTATCAACTTGCCTTCTTCACGGTCTGGGACGAGATGTAGTTGCCCATAGAGGCGCGGGAGTCGACGGCGACGATGACGCCCTTGCTGAAGATGAAGGCTAGGGTTGTTGTACCCTTTGCGTGAGGCACCATGGCCTTGGCGCCAGCCTGGAAAGCGTCCAGCTCCCTGGCGGCGGCGGGGCCCTGCCTGATGGGCGGCAGGGCCAGGGCCGACACCCTAGCCAGGTCCAGCTCCGCAACGCCGCCCTCCTCTGTGTCATCCCAACCAATACCCCCTCTCCTCCCCCCACCGAGGCTCAAACGCAACGCAGCCATCCTGCCCAATCCAGCCACCACCGCCGCCGCCCACAGCAACGACAACGCCCACAACGCCGACGACGCCAACAACCCTAAAGGTCATGCATCGACAACCGACTGACTACTTGCTCACAGTGTCGGCTGTCGGTGAACAGTAGGTGGTGTCACGTGACCTTGTTGAGGGCATCTCTGAGGGTGTCTGTGAGGGCGGCGGCGGCGGCGGTGGTGGTGATGGTGATGTGGTAAGGGTTGTGGTAGTTGTGATTTTGTCATGACTGAGGCGTCGGACATCGTTAGGCGCAAGCTCAGCATCCTCATGGGGGAGGTTGAAGCTCCGTCTCCTAGTGACACCAGCGCACAAACACAGGTGGGTACTTGCACATGTTGAACTTCTCAAAGAGTAAAACAACCAACGTTATTGTGCAAGTTTTAGGGTTAATATCTGTTTCATATTGTTTTATATACATGTTTGGTTGTGCAACTGTGAAACAAGGTGTGCAGCAGCCAGTTGTTATATTTGCAAGTTGAATGATGTGTTCACTTCATGATATCTCATCAGTTTCTGCCTTCACTATGTGGCATTCAAAAATGGATTCTCAGGGTGAGAAACCAGAGGCGAGTGACACAAGTAAAACAAGCGAAGACACAATGACGGATCATGTTGGCTACACAAGAGACGAGGAGAAAACCAATGGCCACATCACTCAAGAAGCAGCCCACACCACATCCACACGTGGTGCACAACTACCACCACATGTGGAGGAGTACATCTCAACAGATCATGCAGCGGTAGAGTCCACTTCCCCAACAGAAGTTGTTGATATCGACTCTTATGTCAGATCGTTAACAACGCCATCACCTTCACCCACACCGTTACCAACAACATCCTACGCGCCACATATCCCCCGCTCATATTCCAACGCAAGTGCCTCCACTCCAACCACAGGCACCAACACGCCCTCACCCTCTCTCTACCCCCCTCGCTCCATGTCACGCACACCAACATACACATACCCACGCACACCCTCACCACCACCACTCCCACCCTCATCACTCCAAACATGGTGGGAGAGAGACAGCGAGGACGACGTTCAACACGTCGGGTCCAATGTTGGGTCTGATGTTGGGTCTGATGAGGGTGACATAGACCCTCTTGTTGTTAGTGAGTTGTGTAGTGATGTTGGTGCTGTTGGTGCTGCTTGTTGGGTGGCGTGGGTGGCGCGTCGGCGTGTAGCTGCCAACAGCGGCGGTGTGAGACGGGCGGCCATGTTGCTCGGGCGCGAGGGAGGCAAGGATGATGAGGTGGAGAAGGATGTGGCCAAGATTGGGATGGTTGCGAGGGTGTGGAGGATGAGAGCGGAAGCGCCGACGGCGATACATGTGGCCGTCGAATGCCAAGTGAGTGGGTGGGTGATACGGGTGGCGGACAATAGAGTCTTGTTGTCTTGTAATTTGTTGTGTGAGGATCTGGTTCTTGCAAGCATGCATGCATGCACACTGTAGCGTGCGTGCGTGCGTGCGTGCGTGCGTGCGTCTCCTCGCACTCCTGCATGCCCACGCACGAACTCATGCACGGTAGCTGATGCACACTTGTGCGCACATACACACGTGCGCGCATGCGCGCACGTGTGTATGCACACGCACAGAAGATGTCAACCCATTGACTACGGGTTGCATGATACAACATTAGGCGAGGTTGGAGGAGGCCGAGGAGGTGTTAACATGTGGTTGGGCGCCTTCCTCCTGGTCCGATGCCGCCGCGAGCGTTCAGGCTTTGCGCGCTTGGTTGGGCACGTCGATCACACCCTCACGCTCCAGCACCCCAACAACATTGCCACCCACCACACCCTATTCCCCAACAACAATAGTCACAACCATCGACAACCCAACACCACTCCCGCCCTCTCCACCCGTGCAGAGTTCATCCGACAACCCCAACATGCACGCCAACAACTTGTTCATGAGTTTGGGGAGGAGGTCCACTATGAGGAGGAGAAGCACGGTTGCACCCAACATGAATACAACCACCAACAACAACACACACACACATACCCACACTGATGCAGACAGCGTGCTCATGCGTGTGGCGGGCGTGAAGCTTCAGGTGGACACGCTGCCGGACCGTTGCGCGCATGTGGGTGGTTTTCATCGTGATGATGGTGTGGGTAGGTTGCATTCGGCGAGAGATGCGGCTAGCCAACATGATGTTGTTGATGACGAGCGTGCGGGCGTGTTGGCGTCGACGAGTGCGGGAACGATGTATATCACGAGGAGGGGACTGATGTGGAGGGTGAGTGAAGGGAGTGTCCAGGAGAGTGGTGGGGAAGGCAAACAGCAGAGTGAACAGAGTTTCATGACGTCGCGGAACTCGTCGGACGCGTACGTGGCACTCACTAGAAGGTGTGTATGCAGGCACAGGCACACTCATGCATACACAGATGCCTGTCCGCAAACGCGCACGCACGTACACGCACGTGTGTGCGCGCGCAAGTATTTTCAACCAGTATACGTTTTGCTTGCTGTGCGTGTGCATGCACGTGTAAGTTTAAGTGTTATGTGCGTACATGTGTGTGCACGCACGCACGCACGCACATGTTAATCAGTATCTGAACTCAGACTCACTGTTTGATTGCGTACGCACAGTTACACGCAATCACCAATACCAGGTCAGACCATCATCAGCAACCAAGACCAAACAATAGACTCCATGCAACACGACCTAACCGCCAACGACGCCCTCACCCTCGACTTCACAGGTATAACCAAGCGTGTACGTGGTTGTATCAGCAACCTCCATGCACACTACGCACATCGCTAACGAGTGGTTCTGTTGTGCTGTGTCACACAAAGAGTGGCTGCACTACCGCGCGAGCCCACTAGTCACACCTCCCCACTCCAGCACCCCCGCAGCTTCCCCAACCCAGAAACACCCCAACACCCACAACACCCCCAACACCCACCCCAGAGATGTCCCTCACTTCCTCCGCGTGGTGGCTGGTCGCCACCTCTCCCCTCCCTCCGCCTTCCTGTTCTACCCCCTCCACCCCGACGACATCACCCCACTCCTCTCCCTCATCTCCCGGGTCAAGTCACAGAGTGAACAGAGCCAAGACCTCAACTACGTGCTTCAGTATGAGAGCGCTGTGCAGCAGACTGCGAGGGTGGAAGAGGAGCAGCTGCGGGCGTGGAGGGTGGAGGCGTTTAGGAGGGTGAGAGGGGAGGGAGGGGGAGGGGGACAGATGAAGGGAGAGGTGGGGGCGAGTGGGGGGAGTGGGCATGTGGCGAAGTGGATGATCCGAAACACGCATGACCTTGAGGTAGGGGGAGTTTTGTGCGTGCGTGCATGTGTGTACGATTCAAGAATGTCACAAGACCGTGTCTCATTTCTGTGTAGGCAGCACTGCAGTCGATTGTGGCGGGTACGGGTGAGGGAAGCGATGACAAGAAGAAGAAGAAGAAGAAAAAGGCTGCCAACAGGAACGGTGACATCAACAAGGGCAAGAACAGCAACACCAAGGCAGAGCCCAGGTACTGGCTTGTCGAGGTGGAGGTGCTTTACCACTCGTGCGTGGTGAACAAGCAGGTGCTGCGTGAGCTGGTGGCTGCGGTGCAGCGAGTCTGGAGCGGCCTCGGGGCGGGCGGGGCCACCTCGGGGGGGGCCGCCTCGTCCAACTCACTAAGCGAAGCCGCACGCGCACGCATACTCACACTCGTCGCACGCATACTCGACCCTGCCTTGGTGCGTATGTACAGTGACTTCAGGGGAGTGCATGCGGTCACACGTATGTGCGTTCCTGCGTCCGCATATGTGTGTGCCGGTGTGTGCGTGCGTGCGTGTTGGTGTGTCGATGTGTGGGTGCCTCGCGGGCACACACGCGTATGCACGTGCGCGTACGTCTGCGGATGTGTACTTACCTTTACCACAAGTCTCTGTCCTCACAGGTTCGAGCAGAAGACTCCGCGTTCCGCTCCGCCGCTCTCTGGTTCGAGATGGTGGAGCCTACCTTGATGGACCCTCCCGTGGCTTCGCACCGTTCCTCCCTGGCGGCCTTAGCGACCGCGCGCAGTCGGGCCCACAGGGTCGCGGCCTACGCCGGGATTGCCGCGCTAGCCACGCACCTGCAACACCCGGCGGAGTTCGATAGGTTGGAGGACCTGGGACAGTACAGACGGTACTTCTGTGGAGGGGGAAGGGGATGAGAGGGATATACACAATTGGACATTACAGTGCACACACATGCGGCTACCTACAATTGACACTCCGCACTGTGTGGACATCCCAAGGTCTCTCTCTGCTAGTATGATTGTAAACGGGTGCTCTGCGACTTGCTTGTTCCATGCGTATGTATCCGGCAATGTCCACACTCGAACATACCAGACATGCTTGTGCTCACTCAACATAACCAATGTGACATGACAAAAACTGACTCCTGTGCAAGCTTGTGCATTCTACATCTGCTTTTGCTCGCGTTGCAGTCTTCGCAACAACTGCTTGCCAGCGGCCAATCATGTGCGCTAACACAGTCTAGTGCTAGTACACACTGATTGCATTCAACCTGGACACACTCAGCATGTGTGGCTGTGCTACCCAGTACACACACAATTCTGAGCACAGGAGGCTACTTAGACAGCAACAGTCATTCCAACCATTAACAAAAAGCTAATTCTTAACATACGTCGACATGTGTTTCCGTGATGCGAGCCTGGACCACCACATGCGCAATCCAAACTGCTGAAGAATAACCCATTGCTGCTGAACGTTACACATACCACAACTACTGCAGCTGTCACTTGTCAAACGTCTTACCTCCAACACGCATCAGTCGGTATATCTATAACTTAGCTATGTATTTGTACAACAGAAAGCAATCACCACCTTTACACAATGAACCGCTTGTACCCCTTCTTGGCCAGCTGAGCAGGATGTAGCCTTATGTTTCCTTCAGAGTTACTGAGGAGTGAAGCACAGGTGGGCAAAGATCAATGCAGCCTATGAGCTGTAACCTGTCTTGAATATGTCCAACTGGTCACGATAGCTGGCCAGCCCCTGCGGACAGCAACATGTGATGTTAAGGACTGTGTGCATAAAAAACAAGATAGTTCAGGCCGTGTGCCGTGCTTATGCCCTATCTAAATTTTAGCAAACTCTCCAGCAATCACAATTGGCATGCATGCCAATTGCAGGTAAATGCCATCCTTCTGTTGGCAGTGTACTGACAACTAAGATGCGTGATTGGTTTGACAGCTGTAAGAGCATTGTAAGCATTCCTAACCTGTGAGAGGGCATAGACTCCAACTTCGTCACGGGAGAGAGGTGCGCCCCTGTTGTAGAATTGACCATCATGATACTCGTAGAGCAGAGGGATGCCGGTAGAGAGCTCCAGAGTGATGACCTCCTCTTGCGTCAAGCTGTCCAGGTACATGATAATGGCGCGAAGGGAGTTTCCATGCGCAGCAATGAGGACATTCCTGCCGGCAGCCATCTGAGGTTCAACGTTTTCTTTGAAGTAGGCCACCGCACGCTCCGCACACATCTCCAAGCTCTCGCCGTTGGGTGGGGGGATGTCAAAACTTCTGCGCCACAACTTCACCTGCTCGTCACCAAACTTCTTGGCAGTCTCAGCTTTGTTCAGGCCCTGAAGCTCGCCGTACATGCGCTCGTTGAGCTGCCACGCTGCGATCACGGGGATGGTGTTATCAGATGTGGTGTCGCTCCACACTCGGCTCCAGTCCTTTGCGCGCTCGCTCTCGGCATGGTACATGACAGGCACCTTCTTGCGCGAGTGCTGGGTCATGGCGATCATGGCGGTCATTTGTGCGCGGATCAGTGCCGAAACGTAAATGACGTCCACGGGGATGTCGGATATGCGCTGGCCAGCATTCAGCGCCTCCTGGACTCCCTTCTCGCTCAACGGCACATCCACACAACCCGTGAAGAGGTTCAGCTTGTTCCATAGAGACTCGCCATGCCGGATGAGCACCAAGTTCGAGGTTGCAACTGCTCAATTGGCGACGAATCAAAACTGCAAGCATGACTTCCACATGCGCACTTGCCATGGGCATGCATTCACATAACACACTCACGATGCACCATAATGCATACACAACGTCAAAATCAGCCTGAGTGCACCTTCATACCGAAATGCACGCTCACCTTTGCTGCGGCAAAGATTCCTCTCCGCAGCGACGGGCTGGGCCTCTGCTCGTGCTGCAGCAGCTTGCAGCCGTCGGCGCTGCTGCTGACCGCTCTGCCTACACCTCGAGAGCGCAGCTCCGGCGGACAGCGATAGGAACGACGAGGCGGAGGTGGTCTGCTGCCTGCGCGACGATGGCGACGACAGCACTGCAGCTGCAGCGGGGCTGCGGGGCCTGCTGAGGCTGCTGACGGACACCGCCGCATGGGCGGACTGCGCCACCAAAGCCACCGCCATGGCAAGGTCCGCACCAGCACCACCACCACCGACACCGCCTCCACTCCCTCCGACTCCTCCCTGACCACTTCCCACCCCTCAACCCCTTCGCCCAACCCACCTGCCCGCCCGCCCGCCCGCCCTCACAACCACTCGCCGCTGCCGCCTCTGCCGCCGCCAATGGGACACTGAAGGGCGGGGGGGTTGCGCAGTGGACAGCCGGACAGGCGACGGCCCTTCACAGCCTGCCGCCAGCTGGACTGGACGCGACTTGTGTGTCCGCGGCGGGCCGCCCGCGTTGTAAGGCTCGTTGGGGTGTTACCGGTAGGTTGTCTGGCTCTTCCCCGACAGATTGCACAATGTGGACGGGAATGATGGTTCCCATGCAAATGGGCTTGATTGACTTCGGCTCACTGAGATGTGCCGTACCGGCACTGCTGTTCGTTCGGTCATTCACCAGCTGGAATCACCGCGTTGAGGTCGGGTATAGGCATACGTACGACATAAGACCTACAGAGGGGGCTTGCTAGTACCGCCTTCACACAAAAGTATGACATTGTCGAGTCATGTTGAGTGCTGTGTGAGAACAATCTTCAGATGCGTTGATGTAATAATATTATGTGTTATTATGTGTTATTGTGTTGACGTTGATGTGCATGCAAACAAGCACGGAATTTGCACATTGCAATTGTGCAAATGTGCATGCGATCATTCGACGGATTTTTAACTGCGTAATCTATTCGCATTATGAGAGTCCCTTTTTGACATACCGTAGTGACGTGAGATCTTCATAAAAAGCTTCGAGATAAAGCTGATACGTATTCTGAGTGAATTGGCGGCCAAAGTATGCAACTAGTCTAATAATCGTATTGCATGATTTGAGATATCACATAGCCGACAAACAAGTTTAATCAATTTAAACTTGTTTGTCGGCAACTTGCTACTTCGTGTATTGCTTTTAACATGAACATCTCGCCGCATAATGGTCATATGTTAACAATAACGCGCATCTTGCATTAAAATTACAATAAGCAAAGGAGGGGTGGAATTAAATTGGGCATGAAAGATTGTATACAGTTTTATCATGAATGAATTACTACAGATCTGTATTGGCATATATTATACGCACACATAGCAATAATTATGCAATGAATAATGTAAATGAAATTATTTGCATGCTTTTTGACTCTTAATTTATAGCAATGTTGCAAGGAATTCCTTATATAGAACGTAGGTTAACGTATTGGTCAAGTTGGAAAATCTTTCACAATATTTGCGTGACTACCTGATGCAAATGCATTCATAATTTACAGATTACACGTTATATGCAGATTGTTGCAAATGTTGCAAGTTGTATAAGGCAATGCTATTATGCGCTGCAGCATAAATTGTGTCATTGTACGCACATTAATTCAACCAGGTTATCACATTTAATATTAATGCAGTTGCATGACGTCATGCGTTTGCAATTGGTAACACAATTTGGCTGTTATACAACATATCAAAAGCCGCAACACGGACCATGAGTATTGCCGTGCCTTATATGCCTAGTATAATGCAATATAAGTTACTATACATAGTACAAATTATAAATATCATATATGTATATGTATGTGAACATACAAACTACATTTGTATGCATGCATGTTAATGCACATCAGTGACGATCTTATTATGGCCACAATTACGTTGTTCAAGGACGATCAGGGCTAATAGAGCTTGTAAAAGCTTGATTGCAGTCATGCACAGGCTACACGCACTGCCTTGCCAATGCGGGATGAGCATTCATCAAGTAGTTGTCTCGTGCTCACCACCGCACGTACACACTCTACTTACGTTGCAAGTTCTGCACGCTGCTCCCACCTCTGCCTCTGCCCAACATTTGCACTTGCACTCGCATGTATGTCTGTTGAAAGCGCCGGTAGGCTAGCTGTAAGAGTTGTTGCTGTGAGGTTGTTAACGTTGATGAGGTGTTCCGTTGTTGAGAAGGTTTTGCCATCATATTGCTACACCCTATGCTGATGTCGATGTGCTGCTTTGCAACACCAAATGCTTGTCCCATGTGTATACCAGCACCATATATGAGTCACCTTTTGTAGTCCATAACTGGTGGTTCACCATGCTGCATGCTGGTGGTCATGCAGGATGACTCCTGCCTCCCCGAGTCATGACGACACCAAAAAGCGCAGCTTGAGCGGGAGATCCGTATCGAGATACGGTATCGCAGATACTGCGCAGGCCGGGGTGTGAGTGTTTCACGCAGTGACACAGGGGCAGTGGTTCACACTGTTCAACAAGCAGTGCTGCCTGCCTCAGGCCAGGCGTTACGCCACGTCCCAGGCGGCGGCGGGAGGCGTCTGCCTGTGGAGTTGCAGCTGCACTGCAGCAGAGGAATAGCTGGGCTGAGAAGCTTCAGCTGTGGAGCTGCTGACTGACTATTCTACCGTGTCTCTGTGACTTGGTGCATTGTCTAGGGTTTGCAGTGCAGATTTGCTTGGCTTGCTTTCTTGTTTGGTCTTTTGTACAGTTCGCTAGTTTGGCGCTGTCGGTGAAAGCGGGCGTGGACCGCCCCTGTTGCTGCTGAAGACCAGGCTGGTTGTCAAGCTTTGCATGCGGTGGCAATGGTAGTGGCTCTCTATGGGGCCTGTGCCGCACCCGCCGTGCTGGCCCCGCTCCAGCGCTTGCGGGTTGCTGGTTCAGGGTTGACAAGGGTTTCCTCGCCGTTTGCTGCTCCTCAGCAGCAAGCAAGTTTGGCTAGGAGGAGCAGCAGCTGCTGCCGGGGTAGGTTACAGCGGCTGGCAGCGCGCAGAGGGCCGCCTGCTGTGCGCTGCTCGGCTGCGGGCGGCGGTGGTGGTCCGGACGGGGGGAGTGGGGATAAGAAGCCGCAGAAGGACGATGAGAAGCGCAGCGTGTCTACCGCTGTGCGCAGCGATGGTGACAAGTCTAGCGGAAAGGACGCTGATGAGCTTGCCAAGGAGGAGTACATGCGGATCGCTGAACTGGCTGTCGCCGGTTTGCTGGGTCCTGCCAAGGTATACCTCATGCCAGCGATGCTGCATGCGAACTTTGATCCCCATATCTTCGTCTCATGGATTGCATGCATGTCCATGCTCGGCATGGCATGCAACATGAGAATATGCTGTATGTAGTTGCGTAGTTAGCAAACACTTAGCAAGCACTAAAAGTTGTATATAGGTGATGACGAAACCGTACCATCGTGTGCATGTAGTACTTCTAATCGCAAGCTATTGTGATGACAATTGCTGCAGGTGTGTGCACGCAGTTGCATGGCACCAAAGGCATGAACACCCACTGGCATAAACAACGGCAGTGAGCCGTTACTAACCGTTACTAGCCATGCATGTGCATGCCCACTCTTGCCAGCTGCACTTGCGACAGTTTATATGTTGATCAGGTGGACAGGGAAGATGTAAATGCGTTTAAGGAGAAGTACTGCGGGTATACATCATTCTGGGTCACGGGCCAGGAGCCCTATGGGGACAGTGGCGAGGGGTTCTTGCTGAAAGGTACCGCAGTTGTAACAACCACCACATTCTAGTTGATGTTGTTAGAATTCAAAAATATTCACATGCGCAACATACATACAGTATTAAGATGTAGTCAGGAATGAATAAGAAATTCTATTATAGCAGCTGTGGCCCTGCCAGAAACTTGCTCTATGCCCAGGTAACATGCGTGGGAAGCGTGAGGAGGTGTTTGCCAAGCTGAAGAATGGCCTGCAAGAGCTATATGGCGATAAATATGACTTGTTTATGGTCCCTGAGCCAAATGCGGAAAGCGATGACCCACGAGGTGGCCCAAGGGTCAGTTTTGTTGTGTTGACATCCGAGATCTCAAGGCCACCCCCTACGACGGGTTGGCAAACCTTTTTGGCAGTTTTCCTGGTGCCCTTTTCCCTGCTCACCTGTATACAAGTTGGCATCACAGCACAGGTAATTATGCCAGGGCTTGGTGCTACGCATGCATATCAGCTTGCAACATATAGTGTACTGTGCTTGAGCATCAGCCACCTGCAACTTACGCCACTTGTGTGTGTACCGTCATCGTCCGCAGATTTCAAAGCTCCCTCCAGATGTGGTCACATTTTTCACCAACGCAGACCTGGATGCCAGTGCCGAACTTCCAGGCGATTTTGACCTTTTGCCGCTGCTAAATAGCGCCTTCAGGATTGCACTCACTGTGTTTAGCATTTCTATTGCCCATGTAAGTCGCTGTTCATGAACATGCTTGTGCGTTGAGCAGTTGATTCGCTGGTGAGCCCGCCCAGGTCAACTCAAGCAAATGCATTCCAGGAACTTGGCCACCGAGCGGTTGCTGCCACAAAAAAAGTCAAGTTGAGTCTTCCTTACTTCATCCCCAACGCTTTGCTTGGGACATTTGGTGCTGTGACACAGGTGGGTGGAAGCAACATTGTGTGAACTACAGCATTGCAGGCTGCAGTTCTAACCAGAGTCCTTGCATGATTGTCGTGGGGTGGTTGAATCTGGGAATGTGTGGCTCACGTGTGTTGCTCTGCAGTTCAAGTCGTTGCTGCCGAACAATACGGTGGTGTTTGATGTCTCAGTTGCCGGTCCCGTGGTTGGCGGTGCAGTGGCGTCTGCAATGTTCTTCTATGGCCTGGCACTCTCACAGACAGCTGGACCTGACGACCTCGTGGGTGTTCCGTCTGTGCTGTTTCAAGGGTCTCTTCTTCTTGGGTCTGTGACGCGCTTCAGCCTTGGAGCTGCGTAAGTACTACACGAGCATTGTTGAGTTGGGTTCAAAGCTTGCACATCTACTGTGCATGAGTAGAAAACTGCTGCAAGCGTGCCATGTCATGCAAGTGTGGAGGTGGTGCTCTCTGCGCTCTCCGCCCAAACCCTTGATTTTCAATGTCCTCCCAGGAGGATGACTGGTGAGTTAGTCAACATCCACCCGCTGGTGATTGCTGGCTGGTAAGGTCTTTGGGGACGCATGCTTGCCATGTTGCTGACGTTGTGTCAGCCTTTTAAGGAGCCTGCTTCTTTAGGTGCGGATTGACAACCACCGCGCTTAACTTGCTCCCTCTTGGTGCGCTTGATGGTGGACGGTGTGCTCAGGTGCAAATCTAGTGTGTGTTTGCATTCCCCATTATCGAGATCAGTGGCTGTGTGCAAAAAACATTGTTGCAAATGATGGACGTCAGTCAATCTGGCTCTGTGCAATTAGGCTCACTCATATCACCTGCTTGCATGCAGGCGGCTTTTGGGAAAGGGGAGACTCGTGTCCTCAGCCTGATCACATACGCTTTGCTTGGACTTGGTGTGGTAAGTGATGAAGTCACTTCTGTGGTGTTTCATTGAGACCGAGGCTCAGGGCAAGCTTTTCTGAAGCGCTTACACTGTTGTGGCTCTTGGTAGGTTGGCGGCAATCTGTCACTACAATGGGGGCTCTTTGTGCTCTTTGTGCAGGTAAGCGCGAGTGTTGTGTTGCATGCAGCTGCGGGGTTTTTTTTTGTCAAAACTTCAGACCATGCACATATGCCGTAATAGAAATGATGAGTTGATCAGATCACTTAATTAATTATTAATTATTGCTTTTGCGAATTCGCAGCGTGTGCCGGAGAAGGTTGTACAGGATGATGTGTCACCAGCAGGCAATGCCAGGCGGACGCTCATGGTACTCTTGCTGGCCGCGGCATACTTAGCGTTGCTACCAATCTGGCCAGAACTTGCAGATGACCTGGGCATTGGGCCAGCTCAGTTGCTGTAAATGAAGTAATCTTTTTGTGGTGGCTTTGTTAGTCTGCAGGGCGAATCCTTTGCATATAGTCGCCCTTTGTGTCAAAACAGCTGTGTCAGATGCACATTGATAGCACCTCACCAATTAGTAGCATGGTATACCGCAGACATTCATATACAGGCTTGTAGGTTCCTGAAGAGCGAAGTACCAATTTAGCAGTGCTGGGCTAAGTATGAATGGCTCGAGGCCCTCCTACCGTGGAGGTGGATGCCGCATTTGATGGTGCTGAAGTTTATGTCTGCAGGGGTGGCGGGGGGCAGTATAACATATAGGATGCAGGGATTGTGGCATGTATGAGAGTGCAATTGCAGTGCAAAATAGAATGCAACATGGTGATATGTGCGATCCCTTGTGATTTGGCGTGCCATGTGCGGGTGTGTACTAGGTAGGCAACTCCACATGCCGTGTGTATGGTATGGGGGTGATGAATGAGTGACATTGTACAAGATGCAAAGTACGACTTGCAGATGTAAGTGTGCTATACTAGTACATAACCCGTGTGGGTAGGATATCAATATTGACGACTTGTATAGGTATGAGGCAGAGGCATGCTGTGTGGAGGTGTGTTGCTTGCTGCTGGTGACATTGCCGTTGCTGTTGGCTGTGTCATTGCTTGGTTGCTATCTGTTTGCTGTGGGATTGCTGTTGCGTTAGTGCTGTTGCAGTATGGGGTGCCGTTGCATGCGGACATGCTGGTAACCAGTTGTGAGTGCTGCAATGTACTAGCATAATATGTGCTGTTGCTATCTCATGCCGACGGCTACATTTGCATGCTAACCATTGGTGAGCAAGTGTTAACCAACTAACAAAAAGGCTGCAGCCATTCTGTGTGTTCAGTGCCAGGTACAACAGGGACCAGAGCGCATAGCGGCGTCGGGGCCCAGTCAATTGCAGTCGTTGTCATCGTTGTTGCTGTGGATGCTGCCGCGGACTAGGACCTGATGCTCCTCCCGCTGCTGTGCAGGTGGTTACCTCCCCTCACCCTCCCCCTCCTTGCTGCATCCCTCCCCACCCCATCCTACCCCATGGTTGTGTATAGGGTGTAAGAGTTGGAGGTCCTAAAAGTCCAGCGCTGCTCTGGGCCCCCCCAAATCTGTGTAATGCTATTGTCCTAGCTGTGACTGCTTGCTTGTGTGTGCGTGTGCTTGCATGTGCATTGCTTTGTTGCATTTATTTACTATATACAGGTATGCACATATCTGAGCCCGTTTGAAGCAGTATCAGCAAGCAGAACATTACAAAGCAACATACCGATCAGAAAGTATAAACAACCTCCACCCCTCCATGCAGCTTGGTGCTCCACAGGTCGGTTATACGCAGTCCTAGATATCCGCCCAAGCCATGCATTGCATGCACTTAGAGCACTAGTATAGCAATAGCATAGGGCCTGGGGGGTTGTAATAACTGGTTTGCTGCATGCTTCGATAGCAGCACACACATAGTATAGTTGCCCTTGCCACTTGATTGCTTGCTTGCTTGCTTGCCCTCGCGGCTACGTGTAATGCTGTGTGCTTAAGTGCTATGCTGTGACCCTCTGCATCTGCAACACATGGACAGCCTATGCTTGCTGCTGGTGACTTGCTGCGATTGTTGGCTTGCAATTGCTAGCACACCGTGTGGATATGTGCACATGATGTGCAAATTGACTTATACCTTATGCATGCCTATCGGGAGGTTGACGGTATTGTGGTCAGTTAGATGTGAACTAGCAGCGTGGGATAGTCCGATGGTAATGTATGAAGCAATTATTGTAGGCATAAGATATAAGTCAATTTGCACATCATTGCGGGCATGCATAATCACACCAGGCACAACGTAGGCTAGCAATTGCAGATGTCAATTACATCGGGGCGCACGCTAAGTGCGCAGTGTGTATCAAGAAGGACAAACCTGTAGCACAGCGGATGTATGCTAATATCCTTAAATGATTCGATGTGCTGCTGATTGGGCCACGCATGCAATTGCACCGCGGATAACATGTAACAAGGTTGATCAGATACACGCGGGCATTGTACAAGCCACTTGGTCGCCAATTGAGTGTCATAAAATTTAATGAAAAAGTGCAGTGCTAGTTGAACGTGTTTCTTACGCTAGTGGCGAGCCGCATGGTAGCCCGCGGCTTAATACTACGAAGTCTTGAGGTCTTTGTTCGGATGCTTACACAGGCTCCAAATTACCTTGCAATATGTTCAAGACCATATGGAGAATACCATGTCTGCCATAATGTGACTCGCGATAGCCCCTGCTTCCGCTGCTTAAGCCTACTATTAAATCATGTGACAAACGTACATGATGCATGCAAATTATGCAGCACGTATCTCAGGTATAGAATTATAGAATTTCCACACATGAATGCATATTAGATACTCACTAATACACATACACAACGACCACAACCAGTCCCGCTGATAGAATTTGCAGCGCTGTAGTGACCAAAGCGGTGCTGGTAACCACTAGCACTGTACTGCTAAGCGTACGAGTTGAGGACCGCTCCATTATCCACAACTCTGTTGATTGCGCACGTGGTAGTGCCTACCAGCCTGCCATCCCTCTCTCAGCATCATCTCGCCATGTGCAGCAATGTAATACGTTGCTATAGGCCTCCTCCACGCACGCCCGCACGCACAAGCGCGCGCGCGCATACAGGACTTATCATAAAAGCTGACCACTACGTAGCGACCATCTACGCCAGCGCCGCATCCGACTCCGTAGTGGGTGGGCCTGGTGCCACCGATGCCCTGCCCAGCATTGCCGCCATCGCTGCCACGCCTTGCTCCATGACAGCTACGGTGTAACAAAGTTGTATGAATCGTGATAGACCTCACTCATCGTAGCGTCTTTTGCTACCATAGCCTAGTGGTCGAAACCCCCTTGGTTACATTGGTTTTGCAATTTGAGGTCATGGGTTCGAATCTCGTAAGGAGATAGAAAACACGGCCTTTGCTTGGAAGGATAAAAGGGGAAATGAACCAAAACAATCGGACGACTTTCCGTGGGCTGGGCGCGCGGGTTCGCAACCCGCGCGCCGAGCTGATTTAAGTTATGGCCGCGTCAGCGCTATCATAATAGGTCGCATTGTAGGCTGGTGAGGGTGGCCGGTGCTAGCTCAGTCAATGGTTGTTCCAACTAACCGTTGACCGGTTGCACGTAGAAAGGCCGCAGGCGGATCGATTGTGGGCGGCCGTGAGCACGGTCACGCAAGCTAGTGTTCTGTAACGGAAAGGTACATTACATTACCACAAATCGACCATAAAAGCACTAAGTCTTTTATGGTCGAGTGGGCTGTGACATTGGTCATCGGAGCTTGAGACCCGGGTTCGATTCCTGCCTTGCCTGCACACGAATTCCGCGGTCGTTGTTTCTCGATCCAATAATCGTAAATGGTCACTTTATGAGTGCCATCATCGATTGGTCGCGACTTGCCTAATGGCAGTCGCGCCGAACTGACCAGTTCAGTCGGCGCGGCAGGGCGCGACCTGCCTATCGCGGCGACGCGACCTGTGGGGCCGGCAGCGGCGCGCTATGCGCGCACTGACCGGTATGGACCTAAATTGGCCGGTCCTTGGGTGGTGGGGCCGGTGACCGACCCTAAATCAGACCCCTGGGAAGAAAATTCCCCAGCTGATGAGAGCGCCAGCTGCCGAGGACGTCAGCGTTCTTAAGTGGGGGGGAATGTAACGGGAAGGTACATTAAATTACCACAAATCGACCATAAAAGCACTAAGTCTTTTATGGTCGAGTGGGCTGTGACATGTTCAGTGTTGAGAGCCTGACGGAAAGGGAACGTGGCGGGTTAAATAAGGGAGGAATGTAACAACTTTTTGTAAATCGTAACAGACCACGCTTATGGTAGCGACTCTTGCTACCATAGCCTAGTGGTCGTGTAACATCGGCGCCTTAACCACTAGGCTACATTAGTAAAAGTCGCTGCCGTAGGGGGGGGAGCCACATGCCTCATATATGCCCCCTACCATGTATCTTATATTCCTCTCAACCCATTACAAGTGGGGATTGCCGTGAATGAACCAAACACGGCGACTTACCCATGTTATCTATCGAGCTCGCCGCGACCAATCCGCGACCGACAAGTCGCATGCCTGACCCTCATCCCCATGGGACCGGACCCTCGTCACTGCGCGCCAGGAGTCAATCATTGCGGCAAGCCTGCGACCGCTCAGACGGTCGTAGGTCATACCGCCGCTTCAACGGGTTGCGAGCCCGCGCGGCACTTTCAGTCATCAATTTGCCAATGTTTGCCTTGGATCGATTTCACGGCAACTAGCAGTTCTATCCCCCATGGGATTCGAACATGTGCCTCTCCGCTCCGTTACCACAAAAATATCGGCGCCCCAACCACTAGGCTACGGCAGCAAAAGTCGGGAGCCACCTGCCTCATGTATGTCCCATATCATACATATTACAGGTCGGAACCCCCTTTATTACAGATGGCATGCACTCGCCGCCACAGCCGCAGGCCCCCTTCAACCGGTGCAGCTCCGCCTGTGCACCCTTGGATTGCACGCACATGCGCAGCACGTAATGGCAGAATTCCTTGAGCATGCTGTCCGCAACTATTATCAACGTATGGAAGGTGTCACCTGACGGGTGATTGCTAAACTTGCATTGCTTCGCTGCCTCGGCGGCTCACATCGTCATGTTGATTTGTGTTTACATCTGATAATATAGAGTTCGTAACACACAAAGCTTGCACGTGGCAAACCCTAAAGCAATTGGCATGTAGTCCGCAAGCACCAGAGTAGTCATGCAACGACATGGGGGCCAAGGCAGAGCTATGCATGGCCTACCATAATAAGAGCAAACAACAAGACACCAGACTCAAAGACCCTCAGGCAGCAGCAAGTGGGCGTGTATAGCAGCAAGGAGTAGGCAGAGAGGACCAACACACCCAACCACCACCTGCATAGCGTAGTCAATGAAAGGCTGAAGTTAGGCATGTCAGCAAATGTCTGCATACATAACAACTTGGACCAGCACGCAGCAATGTATCGACAACTACACGACCCGAACTCTGCAACACTTGGCCCCAGCCGCCTCTGCTGCCTGCTGCGCAATCCTGACCCCTTCCGGCCTTACATCATGTCCACTTAAGACCTGAATGACAAGGCATGTCGTATATACCAGCATTAAGATATAAAGTAGGCAGCATATACCGTTATGTAACATCCAGCAGCAGCTTTAACACACATCCACCTATTTGACATAAATACTTTCGTGATATATGTCTCATATCAACCCACATGGTTTGTCAATACCAATAGCATGGGCAACTCGTTAATGTTTCAATGTTGGGATTGAAGTATAGCAATTGACATCGTTTTATTAATGTAACCCCCTCTGGACATTTATTGGACTTGATACACAGCAAATCTGGAAGCTCGTATGCTATTTAGAGTATGTTGAACATGAGCACAAACTTTCCACTGTCAAGCTTTATATAACAGTTCTTAACAATATCACGCTTTGTTGTAAAAGGTGCTAAGACAGCAGAAACCTCTTACAATAATATGCCAAATAAACGTAATCAGCCAACAATGCGCATACCTAATGAGCAGGAGTAGAGTATTGTAGTGGTGGGTAAACAAGCAGTGAATATAGCTTGGTGGTGTTGTACAAGTTGGTATACAAGATACGCGCAGGGCTACATGCTGTAATAAATCAACAACCTCTATACATGTTACAGCGGTACACAAAGCAGACGCCGCCATTTCGCCATGAACACACATCAAATTTACACCAAATAGAGAAGCTAGCAGATATCTGGCCGTGGGGTATAGCTGTACATGTGGTAGCAAACGGCAAACAGTTGTCAGTTGCTTATGTTGACACGGATTGTACCACAAGCTCGCACTTACACCACGTCTGTCACCATTTCGCAGCCAAAACACGCAGGCCACAATCTAACCCATACACTCTACAACTGCTGCAAAATGTACCCCTGCATGCCTCACACCACTTGTGTGAAGCCACTTTCACTGTCTATTCAAGAGACTCGTTGAGCTCCTGGTCCCAGTGCCATGTACCTGCAGAGGAACATATGAGACCAAGCGCTTTGATTGCACACTGTAACCAACCAACACAACACAAAAGACAAAGCAGACTGCCAGCTTTCAGTCGACAGCAGCACCACGCACCGTGCCCAGGGCCGACGCGCCTCAGCTGCGAGATGTAGTGCGCGAGCTGTTTGATGTATTGCACCTGCAACAGCGGTTATGTGTTGAGCTCAGACAGACATGGCGAGCCTACATCAGCTCGCAAAGTTGCAGGCAACATGTGTGCACATACCTATGCACATATCACTGGTCTGCCTACCTGTTGATGCAGAAAGTTAGACTTGAAAAAGTCTTCCATCTCCGCATCTTTCTGCTCTGTGCCAACCTGCACAGGAAAAGCAGTGAGCAGCATTTTCCATGAGCATTACGTGCATGCACAAAACAAGCACGCAGACAACCAGTACATGCAACCGCAGGCATGGTATAAATGCACGAGTTAATCCAGCACCATGGCTGCTCAGTGCATACCTCCACTGCATACAACAGCTTCTCGTTGACCATTTTGTGCAGCGCAAGTGTGAGCTCCAGTGCGTATAGAGCATCGCCTTTGTTGCCCTGCTCCTGGTTCAGGTCCAGGTCTGGCTTCACAATGTTTTGGAGCTTCACCCTACCGCCGCGCTCGTTCTGTACCATACAAGGTAGTCAGTGTCCTGTACAGCACAATACAGCAACAGCTTAACCGGACTAAACATCTCGGACGCGAGACGTGCATCGTCCTGGCTAGCACACTCAAGACACAGTCTTGCGTGTGCTGGACACCACGACGCTCATGTTTGAAATGGAAAATCGGCTTTCTCAGGTGGTAAAGCCTAGATAGGCGAGACCAATGCATCTGTGCGCACATGTGCCTATATATCTGCGTGCCTGTGCGTGGAGGCCAGTCGCCCGCGCATACTTGCATGCGTGCGTATTACTGGTGTGCATTGTTGAACTGTTTTTGTGTGGCGACAGGGGGGCTATGTACCTGATAACTCATCAGCATCTCTGCTCGACCCCTCTCCCGGTCACTCAACTGCTTGTAGTACCTGTAGATAGACAGGGAGAACACTCAGCCATCAAGGTCAACTGCACAAGTGGCGTAAGGTACCACAGGCTTACTTGGCCAGTCCATACAATGCTACGTTGTCCCTGTTGAAGTAAGCGTAGAGCGAGTGTGCGATGTACTGCACGTTGTAGAAAATGCTGCAAAGAAACGACTACATAAGTCAAAAACAGCACCTTAATCTGCATCCGCAACTGCAGCCCACACAGTCAATGTGCACGCACGTGCCACAGTGAAAGCTAAAAGTCACGATGGCTTCGAGACAAGAACAACGCGTGCTTGTGCTGGTAGCTTACTTAATCTGCTCATTGACAAGCTGTTCGGAAATGGTAGGGTAGTTCATACGAGCGATGGACTCTGGCAGCCTTTCATCAACCTGCAGTGGAACAGAAGGTTGGACAAGAACTCCTCAGCAAACCTAGCAAAGTAGGCTTATAACATGCATGGTCACCTATACACTGACTGCATGCATGCAGGCAGTCGCTATGAGTTGACAATGCATGCACGTATGCATGCATGCAGCCGTGATATGGTTAATAGTCACTTACATAGCTAATCTGCTGCTTCGCAAGGGCGACCATGGCATTAACACCGTTCTCGCCGGACACCCTGAAGAGCTGCAATTGCCGCAGCCAATCAGTACGCAAAACGCTAACCAGCTGGCAAATGTTGAGTTGCAAACCCATGCATGTGTAGAACAAACCTTGTCATCAGAGTGAATCGTTTCCGTCTCTGTGCGCATGCCTTCAGCACGCACGACCAGGCTTCGCCTGCCGCCAGCTGGCGCCACGCGCTGCTGCTGCTGGCGGACAGCCGTGGGCTGCACAGCCTTACCCGTGCTGAAGCTGGCAGCCGAGACTGCCAACTTTGCTGTTGACGCCGACATCACCAACGACGACACCGCCATGTTCACTGCAACCACGCACACCAAGTACCGGAGTGTCAAAACGGCTCGTGCACCAGCTGTTGACGTAGAATCAACGGCTGAACCGGAATCACGCTCAGCACGCTCACCTTGTTGACAAAGTACCACGCAGCCTAGCTTCGATCACACCGGCAATATCGCCACCTACACCGCCAACACCTTCGCCGCCAACACCGCGGCTAACTTGGGCAAGCAGTAATCTCAGTTACTATTGCCGTAATGGCGCTCTCCAACCGAGTTGTGAGAATTGAGATTCTGGATCTCACACACCAACTCAGAAAGATATCGCCAATATCTGGTGGTAGTAGAGAGCTTATCGGTAACGCTGTGTAAATTCGACGTTATTTTGGTGGTTAGTGGCGCGGTTAACACTGACCAGCCGGCGGGGATCTCCTTAAGCTTGGCTGACGTGGCGTCATCAGTGGTGACTCATCACTAGCGCACAACGCGCACAAGCCTCACATGATGGGCCGCTCGCACAAGACGCACTGCTTATGCGCATGGCGCACAAGCGCCTTCCCGCCATGGGGCGGCGTTGTCACTGTGGGCATAGCTGTGCGTGTCGTTGTCGGCGCTGACGGCGCCCATTCCGCTGCTGTTTGTTGCGCTGGTGGTCTGGTAAAGTAGACTCACATTAAACAGAAGAATTTCTTCAAGGGCTGCAAGGTGGTGAGGCCGCTAGGGTTTGGGCAGGGTGGAGGTTTGTTAAAGGGTCAGGCAAGGGAGCAGCTGAGCGCAAGTGCGCTGTGCGGCGGCGCAATGGGGGACGGTTTGCCGAGCGAAGCTGCAGTTATCAACAGATTCAATGAGCTCCGGCAGGAGATCCAGGCCTTGTGGGCCAAGGTTGGCGATGCACCATGCATTCACGGCTGTTGATGCGCATTACCCTTGCAACTTTCAGTAGTTTCGTAGTTGTTGATTTTGAAGTTCCTTTATTTGTATATTGTTTGGCAAGTCACGGCTTTACAGGCATGGCATTCACACGATGCAGCTTGATGCTCTAGATCTGTTGCTTCTACCCTTGCATAAACGTAGTCATAGCATTAAGTTGCAGTTTCTTTCCTTCTTCCTTGCTTTGTGCTGTGTTGCTTGTCATAATCAGATTACTGTTGTTGTTTTTGTTGGATATGCATGGACACCTTCGCACAGCCCTTGGTTTGTATTGATTGTGCATGCTTTGCCGCATACGTGCACACAAGCAACACACCTGAGGCATTGCACGGGATTGCAGGTGACAGAGCTGGACATGGAGCGATCTGAGCATGAGCTCGTTATCTCCGCCATTGAGAAGCTGCCCACGGAGCGCAGGTGCTACAGGCTCGTTGGCGGCGTCCTCGTCGAACGCAACGTCGGCGAGGTAATGCCATGATGATGATGATGATGATGGGTATCTGCATTTTATGGCCAAGCTGCTATGGTTGTGACCATGAGTGGATTGATGAAGTTGATCGCTATCACATCAGTCATTCATGAAGGCAATGGCGTTGACCAGCTAAAAGCACACGCGCATAAGTCAATTCACAGTGTTGGCTGCTCAATTCATACAAAGCATGTGATGGCATTGTTCTCGCTTGTAACTCGCTTTGTGACAAACAACATTCCTTCCCACACTCTCACAACCACTCTCTATTCCCAATCCAGGTCCTCCCGGCCGTGCGTCGCAATCGCGACTCCCTCGTGGACGTGATCGGTCGTCTCCAGTCTCAGACGCAGTCCAAGAACGCAGAGCTGCAGGCCCTGGCGACCAAGTACAAGATACGCGTGCGCTCGAGGGATGAGGCGGACAGCGGTGGAGGAGGAGGAGGGGGAGGGGGTGGGGCGACTCAAGGCGTGCTGGTGGGAGCGCACGAGAGGGCTTGAGAGGGAGGGGAGAAGATGTTCACCTACAGGGTTGGCAGAGGGTTCCTCAACGAAGGGGTTTGTTTGCTACTGTTGGTATAACAATGGTACACATCAGGTGCAGGTTCGACTGAATTGGTGCAGGTTCAGTGGAACCTGCACCAATTGCACGCAGTTCCTGTCCATGTTGACAACAGTGTGGACTTGTTTGAAGTGACGAAGTATACAGTGTTGTTGTGGGCAATGGCGTGTAACAGTGGTGTCTTATAACTGAGCCTGCGTCATGTTGCAATATCATATTGGTGAACACGCTAAAAGGGAAGCAATGCGCGAAAACCACTGCCAACTCCAAAATTGGCACAACTTGCCGGCTTTGGAACACACCCATTACAGGTATTTCATCCTCCAATTGAGGTTTACATCCTCAGGTATCTCTCCCCTTCACTACTGTAGTGGTATGAACTATGTGTCATGAAAATCTGGCCAAAGTGGCAGAGACGAAACAAGAAACTAGTTGCCCAAGCAGCGGCGACAAACTCTAATAAACTCGCCGCTAAGGTTTCGGCGCGGCTATACCTTGCACCTCATTGTATAAGTAAATGGTACCCATGATACCAAACCGTACACTAATAGCAGCGTTTGCCGCGTTTATGACAAAAGTACGCAAAGTTTCTGGGGGCGGATGGGGGGCTGTCGGGCCTATGACGAAAAAGAAACTACAAGTTGAAAAGGTCTTCATGACAAATAGATAGTACCATTATGGTATTGTCACCTTGACGTTGAAGGCTCCTGTTGGTGTCGCGCAGTGGCAGCAGCTCTTCTCCTCGAGTTATTTCCGCAATGTTTGGACTCAAATTGCTGAAATCCCCGTATCAGCTGCAACAAGGCATTTGTGTGACCTGTCCTGGGTGTGATGATCATGTATCGCATGCAGGCTTCACAACAGTAGCCAGAAATATGATCACAGCCAAACGACCACAAGAGGACACACATGCTTCCAGACAGAGGGCGTAGCACAACTCGACCTCTTGCAGCCTACACTGAATGATGAATGTACAGCAAATGTGAGTCAAGGAAGCGTGCAACCATGGCATTGCTGATAGCTGTCAAGCGTGGCAAGTGGTGTGGGTAACAACACTCCGAGTCACTGCATATGCTCGTTAACCCACTGCACGCACGCACGCCATTCTTGTGGGAACATTGCCGGGTGGGCCTCCTGATACACTTTGCGCAGGATTGCTATCCTGGGCAGCAGCTTCTGGTCCAGAAAGAGAGGAGCCCCAGTCAGTGGTGAGTATGCTATGTGTATTGCATCAACATTCCAACAAGTCCCATTCACCCCTCACCGGAAACACGAGTGTCATGCTGTCGCTGCCCTCCACGATGATCGCCATGTAGAAGTGACAGGTGACTGCCCCGATGGCCTCGTTGATGACGAGAGCACGCACGCGCTCGATGTCAAGGAAGGTGAAGGATGACAGCCCGCTGGCAGACATACAAATAGTTGAGCATCAAACATGCAGCAAACCATGAACAACAACAACAATCCGCGAGTGATGAACTGTGTCGAGCTATTGTAAGCGTTGGCGTGGAAATACCTGTAGTATGTGGTGCATAGCTGCACTCCAACACCGCGCAGCACCAGCAGGGACTCTGCATGCCAATGCTGAGATTGAGTAACAGCAAGCAGCAGACAACAGCTGTAGGCTTGAGGTTTGTTCACGCGTCCGTGAACAAACCTCAAGCCTAACTTAAGAAAATTTAACATAAGGACTAACACACACAAGCAGGTGCGTGGACGCATACGCAGGCACGCATGCATCCACACCCACACCCACACCCACACCCACACATGCATGACACTGGACGTGATCCACATGCCACCTGCTGAACACTCCATACACATATAAACCTTCTCAGTCAACAACCACACAATGTGATTACCTGACCGCACTTGCAGCAGCTTCCTGGCAATCAAAACCAGCAGTGCGGCTATGGAAAGCACGACGCTTTGGGTGCGAACCAGCGCTACCCAGGACAACCTCTGCATGAGAACATGAGATCTGGATCATGCAATCACTTCAGTAGAGTGAACGAGTGGACACCAAACATTGCGAGCTCACCCAGTGGGTATGTATCTGGTATGTTGCAAGCGCTAAGGCTGCGAGAAGCAGCGCTTTCTCCCAGCTGGAGAGGAATTGACGCTCCGTACGTGACACCTGCATGCAACACAAGCTGCCATGATGCAACTATGTAGTATAAACTTTGGCGTCAAACCCTGCAGCTCATGTCAAACCCAAATGCGATAACCACATGCTTGCGTAGAAAGGGCGTGCATACGTCGTAGCACATGAATTTTGTCAGCATGTGCTCTATTTGCTTTGGGCGACACATGCCTCCTGGCTTGACCAAACAAAACGTCAAAGCTTTTCAATCAATATCTGAGAAATAAGTAGGTCGGCAAGTATATTGCAGCTCAGCGGCCATTACCTTCAAGCATGAGTATAAGGTACACAGCCACTCATGCGTCCCAACATGCTCTCAGTCAAGGTGATTTGACTCTACTACTACGAGGACAACAACAGACACGAAAACAAACCAAGAAACAAATATGTCTGCCTTGAACTCGACGTCGGCTACTCCGTGCTGGATGCGCTCAAGTTCCAACCCAGTCATCCGCCGCCGCCACCACCGCGCCGACCACCGCCACCGCCGCTGCAGTGCATGGAGCGGCTCATAAATGGAGCACACGCGCCCGCATAATGAAAACGGCAAAACGGATGACGTGCGTGTGCCGGGAGTCGAACCCGGGTCTATTGCTTGGAAGGCAATTATCCTAACCGTTGGACTACACACGCTGTTGATGTCGAGAGAGCAGATTGTTACTTATATAAATATTTTAAATAATAAATATTTTACGTATATCACATGTTATTGTGACATGACGACTTGGCACGATGACGTTATGTCGCCAGTTGCGTCACTCTACGCGACGTACGGTGATACATGTCACGTACCTAATGTGTGTCTGGCATAACCTACCGTGTGTCCAACTCGTGGCCATCACGTGCTGCTCCTGATTTAGCCCACCCCTTGCCAAGTGCAGCCCACCACCAACAACCATATAGCGGCGGCATCACCGCAGTGCAACTCCTGGCTCACTCTGTGCAATACGTCGCCGCCTGGTTGAGACTGCTGTGCTTGTCTGTGATAGGAATAGCTCTCGCCATCCCTGATTCAAACCCACGTATCAACCACCCCTCTCAGCTAAGCTTAGCCTCCTCGCTGCCACAATGGGCCTCGCATCTCCAGCTCCACCCTGCACTCCCCAGCCTGGAGAGGTATGGAGATAATGTGAAGCTAGCGCCAACACGCTGGAGTTGTTCCGTTTATGGTTTTTGCAGTTGGTTGATTAATTGGTTGGTTTTCAGGCTCGCAAGCTGCCAGAGGTGGCGGGCGAGAGCACCCCGCTGAAGATCTTCATTGGGTACGACTCCCGCGAGGACATCGCCTACCAGGTCTGCCGCCTTTCCCTCCTCAAGCACAGCTCTGTCTCCCTCGACATCATCCCCATCAAACAGGTGCGGGTTGGGGGAGTGTTTGCGCGCGCGCGCGCGCGCTCTCTCTCTCTCTCTCTCTCTCTCTCTCTCTCTCTCTCTCTCTCT